>JAFBJR010000246.1:7375-57433 GCA_016785285.1 Brachirus orientalis
TCCCCATAAGGAAGACAAGTCCCCATAATGTGAGTGTGGAGACACATTTAGGTCCCCACAACATGAGGAAGACCAGCTATACACACACACACACAGTCATTAAAAACACAGTTTCCTGCTCACGATCACATCTGATGTCACGTGACACGTTTAAACACTAAAATGTTATGAACTACAACTTTAACTTTTAACATTTTTAACACAGTCTGTTTAAAAAACGTTTGAAAATTAAATTAAAATTAAATTAAATTTCGACACACTTTAATTTTACACACGGATATTTGAAAGAAGGTGGTGTGTGTGTGTGTGTGCGCGCGCGCGTGTGTTTACATGTAAATCCTCTTGAGGGCAACACAAACAAAGGATGATGTTCAGAAGGAGGAGATGAAGAAGGAGGAGGAGGAGGAAGAAGAAAGAGAAGAGGAGGAGAGAGGAATGTAAACTGAGAAGAGGAGGAGGAAGAGGAGGAAAAGGAGGAAGAGGAAGGACATGGACAAAGAAAACAGAGGAGCAAAGTTTCACGCGGGTGGATCCTCGTGTCTGTGCAGACGTGGGAGAATCGATCACACCGGAAGATGAAGACAAGTGATCAATAAGTGATCGGCGCCTGATTCTGGCTGGATCGATCGAGGTGAGGAGGGGGATGGGGAGGGGTGGAGGGGGGAGGGGGAGAGGGGGGGGCCGCCCCGAACCGTATGTGTCGGTTTGTAACCGCGATCATGACGTCACTGCGGAGGATGAAATGAACTCTATTAAAACTGTTCAAAACACAAATAATCAACTGGAGATCAATAATGGAGATGATGAACACAGACCGGTAAACAACAACAACAACAACAACAACTGTGAGTGAGTCCAGGTCAGGCACTGGATCCACTCCAGGTTTTACCTGCTCAATTTATTCCCACTAATCTTTAGTTATTGATGATTATTGATGACGCACAAGTTTACAGATGAAAAACAAAGAAACTTTGGAACAAAGACGTTTAAACATGTGACATAAAGTGTGACGTGATGACTTACTGTGGCCTGAAGGGGGCGACACGTGCAGTTTAACCACTTCACGTGACAGAAACAAACATGTCTGTTTCCATTTCTGCATTTTCACGTTTGATGTACATTTATTTATTTCATGTTCGCACTGCTTTAAAGGCAGAGTCCGGGCTTTTTGTGACACATCAAACTTTATTCATTAAGCACATTTCATACACAAATTTAAGTAATTGTAAAAGAACAAAATGTTTTTCATCAGTAGTTGGGTTTCCAATACGCAAAACGTAAATGTCAAAATAAAAAAACTGGTAATGAAAACACAGAAATATTGAAAAACCTCTGTAATATCTCTGACACATGTTTACATTCTCATGAGGCGTTGACTTAAAGGTTTAGCACAAAAGTGTAATGGAAACACTTTTTTGCATTTACACGTGGGGGGGGGGGGGGGGGGGGGGGGGGGGTGTCACATGACCAGTTCACTTCAGACAAGAGTCGGGCAGTATGTGTGGACAGACGAGGAGACAGACGTTTTTCTGAATTCAAGATAAAAAAACATGACTATTGTTCCAAAAACAAGGAAACAAAAACTTTGGTCCATTTTCCTCAAAGTCTCACTGGACGAGATTTTATGGCTCATAATGGAAACACCTGCAAGTCGAACTCTTAGAAACATTCGCTTTTATTTTGTGAAAAACTGTAATGGAGACACGAGTGACACAACAGACTAAATGAAATACATTCCCTTTAACGTTTGACTTTATTTCAGCTCTAGTTGCTCAAAGACAAAGGACTTGAAGTGCTCTTCTTAATCTGCTCCTCTCTCTTCAGTCGGATGGGCTGTGGCTTTTGTGGACATGAGCTCCAGTGAGTATTCTCATTTGTCCGGTTTGTCCACAGTCATTCAGAAGACACTGGCCATATTTTCATCCTCAGGTCGTCTCTGTTTGCTTGGCAGCGACAGCGTTAAAAGGGTTTTAGGTTTAGATGATAAAGAGGAAAGTGGTTTTCCTCTCAGGAAGTGGGCTGGAGTCAGAGGCTGAGGCTCCTCAAGCTCATTATTAATAAAAGTGAGTGGTGGTGGATTTATTGTAGCTTCTGTTTTTGCTGGCAGAGATGTTCAGTGCTTTACAAACTTCAGTTTCCTGACGTTGTAGTTTGATAAATATACACCAATTTCCAAGTCTTCTCTGTCTTAATTTCAAGTCCACAGTATCTTCAGAACATGTTCACGTCTTTATCTCACTGTTAGACAGACTTTTCCAACAGGAAAGTGAAGTTTGTAAACCACTCACTCTCCCACACCAAAGTCCATAGAGATGTGTCCCTGTGAGCTAAAATCACTGGTTTTCTCTATGGACTTTGGTGTGGGAGAGTGAGCGGTTTACAAACTTGAGTTTCCTGTTGGAAAAGTCTCTCTGACAGTGAGATAAAGACATGAACATGTTCTTAAGACATTGAAGATTTCATTATTTTGGCGTTGGTGTGTTTGTGCTGTTGACCCTGATGTTCCTCAGGCAGTAAACACCTCACGAGACATAAATAAACATGTCGACAGACCAGTCTGACCACGTTCTTTCTGGACACATGACGCCTGCAACAGGACTCTGCACATGTTGTTGCCACTTTGTTGGAGACACACACACACACACACACACACACAGGTCAAATGGGTCCGAAATCAAACGCTCCTGTGCGTTTGGTTAACATCTCGTCACCTCCAGGTTTTCAGTGAGAGGCGGGTTAATGATTGAGGGTCAGCTGGTGACTTATTGACCAAAGACGTTTTTTAACTCCACATGCAGAGACAGACTCGAGGCTGAGAGACTCGGCTGTCTGTCCTCTGTCCCTCTCTGTCTCGCAGACGATGATGTTCATCTCCTGACTCTTCTTCACCTCCACCTTTGCATCTTCATCTCTGACTTGTGTCTCTTCTGACCCCTGCTCAGCTCCACCTGGGCCGGCTGCACCCTGACCTCTGACCTGGATGTCTGTGGAGGAGGTGGTGGTCTGAAATTCACAGTTTTCTGAACAAGGTTCTGATAAAAGACGGATCCACCAGACCATTTCAGGACCAGGACCAGGACCAGAGCTAGTTCAGTCTGAATCTGCAGCAATGGCTGATGGGAAGCGGCGTGGCGGCGGGGTGTCTCCTCCGGACGGTGGGTGGGGCTGGGTGATCGTTGGCTCCTGCTTCGTGGTGATGGTGTGCACACGAGCACTGACCAGGTAACGCGCACGCACACACACACACATGCACACACACACACACATGCACGCGCACACGCACGAGTGTTCCTAATATTCTGACCTCTTGGTTATTGATCAATTAGCTTCTGGTTATTTAAAGACAAACTGTTTCATTTGTCTGAGGTAATGAGCAAATACTGTATTAGCATGCTAACCTAACGTTAGCCTCAGAAGATGTTGCATCATTGTTAGCGCTGTTGCACTTTATTTATAGGTAATTGATCGGGTTTGATCTGCAGCTAATGATTAGTGATGACATCACGTGTGTTTCCTCATTAGCTTAGTTTAGCTTAGCACAAATGGAATTCCATCCTGCGTTTGTCCAAACATGGACAGGATTTTATTTTGTGTCTATTTGGTGATTAATGCTGTCATATTTAGTTATTTATGGACATTATTGGTGTCTGTTGTTTTTGTTTGGACATAACCAAAACAAATGATTTATGTCCATCACTGATGTCCACAGGAGCTGGTTGGTGGACAGAGCTAAGCTAACAGTTTATGCTAAACTAGACTAACCACTTGCTGATGTCGGAGCAGAAGGTGTTAGAGGGAAACCTGAAACTCTGTGACCTGACACCTGAGTTGAGGGGCGTGGCCTCTTTAGGACATGTCAGACTAAAAAAGGGACAGTTCACAGAAACTGGAGCAGGACAGTGAACCGTGTGACCCGACGCAACAGCTGCGACACACGAGTGAAGCCGTGAAGGTCTCGGTCTGAGACTCTGACACCTGAACAAACACACCAGGTTCAGGAAACCTTGGGAGGACAGGATGTGACATCACAGACCCGACAGATGTGCTGTACTTAAACAACAAACAATCGCAAACCGTTCACGCTATTTTTATTCACTCACATGACACGAGTTAAGAGCCTGTGATGAGTCTCCAAAGGCTAATGCTAAGCTAACTACACTTATAGACACAAATAAAAAGGTGTGACTAGCACAGCTTTTTAGCTCTGTTAGCATTTTCATTTGTAGCCTCATAACGCTAAATGTTCACATCAGAATATACATGTTATCAGGAACCGACTTGACCATATGTCAGCAGATGAAGTGAACCATGTGACTGAGTCACAGTCACATGGTTCACTCTGAAGTCCACCAGCCGGTGCCTCTGTGTGTGACATAACACGCTCTCAGCTGATAGGACGCCTGACCCACAGCTTGCAGCCAATCACCGATCAATACCTGCTGATCGTTTCTCTCTCCGTCTGCAGGTGCATCTCCATCTTCTTTAAGGAGTTCCAAGGTCACTTTGGAGCCGACTACGCTGCCACAGCCTGGATCCACAGCATAGTGGACTGCGCCACCATGCTCTGTGGTGGGTACTGCACTGGACACCACCAAGACCAGGAGACAAGGAGACACGACACAGACCAGGGGATATGGGGGGGGGAGGGGTTTAACCCAGACTAGGAAATGTGGAGGACACCACCAAGACTAGGGGACAAGGATGAGGTCCCAATAAGGGATATCACCTAGATTATTGAACAAGGGGGACACCACCCAGACTGATGGACAGGGTTAGGTTTTGTGGTTGTTTGTTGTGAAGAATCCTGTAGGGGGCAGCGCTCTGAACTTCCTGTCCCTGTGTGTTCAGCTCCTGTGGGCAGTCTGGTCGCTAATCAGTGGTCCTGTCGTGTGGCGGTGATGGTTGGTGGACTCTTGTCCTCCTGTGGACTCCTCCTCAGTTCCTTCTGCAGCAGACTGGAGGTGCTCTACTTCACCATGGGAGTCCTCACAGGTCAACACTCAGGACATGTCCTCAGTGTCCACAGTGTCCTTACGTACCTCAGTGTCCCACTCTGAAACATTCTCTGTCTCCAGGTCTGGGTTTCGCGCTCTGTTACGCACCCGCTCTCACCATGGTGGGCTGTTATTTCCGTCAGAGGAAGGCGCTGGCGTACGGTCTGGCCTCGTCGGGCAGCGGGATTGGGACGTTTGTGTTAGCTCCCGCCGTGCAGCTGTTGATCGAGCTGTACTCGTGGAGGGGGGCGCTGTTCATCCTCAGCGCCTTCGTGGCCAACCTTTGCGTCTGTGGGGCGCTGCTTCGACCAATCACACTGCGGGAGGAGGAGGAGGACGAGGCGGAGCCATCAGGGGTGGAGAGGCGCGGTGAGAGCCTGTTTCTGTTTCAGGTCCTGAGGACGCCTCAGGTGACGTGAGACCAAACATTTGGTGACATCACCATCTGTCTCTTGATGCAGGTACCGTCTCACTGTCCGACGCTGGACTCACAATAAAAGAATCTCAGGACGTCCCCCTGTCCCCCACCGTGCTGCCGTCGCCTTCGTCTTCACCGTTGCTGCCCTGGCCGAAGGGAAGCCCCAAACCTCAGGCGCAGAGGAGGCGGTGCTTCAGCTCCTGCTTCCTGTCCAGTAAGGATTACCGTTTCCTGCTGCTGCCAGACTTCCTGCTCTTGGCCGTGTCCTTCCTGTTCCTGAGCAGCGGCTGCAGCCTTCCCTTCGTCTACCTGTTTCCTTACGCTCTGAGCGTCGGCGTGTGTTACCAGAACGCCACCTTCCTCGTGTCCATCCTGGGAGTCATCAGCATCGTGGGGAGCATCACGTTTGGTTGGCTGACGGACCGCAGGTACGTTATCAGAAGTCAAAAATCCAGCAGTAATGTGTGAAAGGACGCCCCCCCCCCCCGGATAAACTCGGTCATGTGACTGACTGTGTGGTTCGTCTCTCAGGTGTCTGAAGCCATACAGTCTGGCCTGTTACATCGTCTCCGTGGCGATGGACGGTCTCTGCTGCCTCTTTGTTCCAGTTCTTAACTCCTTCCCGCTCCTCATACCTTTCGCCGTCCTCTACGGATACTTTGACGGCGCTTACGTCGCTCTGATCCCTGTGGTGACGCTGGATGTGGTGGGAACTTCGTACCTGTCCTCGGCTCTGGGCGTGATCTACTTCCTCCACGCCATCCCTTACCTCCTCAGCCCGCCCACTGCAGGTAAGAGATACGACCATGCTAACACCGCTTTACCGCTTCCAACATGGTGACCGCAAAAATTCAAGCCGACCAATCATATCCTGAGGCTTTCAAAATATTCTAAGATGGGGTTGAGGGCCCAAAACATATTCGGTGGGGCTCCGTAAACAGTCTCATTGAATCAGATCATCATGACAACATGGCTGACACCTCTAAAATCTACGTCAACTTAAGTCTACGATATCTTAAGAACATGTTCACATCTTTATCTCACTTTTATGGCGTGTTCACACTGGACACAATTTTTCACGTCGCGACCATTGTATCACTTTGATCACTTTGTACATTTTGTGGCGCGGTGGATGCAAGTAGACGTATTTAAAACAGAAGTAATAGACGTTTCTTCTCACAATCAACCAAACTATTGTTGCGCTCTGTTGTGGAAACGTCTGCAGAGAAGAAACGGCCGTCTTGTGTGGTTTCAGGACACCATACGGAGCTGGACACAACTTGGCCAGTTTGACTGTTTACTTCAGGAGCTCCGAGTGGATGAGAACCACGTTCAGCAACACTTTGGTTTGTCGAGCAGCTCTCCACAGCTGGGACAAAACGCCTGTAGTTGGGTAGTTGATGTCGCTCTGGTTCTGGCCTCAAGCTAGCAAGTCAACAAATTAGCTGTTTGTCATGTGAAAGTATCACCGGAAGCGGTTCTTATCCATGCAGAACTCCCAAAGTAAATGGTGAAACTTGCCAAGGTGCAAGCCAGACTTTTCCAACAGGAAAGTGAAGTTTGTAAACCACTCACTCTCCCACACCAAAGTCCATAGAGAAAATCAGTGATTTTAGCTCACAGGGACACAGGAGCTGCTGGTCTACTGCTGCCTCCTGTGGTCACTTTGTGTCACTGAGGTAAATCTGAACAAAGGATTTCAAACACTGAAGTGACAAATAAGACATTTGAACTTAGTGATGGAGGCAGCAGTGGATCAACAACTCCTGTGTCCCTATGAGCTAAAATCGCTGATTTTCTCTGTGGACTTTGGTGTGGGAGAGTTAAAAAAAGGTTCACCCAAATAAAATCTACACTCCCTCAAGTACAATATCTTCAGAACATGTTCACGTCTTTATCTCACTGTGAAAAAGACTTTTCCAACAGGAAACTGAAGTTAGTGAAGCGGACATGATGAAAATGTTGTAGTTCTTAGCTCTTCTGTTTTTCAGGTTGGCTTGTTGACGTCACACAAAATTACACGGCCACCTTCCTCCTCAGTGGCGCCGCCCTGTTGGCCAGTGCGCTCATCCTTTTTGTGGTTGCCGTGATTCGTCACTACTGTCCCTGCCGCCGTCGAGGACACCCAGCACAAACCCCGCCCCCTCACCCTATCTAACCAATCAGAAAGTAACCTCATCTGTACCTCAGAAGAAATGACCAGTCAGGTTCATCGACACCAAAGAACAAGAGGCAACAACGAGGACCGTGACTGGACGATTTCAGGCGCCGATCGAATAATTAGAAACTGGAGCTGCAGCTAATTATTTTCATTTCCAATTAATCGCCATATTTTTTAAATTAGCGGATTTATCCGTCCATAAAAGAAAATTGGAGAACCGTTTTTTATTTGACAAAATTAAATCTATAGATCTGGATAATTATGGCTTCAGCGTGGTCACAGGACAAATATGACTGGGAAATACTACACTGTTTACTCAGAGAATCATAGTTACTCAAGTTACCTAATCTGATGACATCACTCATGACAACGATGAGCTCAGGGACTGAAGAGTGAAAACGACAGGAAACCGTTTACATCAGAAACTCTTACTGATCACATATCAGTTGATCTCAGGCAGTTATTGATTTTATATCAGTTGATCTCAGGCAGTTATTGATTTTATATCAGTTGATCTCAGGCAGTTATTGATTTTATATTAATTGATTTCGGGTAGTTGGTGATCTCAGACTGAATAACGTGGCAGTCGGATCCGATTCTGCCATTTTTTTTTTAATGTTGCGATAATGTTTTCCAAAGGTCAGAGGAACAAAGACGCTGCCATCACTTCCTGTTACTGTCAAAATAAAATCTGTGCCTTTGCCACAGAAGCTGCTGTTCTACATTAGAACATTTACAGGAAATGTCCTAAACTTGTTACAGACGTCATCAAACATGGAAACTGTTATTGTTCATTTGTACGTTAATAAAAGGAACGTTGTGCCTACACCATGCATTTCCTGTGTGTTATTATTCAAATTTTAACAGTTCTGTTTGGTGTTTTGAGTCTTTTCAGCCACCATACAGTCATGTGAAGCAGGTGAGGAGGCGGGGCATATTTTTTATTTTTATCAAGTGAAAAAAAACATACATGTGATCGTTTATTGACCCCGACGACAAAAAAGTTAAAAAAAACAAAACAAAACAAAAGAATAAACTGTACAGTGACGGAACACGTCAGTGATGTCACCACACGATGATGTCACTTCCTGCAGGTTTTGGAGCGCAGTTGTCTCCTGATGATGACGTGGTCGCTCTCCTTCTCGTCCTCCGCTCCCGCTGTCGTCTGGACAGACAAACATACAAACACGTTAACTGGACGTCCTGACGAGTCACATGATCCCAGCGCTCTGGTCAGGTGACCCCCTCTGCATCATGTGTGGATACAAAATGGCGGCCTGTTTACCACGGTCGGAGAGTCGAACAGCGGAGACGAGGTGTCCATCTTGTAAAGCTTCCTCCGTCCTCGCCGGGGTTTGGCTGCAACATTCTCCCTGTCCACAGAGTGTCCACTCACCAGGCCGATGATGGTCTTCGCTGCAGGGACAAGGAGACAGGATGGTGTCACTACAACTATGACATCACAGCGACCTGAGCGTCTTTGGTGGACACGTGTCCGCTGACCTTTGCTGC
This sequence comes from Brachirus orientalis, assembly GCA_016785285.1. Taxonomy (NCBI): domain Eukaryota; kingdom Metazoa; phylum Chordata; class Actinopteri; order Pleuronectiformes; family Soleidae; genus Brachirus; species Brachirus orientalis. Next base: position 16,461 of record JAFBJR010000246.1, read on the forward strand.
CCAGGATGGACGGCGAGCTGTGGAGCAGGTCTCCGATCTTCTGCAGAGTCCCGTCCCTCTTGTCCTTCACCGCTGGGGAAGACTGTGGACACATCACATGATTCAACGCTCTGTCCGTCTCCAACTGCACAACTTTGAATGTGAAGTTTGCAGAGTCACCTGTTCTTCCATCCACTTCTGTTCAGTGAATATTTACAGTTCAACTGTAGGTGGCAGTAAAGTCCAGGCCAACACAGAAGTAGAAGCTTGAACGTGATGCTCTTGTTTGATTGTAGTAAAATGAACGTTGTGTGACTCAGTGGAGGAATGTTTTGTTGTGGTTTCTAACCCAATACTAACCCTAAAACCAGGTCTTAACCCTGAAAACCTCTTTAAAAGTCGTGGGGCTCAGACAAAATGTCCTCACAAAGGCATAAATACGAGTACACAGACCGGCTGTCTCTGTCTCACCTGTGTCTTTGGGCCAGTCTTTACTTTCGCTCTGTTTCTCTTGTTCTCGCTGAAAATCAGCCCCTGAAACACAAACACACACTCAGATCATGTGACACGCTCGCGCGCACACACACACACACACACACACACACACACACACACACGTGTCCAACATTCTTATTGAAGACACTCCTCTGGTCTAGTCGTCTAAGTAAATAAACCCCTTTTTCCAGTCATATGACCCAGTTATTGGTTGTGATGGTAAAGGAAATACCAGAAGAGCCGTGCAAGTATTTCACAATAAAATCCTCGATTCAGGGAAGTGAAATGTTTAAAGGACTTTGAAACTAAAAACTAGATTTGTGGCATTCTGCTCGGTTCAAACACCACAGTTATCAGTGACTTATGGAAACAGGCCCTGGATCTGGACCAGAGTCCACCATTTTGTGACCCCTTACTCTAACATTAACCTTTACAACTAAATGACTAATCCCAACCATTAAACTAAAACCAGGTCTTAAATCTGAAAAAGCCCTGTGAAGTTGTGAGGACCAAACAAAATGTCCTCTCTTTCACACACACACTCATGTTTGTCATCATAGTGAGGACCCTCATAGACATAATACATTCTCTAGCCCCTAACCCTAATCCTTACCCTAACCCTAACCTAAACCTAATTCTATCCTTAAACCAGGTCTTAACCCTGAAAAAGCCCTTTAAAGAAGTGAGGACCAGACAAAATGTCCTCACTTTGTCAAAATGTCCTCACTCTGTAGGGTTGATACGATTTTTGGTCCTCACTCTGCAGCAAGTACAAGAACACACACACACACACACACCTACCTCCACCTCGCAGCTCTTCCTCTTCCTCCCAGTGGTTTTGTTGGTTTTCTTCCTGTCCTCCATATTGGTCCTCAGAGGAGAGACAGGGACATCCTACACACATACACACACACTCAGAGGTCAAAGGTCACAGTACATTTCATAATTCCACTGAAAACAAACATTTCAGATTCAGACTGTCCCACTTCCTGCCTCACAGACTCCTCCTCCTACTCCTCCTCCTGTCGCCCAAGCACGAAGGACACAGAAATCTATCCCAGAATACATTGCCCGGTGCAGACGAACGTGTTAAAATGGCCGCTGACCACAAAATGGCCCGAAAATGGGAGACATTTCAAATCAGCTTTATGGTCATCGGAGGAGGCGGAGCCTAAAGTGAGACGCTTGTCCACTTGTCTGTGAAACTGACCTGTGTCTTGTTCTCTCTCTGGAGTCTCTCTATCTCTCTCTTCACCGCCTCGTACTCTCGGCTCCTCCCTCCTTCATCCTCCTCCTCCTCCTCCTCCTCCTCTCGTCTCCTCCTCCTCTCCTGGAGTCTGTGCATCTCCTCCTTCAGCTCCTCCACCACCGGCAACACCTGGTTCTCCTTCTGCTGCTGCTGCAGCTCTGACACACAGTCAGATTACAAGATTCAGATTACTATCCGACACGCATTACAGCATCTGGATTACGATCTGATCAGACCATCAAACACACATGCAGGTTATAACAAACTCAAACAATCAGATTACATTATTCAGAATACAGAATCAGATTATCACACACACACACAACAGTAATCAGATTACACCACACACACACACACAAACAGTTGGATGACAGTAATGGGATTACTTCTCTCACTCAGAGGACATGTTACCTTGTCTCAGTGAGTCCATCTGTTTCAGAGTCTCTGCCACAAGTTTGTCCTTCTCTGTCAACACTCGCTGCAGCTCTGAGACACAGAGACAAAGACATGAGGACAGACGGAGAGGTGGAGACAAAGACATGAGGACAGACGGAGAGGTGGAGACAAAGACATGAGGACACAGAGACTGAGAAGTGGAGACAAAGACATGAGGACACAGAGACTGAGAAGTGGAGTCAAAGACATGAGGACACAGAGACTGAGAAGTGGAGTCAAAGACATGAGGACAGACTGAGAGGTGGAGAAAAAGACATGAGGACACAGAGACTCAGAAGTGGAGACAAAGACATGAGGACACAGAGACTGAGAAGTGGAGTCAAAGACATGAGGACGGACTGAGAGGTGGAGTCAAAGACATGAGGACACAGAGACTCAGAAGTGGAGTCAAAGACATGAGGACGGACTGAGAGGTGGAGTCAAAGACATGAGGACACAGAGACTCAGAAGTGGAGACAAAGACATGAGGACACAGAGACTCAGAAGTGGAGTCAAAGACATGAGGACACGAGTTTATCCTCCTCCTCCGTCTCAGTGTCCTCATCAACCTCCTCTCTCTTACCTCGTCCCTCTCTCTCCTCCTCTCTCCTCTTCTCCTCCTGCGATCTCTCCATCTCCTCCAGTCGTCCCCGCAGAGCTCCGCCCTCAGACTCCAGCTCCGCCCTCAGGCGAGAGAATTCTGCTCTCTGATTGGCCAACTCCTCAGTGAGCTCTGCACACCGGCTCTCACTGCAGGAGGGAAGAGAGAGGAAACAAGGAGATAAGGGGAGAGGAGAGGAAACCAGAAAAGACAATGTGACGTCCCGCAGTGACGGGTGATAGGATCACCTGTGTGTGAGCGCCTCCTGCAGGCGACTCCTCTCTTCCTGCAGCTGGTGGATCTGTTGCGATTTGTCGGCCGACCGCTGCAGCGCCGCCTCGCTCTCCTTCTTCAGCTCCTCCATGACGGCATGGAAGACGCTGCTGCCTCGTCCCTCCTGCTCCTGATCAACCATCACGTCCAACGTCAGTGTCATCGATCAGGGAGCAAAAGAACTTTGTTCTCATGTTGATAATCAATAATCAATAAGTGATGGATGAGTGGGTGTGAACTGACCTGGACTTCCTGTCTCAGCGTGTCCCTCTCTTCTGTCAGACTGATGATGGTCCTGCTCCTCTCCTCTGATTGGCTCTGCAGCAGCTGGAGGCGGGACTCTGTGGTGGCGAGCTGCTCTGATAGGCTGTCACACCTGTCAGTCCTCTCTCTGAGCCGCGTCTGGACGCTGGTCACCTGATCACAGGTAAAGATAGTGACTTATCCATTAATTAGTTGATTATTTAAAGCTCAAGAGGAAAGAAAGAGGAAGAAACGGAGGAGAAGAGGAGAAAGGAAAAAGAAAGAGGATGAGAGAAGAGGATGAAGAATAAGAAAGAGGAAGAAGAAGGAGAAGAAGAAAGAGGAGGAGTGTCGACCTGCGTCTGTAGCTGGAACATCCCGTTCACCAGAGCTTTGTTCTCCTTCGACAGCCGAGACGTTTCCTTCTGCTCTAACTCCAAAGAAGACAACACTGAGACACAGTTCGGACACGCCTCCAAGTCTGAGGGGGAGGGGCAGAGGAGAGAGGGAGGTGCAAAAGAGGAGGCAACATCAAATATTTTACATATATAAGTCAAACAGTATGTGGACAAAAGTATAGAGACGCTCTGTCCACGTGTTTCTGTGAGCTCGTACCCGTCAGCTCCTGAACCTTCTGCTCCAATGAGACCTGCTCCTTCTTCAGCTCCTCCAGCTCCTCCTCCCGCCTCCTCAGCCTTGCCTCCAGCTCCTCCTCCCGCCTCCTCAGCCTCGCCTCCAGCTCCGCCTCCCTCTCTCTTAGCTGACCGATGGTCTCCTTGTTCTGCTTGTTCTCCTCCTGCAGCCTCCAGATCTCCTCCTCCAGAACCACTGAGGAGAAGGAATATTTCTGTGGAATAAATTTCTGTGGAAACTGTGGAATAAAGACAAAGCTCCTCCCACCTCTATTATTGGCCACGCCCTGTCTGTCCTCCCCGTGTGTTTGTGTGTGTACCTGCAGTGTGGCCGGTGAGACAGCTGTGGACACTCTTAGCGTCTTCTTTGATCTTCTCCAGGTCGTCAGTCATTGAACTAATGATTCCCTCCAACAGAGCCACTTCCTGTCATCATCATCAGTGTTAGTGGTCACTTTATTTGGTTATATTTCAGTGACTGTCGGTAACAAGGCTCTGTGTGCGTGTGATACCTTGGTGCTGTCGTCAGCAGCCGACAGATCCACCGTCTTACTGACGAGGTTCTTCAGGATCTCCACTCGTTTCTCTGCTCGCTCCTCCAGGATTTCCCTCTCCTTCTCCAGACGATCACTGACACACACACACACACACACACACACACACACACACACACACACACACACACACACACATCAGTGCACTGTCTAGCTGATGATGATGATGTGTGTGGTCACATGATGAAGGTCACTTACCTGTAGTCTTTCTCCATCTTGTTAAAAAGCTCCATGAACTCAGCGCTGACCTCTTCTCTGATCTGAGCCTCCAGAACCAAACGCAGCGCCGCCTCCTGGCCTGACTGTGCATGCACACACAAACACACACAAACACACACACTCTTGATCTACTACTGAACTGTAATAGACCTGATGTCCCTGAACGCAACATTAGACAAAACAAAATGAGCTCTTAAGGTCAATACAGAAATGAGATTTAAGGTCAATACAATTAAAAGTTTATTAATTTTAAGGTCATTCGGCTTTTCAGATTAAAGGATAATCCAATTTTAAGACAACTGGACAATCCTATTCACTCACAATCAAATTTAAAGGCTAATCAGATTTAACATTTAGCAGTAAAACTCAATACTCAACCTTCTGTTCTTCCTCCATGGTCCTGTCCCCGTCCTCCTCCTCCTCGCCTCTTGCCTCCAGCACTGTTCCGTCTATCATACTCTCCTCCTCCTCTTCTTCTTCATCTTCACCATCCTCATCCTCCAACACATCCTCCAGACTCGTCTCCCAGGCAACCAGGGAGCTCTTCCTTCCCCGCCCTGACACGTTCCGGCGCTGGTCGGCCTCGTCGATGATCAGCGACAGATCCATGGCCGACCTGTGGGGGGCATCGTCTGGGACCACGGGTTTGGAGGTTAACACCACGACCTGCACGGGGACACGCCGACATGTTAGCCACACACACACCTGGGGACCTAAATCTGTCTCCACACTCACATTATGGGGACTTGTCTTCCTTATGGGGACAAAAATCAAGTCCCCATAACGTAAATGACTCCATTTTAAGGTGAAGACATGTTTTAAAGTTAGGCTGAGGTTAGGGTTAGGTTAAGGTTGGGGTCAGGGTTAGGACACTAGTAATTATGGTTAAGGTTAGAGTAAGTCTGCAGGAAATGAATGGAAGTCAATGGAATGTCCTCTGTAGTCATGGAAACCAGACTGTGTGTGTGTGTGTGTGTGCGGACCTTCTGGGCGAGGGCGGAGAACTTGAGGACGTTGACTGTCTCGTCGAAACAGGCCGTGTTCTGGTTGATGTTGACGACCATGGAGACGCGACCAGCACCACAGAAGAAGAACTGCAGGAAGTGAGTGAGTTTTGACTCTCTGAAGGGGACATGGTGCTGGAACCTGGAGACACGGGGACAGACGCGTACTGTCAGACAGAGACAGACAGACAGACAGGTACAGATAGACGGTTGTGGTCATACTTGGCGTGTTGGTTCAGCCTCATGGCGTTGATACATTTCCCGAGCGTCAGCAGAGAAGTGTTGATGTTTCCTGCCTCCTTCAGTCTCTCTCCTGTGTTGTGAGTCCGAGAACATCGTTCGGAGCCGGCGAGGTCACACAGAGACAACCTGAACACACACAGCACGTCAGTGATGAGGTCACAACAACAACACAGAAAGACATGTGGGCGGAGTCTTACTCGCTGATGCCGAGGACTCTGGGAACTCCAACATCATCCACTCTGAGGATCCTGATGGAGAAGATGCTGTGGCTGTACACAAACACACACAATGGTTAACACACAGCAGACATGTAATTAAGAAATAGTGATTATGTGTATGTAATATTTTAAGTGCTCACTCTCCCACACCAAAGTCCATAGAGAAAATCAGTGATTTTAGCTCACAGGGACACAGGAGCTGCTGGTCTACTGCTGCCTCGTGTGGTCACTTTGTGTCACTGACGTAAATCTGAACAAAGGATTTCAAACACTGAAGTGACAAAATAAGACATTTGAACTTAGTGATGGAGGCAGCAGTGGATCAACAACTCCTGTGTCCCTGTGAGCTAAAATCACTGATTTTCTCTATGGACTTTGGTGTGGGAGAGTGAGTGGTTTACAAACTTCACTTTCCTGTTGGAAAAGTCTAAAAGAGCTGATAATCATCTGTATAAAGAAAAAGTGTGATGGGATGTTTCCTGCAGGTGTGTGTGTGTGTGTGTGTGTGTGTGTGTGTGTGTGTGAGACACTGACCTCCTGCTTGACATCAGATTCAGTCTGGTGGAGGAGAAACTCTGGTTCTTCTTGCCGATCTTCATCACTCTGTACGCCTCCTCAGCAGTGTTCACCTGAACCCAGCGCAGGTCTGAGCACGCACACACACGTGCACACACACACACACGTTATCTTCAGCCAAATCTAACAGGGTGATCAAGAGACGTTTTTTATGACCAGGGACACTGAGACACACACAGCTCTACCTTTAATGAAAGAGTTTCCTTTGACATCCTGTGACAGACGCAGCACCGCCCTCTTGTGGTGTCCTCCAGGAACCTGAACATCACAGACCAATTATTGTTGTTCTTGTTTACAGCCTCAACATTAACACTATAATTCTTAGAAGGTAAAATATTTTTATATTGTTTGTATCACCACCACTGTGTGTGTGTGCTGTTGTATTTGTTGCCTCTTTAAGACCTTTTCTGTCATAAACACTGACATTGTCAGGACCAGTAGTCCTCATGGAGACCAAAACCTGGCATTTTCTGAAGAACTGTTTTCTGTGGTTAGGTTAAGGTTAGTGTGTGTCACCTGTTCCAGCAGGTCGTGGATGTTTTCGTTGTAAATCTCACAGAAAGAAACCCACACAGAGAAACGGACGTTTGACTCCACATCCAGACAGAAACTGTCGTCAGAGACGCTGTTCAGACTGTTGTCAGTGCTGAGAGACGAGCCTGGACACACACACACACACACACACAGGGTCAGCACCGTAGCCAATGGGATCTCTTCTTATAGTAAAGAACCAGTCAGACACACTGACCTTCTAGAAATGTGGATCGTCCTGACATGAGGTTTTTGTCGCTCTGTAGAGAGAAGACAGAGACACACTGACGTCCTCATACTGTCTCATGATGGTGTGTGTGTGTGTGTGTGTGTCACCTCTTTAAACTGCCTCAGCAGGTTCTTCTTGCTGCTGCTCTCTGCCACCTGCTGGTCAGGAGTCAGTCTGCTGAAGTCTCTGCAGCGCTGAGGCTTCAGGTCGCTGCGACCGTACAGTCGACCCTCGATGCTGTTGAAGATGACGGACAGAGAGCGAGGCAGAAGACCCGAGTCATGATCCGGACCTGAGACAGATGCACACACAGCAAAAAAAAACGATAAAAACATTCTGCTTACAGACTCTTAAAGGGATAGTTTGTCTTATTTTTCCTCTTTTAATAATAATTTCCTACAGCCTGGGACAGTTCAGGTCTGTTAATGTGCGGCTATGTGAGAGACTGACACACAATCAGAGCAGAATGTGCTGTGAGGGCCGCCTGCTGCTGACATACAACATCTACAGAACATGTTCATGTCTTTATCTCACTGTTAGACAGACTTTTCCAACAGGAAAGTGAAGTTTGTAAACCACTCACTCTCCCACACCAAAGTCCATAGAGAAAATCAGTGATTTTAGCTCACAGGGACACAGGAGCTGCTGGTCTACTGCTGCCTCGTGTGGTCACTTTGTGTCACTGACGTAAATCTGAACAAAGGATTTCAAACACTGAAGTGACAAAATAAGACATTTGAACTTAGTGATGGAGGCAGCAGTGGATCAACAACTCCTGTGTCCCTGTGAGCTAAAATCACTGATTTTCTCTATGGACTTTGGTGTGGGAGAGTGAAAAACAGATTTTAGTCACTTAACAAAAGACATCTATATGAGTTTATGTCTACGATATCTTCAGAACATGTTCACGTCTTTATCTCACTGTTAGACAGACTTTTCCAACAGGAAACTGAAGACCACTCACTTACCAGTTGTATACCAGTTGTATCTCCCACACCACTCTATGGTGTGGGAGATACAACTGCTCTTCAAAAACGTGAAGCTTCCCTCTTTTTGTTATTCTAGTGAATCATTGCTGGATTTAAAAGTCTTCAAAAACATAAAAATCTGAAAAAACTACACGATCAAAGACACGACTGAGTTATAACAGGTTCTGACCGAGGAACGTGAAGGTTTTTCCAGCGTTGGTGACTCCATAAGTGAACACCAGACAGTTCCCTCCTTCCAGAACGTCCCGGACCAGACCGCGAACAGAACCCTCGAACACCGTCCTCTGACTGGCCTCTGGACCAAACACCTTCACAAGAACAACAACATTAACATGAAGACATTCTTCTGCTGCTTCAGTCTGTGGAGCAGCTGCTCGTACGTGATGATGATGAAGATGATGAAGATGGAGTCACCTGAGTGAAGCTGAACCTCTGAGCCGTCTGGGGGAGGGACTTATCGCTCTGTCGGTTTGACTGACAGGTCTTTGGAGCTTTCAGGACCACGGTGTCCGGTCCTTCGATGGTCACACACTCCTGCGCAGCAGCACAACACTGACCTTCAACACTCTTTAACGTCACAGCCGAGTTGAACATTATCACTCAGGCTGATGTTTGTTAATAATTATGTAGTAAATTAGACATTTTTGTTCTCGGAAACTTCATACATGTTGCTAAGTCACTACAATTTTATTTTTCATTCAAAAGATCTTACTTTATTCATGATTACAGGTATTTAATATTTAGTTTCAGTAATTATTACTTATTATTCAATTACTAAATTAATCTTAAACTATTTTGATAATTAATCAGTTTGAGAGCTTTTTTTAATAACAAGTTTCATTGATTTTCAGCATCTTAAATGTTAATACTGAATATTTTATATTTTTATATAATTGTATAAATTATAAAAACAATCATTGATTCTTTTTAGAACCACTTAATCTGTCAGTTATTTTTGGTCAGTTGTTTGGTTCATAGAATGTTGAAAAATATTGATCAGTGTTTGTCATATCTGGAAATGATGATGTTCACAAATGTCTTGTTTTGTCCACAAAAAAATGTTTGTTTTTATGATTTATTTTTCATATGGAGCAAAGAAAGCAGAAAATATTCACATTTAAGAAGCTGAAAAATCAGATGACTTGATTTAATTATTTTTTAAAAAAAATCAAACAATTATAATTGTTTACTAATTGGCCATTTTTTTCAAATTACACATATTTCTTCTCAGAAACTTATTTCACATACACATTTCTGAGTCACCAAAGCTTTATTTTTCCAACCAAAAGTTTACTTTTTTGGTTTTTAAGTTACCTGTTTAAACAGGTAACTGCTCAATAAAGTTAAGAGATTTTGTATCACTTGTTTTCACTGAATAGTTTGTTTTTAACCAGATGGAGGTAAATAGGAAAATTGGACATTATTCGGCATCGGTTTTCGACAAACACTTATCAGGTGACAGTTGACACACTGTGTTTGGGCCGTGACGGGTCACATGTTCTGAGCGTCAGAGCTGTTCAGGTGAGTGCGTTACCTGTGATTCTCCACTGTCGCTCTCAGACGCAGTGAACGGTCGAACCCTCAGATAAACCTGCAGGTTCTCTGACTGCGACGCAGCGCCCTCCTGCTGACGGAAGAAACACAAGAGTTACGCAACAAAACTGTGACGACGCGACGACCTGAGCAGGTAAACGCGTGTGAGATGTCACGTGTCAAATGTAAAAATATAATGTTGGATGGAACACATGTTGTGTAAGTGCTTTTGTGTTTACAATGAAGAGGAGGTCAGGGGTCATGTTTTCATTAAAACGTGAGATTAAGTGGCGGGAGTCACAAGAGATGAACAGATTATCAGTGAACGTATCTCTTCTGCAGTAAAAACAACAAAGAATCCGAAAGGTTTGTGAAGACACAGCAGAGACGGAGTATAAAATGTCAAAATCACTGTGGATGTGTTATTACATGTGGTCAGTGACGGTACTGCAGGGGGGCTGTGAAAGGCCATTGAATATAAATAAAATCAATCCGTTTTTAATTTTCAGTTTTGTAATTGAGATTTTAATTGCTGTAAAATATGTATGATTGATGTTATACATTATTTATAATGTAATCTAAGAGTAGTGTTTAAATTAAGTGTTGTTTTCAGCATCTTATATCTTTCTTTGTTAAGTGTGATTCATGGAGCACAGCTGTAATAACCACATGCAAGGGTTGAAAGACACACATGTTCATAAATAAAGTGGAGTGGACTGATTATTAATCCATCCCATGCTCACATGAAAACAGGGCTGCAACTAATTATTATTATTTTCTTAACCTTTCAATCTGTCGATTAGTTTCTTGATTAATTACAAACTTTTTTGGCCCATAAAATGTCAGAAAATGTTGAAAAATATCGTTCTTTTTTTTTCTCAAAAAAAATATTGATCTGTGTTTCAGTTTTAATGATTCTTTGGAGCAAAGAAACAGAAAATATTCACATTTAAAAACGTGAAAAATCCCAGAAACTGGTTTTGATTATTAAAACAACCCCACCAGATTAGCAATTAATTTAGTAATCAAATAATCGTTTCAGCTCCACATGAAAACAATATATATGAATTATTATCAGAGTCGTGGTTTAAGGATACAAAACCTCAGAGGATTTTCACTTTTCAGTTTGGGAACGACAGTATTGTTGTATTGTGATGTTCTGATACGGTGTCACATGATTGACTCACCTGTGCAGGTAGAGCTGTGAATTCACTCAGCAGGTCTCTCCTGATATCGTCCACCTCCACTGGTCCAACTCTCTCCGGCTTCCCGGCTAAACAAGACTCCATCATCTCTGCTAATGCTAACACACACACACACACACAGTGTCATTCTGTGTGAATCAAACTGTCATCACAACACGCATGATATACGTATCGCAAAGAATACACAAGAATGCTTGAATTAGACGTTGATTGATGAATCGGACCAAGATTTTCCATTATTTTCGAAATGAACATTACAATTTATTAAATGGACAATTCTGACAAATTATGCATTGTTGTAAATAAACATTGGAGTCACTCAAACTTTATTTTTCATCCACTTTTTGATAACATGTTTAATATATTTTATATTTAGTTCATGTTTTGAGTTGCAGCAATTGATTGATTATTAATCTATAACTCAATTAATTGCCAACTATACCATTTGTTTGTCATTATTTAAAAAAATTGTGTGATTTTACAGCTCTACACCTGAAAAAACACAACAAATAACTATAATAATAATAATAATAATAACTAATTAATACGTTAAATGATAATGTGCTATTAGCTTGATATATGCTCGAACTTTTATTTAAATAAGCAACTCAGTGTTTTAGGTTTGTGTTAGCAAAGCAGGAAGACATTTAGATTCTATTCATTTATCACAAGTTATATCGTCATCGCGACTTAAATCACATTATATCACGATATTCGACAGTGGTCCTTAAAGATCAGTCGGTTCACGGTTTGCATAACGGAGGAAACATCTGAGCCGATTTCACCTCTGAACAGCGATAAGTGTGAAAATGTCTTCGGTCAGGTTTTTATTTGCACGTTAAGGAGCAAAAGAAGCGAGAGAAACTAAAATATGACGAATTTCAAACGGAAACGGATTTCAGTCTGACTGAATTCAAAAACTGGTAGTAAAGTGACTGTCCTGTCGTAAACAACAGCTACAGCTGCACTGGTGCTAACGTTGTTGTTAGCATTAGCCACATTAGTTCACCCTCATGTCCGACTCGTGTTCGTGAGACTCGAAGGCACTCGGTTGACATGTTGTCAAACTGAAACTCACCTTTTTTATTTTTCAACAAAATCCGTTTTAAAACATTGTTTCGCTTTAGAAGTAGAAATCACCGAGAAATCTTCTCCAGCGTTTCCTCGCGTTAGCTCCGCTCCGCGGGCTACTTTTTAAACTGCGGACGGAGGACCAATCAGAGAACAGACACAAGAACACGTCTCAAGTGTTCTCGCGAGATGTCGATTGAAAGCTAAATCAAACCCAAGAAAATCATAATAAATAAAAACAGAATCTGAATACAATAATTGTAAATAATAATTACAATAATAAAAGTTGTGATCCTTGTTTTAAAAAATAAAGACATTTTTTAAAAGCCAGGCGGTTAGTGATGACGTCATCGGAGGGGGACCGTAGTGTAGCCCAGGATCAGATTAGCGGAGCTCTTGGATTATCTGCTGATGCTGGAACATTCTGTTCAATCATGATCGATCTGAATCGACCAAACTGAGTCTGATGTGAGTTTTTTTTAAAGAATCCTCGCGCTGTTTCCTCGTGATTAAAGAAAAACGTTCCTCCATCAGGATCAACAAGACGCGACGCTCCGTTTCCATGACAACGGTGAGGGTTGGGGCTGTTTATCTGTGACATTTGTTTTTGACTGTTGTTTTATTCGCTCGGTTATTGGAACTGTTATTTGGATCCGCTTATCGCTGACATAATTCTGTCATTAACCTTGATTTATTGATCAGTTTTTAAAAAAACTTCCCATGACGACATCATTATTGACTTGATTTATGACATTGGCGACAATGTCGATTTTTGTTTAATAACAAAAAGAATCGATAACAATCAACTGACAAATATGAAAAACGTGTGTGTCTCACCTGTGTGTGTGTGTGTGTAGAGCAGCTTCCCCTCTGTGTGAATACAGTTAGGCTCCGCCTCCGTCATGTCTGAGAGCAGCAGTGATGGAGGGAAGTGGTTGGACGCTCACTATGACCCAGTCGCTGGTCTCTACACCTTCTCGTCGTGCGTTGACCTCGCTGACCTCAGCGGTGACGGCGAGAGTCGTCTTCTGGTGGGCGACCTGGGCTCGGGTTCCTCTGGTATGAAGCTGAAGGTTTTCCGGGGCACGGCCCTGCTGAGTGAGAGCACGCTGCTGGACCTGCCCACCGGCCTGGTCGCCTTCTTCATGGACCTGCACGAGCCGCGGATCCCCGCCGTCGCCGTGGCGTCGGGACCCTGCGTCTACGTCTACAAGAACATGAGGCCATACTTCAAGTTCACGCTGCCTGGGCTGGAGGTCAACGTGCTGGAGCAGGTGGGTGTGTTTTCCTGATCACGTTATTCCTCTGACCGTCATTGGCCGCACCTGTGACACACTGCTGTGCTCTGATTGGTCAGGATGTGTGGCAGCAGGCGAGGGAGGGTCACATTGACCCTCTGACCCTGAAGGAGATGCTGGAGGGCATCAGGAAGAAGGCGGACGTCCCGCTGTCCGTGCGCTCGCTCAGGTTCCTCTCTTTGGAGACCAGCGACATGGACGAGTTCGTCCAGCTGCACAAACAGCAGCCAATCAGACGACAGGTAACAATCATGACATCATCACGTCTTCACAACAAACATGGCCGACAGTGAGTTTTGTCGTCTTCAGGTTGGTGTGTTTTGGCTCCACATTTAAAACTGTACAATATCTGGACAAAACCAGCATCATGTTTGATGATGTCACTTCCTGTTTCCTCACCTGTGTCAGACCGGTAGCGTGTTTGATGGTGTCACTTCCTGTTTCCTCACCTGTGTCAGACCGTCATCACCTGCATCGGGACTCTGAAGAAGAGCACGGCCGACGAGGATGGCGTCAGCTGTTTGGTGATCGGGACAGAGAGCAGCAACATCTACGTCCTCGACCCCGAGGCCTTCATCATCTTGTCCAAGGTAAACCATCATCATCATCATCGTCATCATTGATTGAACATGTGAACAAACATCATGTGTTTGTCGCAGATGTCGCTGCCGGCTCCTCCCACCACGATGGACGTGACGGGTCAGTTTGACGTGGAGTTTCGCATCACAGTGGCGTGTCGCAACGGAAACATCTACATCCTGCGCAGGTGAGATGTTCACCACATCTGTTGGGAATGGGAAAAGGTGTGGGCGGAGTCACCAGGGTCTGGTGTGACCTCAGGTGTTTGTGCTGCCGCTCCTCAGGGACTCGGACAAACCCAAGTACTGCGTGGAACTGTCGTCTCACCCGGTCGGCCTGGTCAGGGTCGGCAAGAACGTGGTGGTCGGCTGCACCGACGAGAGTCTGCAGGGCTTCACACAGAAGGTAAAGAGAGGACTTTGTTGTCCATCACCATGGAGATGGACTGAGCTAAGTGTGTCTGCCACTGTGTCCTCAGGGGAAGAGGTTGTGGAGGACCATCTTAACTGCTCCCATCACCACCATGGCTACCATGGACCTGCCCACGCGGGGTTTCCAGGCTGTCCTGGTGGGTCTGGCTAACTGCGAGGTGCAGCTGTACCGTGACAAGAACCTGCTGAGCACCATCAAGACGCCCAACGTGGTCACCAGCATCTGCTTCGGTCGCTACGGACGCGAGGATGGGACGCTGATCATGACCACCAAAGGCGGTGGCATGATGGTGAAGATCCTGAAGAGGACAGCGACATTTGATGACAGGGACAGCGCCCCTGGGCCACCACTGGCCCAGGGCGTCCGTCTCAACGTGCCCAAGAAGACCAAGCTCTATGTGGACCAGACGCTCAGGGAGCGGGAGAACGGCGTGGCCATGCACCGAGCCTTCCAGATGGACCTGAGCCGCATGCGACTGGCCGCCGCCAAGGCCTACGTGAAGGCGCTGGAGTCGAGCCTGGCGCCGGTGTCCTCCAGCCTCTCCGAGCCTCTCAAGATGAATGCTGTGGTCCAGGGTTTGGGTCCGTCCTTCAAACTGACCCTGAACATGCAGAACACGGCGGCGTGTCGTCCCATCATGAACCTCGCCATCAGCTTCCTGTACGACGAGAGCCTGTATCGCATGAGGAACCCGTACATGAGGATCCCGCTGCTGGTGCCCGGACTGGTCTACCCCGTCGAGACCTTTGTGGAGTGCACCAGTGACAAGGGCATCTCTGACATCATCAAAGTGTTTGTCCTGCACGAGGGGAAGGGCTGCCCCCTGCTGACCGCTCACATCAACATGCCTGTTAGCGAAGGACTGGCGCTCAACTGACAACGTCACAAAATATTTAAATTAAAGCAGTGAATACATCCTTAAGACATCGTAGACTGAAGCTAATAAAGATTATCTAAGAGACAGCCATGTTATAAAAGAAGAATAAATTTGAGACTAAAATATCAAAATTGGTTCACATCAAACTGTTGGATTGTGTTTGTCGATTTTTTTTGTCTGTTTGTGATGAATTTGTTTTCAGTTCGAACCTTATTTTTTTTCAATGGTTTATATAGAACATTAAAGGAACATAACACCTGCTTTTTTAAACTAAGTCCTTTATGTAGAAAATAAAATAAACTTCCCAAACAAACAAATCTAAATATTTGATTTTCATGTTTGTTATTTTACAACAACTATCTATTTTCAATCAGCCAACTGGCTACCTAGCAAGCTAGGAGCATTTGTGTGTGTCTGTATGTACTGTAGAGTATATACTCTACATTTATACATATAATATTTTCTGTTTTGTTTACATTAAAAAGGACAAACTAGCAGTTAATGACAAACATAGCAACATAGCAAAGAGTGTAAAAGTATTTGGCAACCTCAAGTTAGCGAGTAAGTATTGCTATTAGCAGTAGCCAAACCTTAGCTGTAACATGTTTGAATGCTTTTTCCTGTTCTAAAAGTCAGTGTTTCAACTAAACGCACAAATAAACTTTATTTCACTTTCAGTGTTTGTAACTTTATAGTAATTATTATGAACATTACAATATGTTAATATACATTTTTAATAAGCTAGCTTGCTAATTACCCAGCAAGCTATGATTATATACTGTAATTGTTTGTGTTTACTGTATTTATGTACATATATAATGTTTTTCTGACCTTTATCCTTAAAGTTCCAGTGTGTAAAATTTAGATGAAATTGATTTAATTTGGAAATTGAAGATAAAATATTTTTTGCTTAAATGTCTAAAAAACAAAAATCACCTGAGTAATTCATTTTTGTTTTTCATTATTTTAGAATTTATATCAGAGGCAGGGTGAACGCTACAGAGGCAGCCATTTTGGACCACCATGTCCAAAAACAGGAGCCCACAATGGACAAACTAAAGATGGGTTCAGAAGAGTTGTGAGGGACATTTAACTCTAACACGAAACTACACCTACAACATTTGACACACTGTACCTTTAAAATATAAAATCCCTGTGTGATGCAACAGTAACATTGCAAAACACAGACAAACATTCTTTGTGTGTACAACAACAACGTTTTGGTGGCGTGTCACTGAGGTCAAAGGTGAAGTAAAGAGCTGCTGTTTGAGTCCAGAGAAGGTCCATCAGTAGAGACGGACACGTGACTCCTCCTCCTTCACCTTGTGTTGTGAAAGAATAAAATATCCCCATTGTCTGTTTGTGTTTTTACACATTGTGGGATTTTGCTCTGTGTGGAAACTTCAGCGGTTGTTTTATAAACGCTGATCCAGGAGTGAAAGAGCGTAAACAGGAAACTGGATCAAAATGAGACGCATCATCGCAGTGTTCGGTGAGAAACTCCTCATCAGGTTTATTGATGTTAAGTCAAACTGTGTGTAGCTGGTCTTCCTCATGTTGTGGGGACCTAAATGTGTCTCCACACTCACATTATGGGGACTTGTCTTCCTTATGGGGACAAAAATCTGGTCCCCATAACGTAAATGACTCCATTTTAAGGTGAAGACATGTTTTAAAGTTAGGCTGAGGTTAGGGTTAGGTTAAGGTTAGAGGTCAGGGTTAGGGTTAGGACACTAGTAATTATGGTTAAGGTTAGAGTAAGTCTGCAGGAAATGAATGGAAGTCAATGTAATGTCCCCTGAAGTCATGGAAACCTGTGTGTGTGTGTGTGTGTGTGTGTGTGTGTGCGTGTGTGTGTGCAGCCTTGTTGTGTGTGTGTGAGGCCGTTCGGTTCGGTCAGCTCTGCAGTGGAAACCCAAACAACAGAAGAAGGACAAGTGACAGCTGGGGAAACGGACACTATGGAGCCAGACGGTAACACAGATGCACCATGGGAAACGTAGTCTTCAGTGTGGATTGTAAGCATCAATTGACTGATGATGTGTGTGTGTGTGTGTGTTGGTCCAGGGGGACCCGAGAACACAAAGGTCTGGACATCGTGTGTGATGACGGCTCCGTTGTCTATGCTCCGTTTGACGTGACACTTGGAGGACGACTCACCGTCTACACTGACCCCGCAAAGGCCGCCATCAACAGCGGCATCAACCTGAGTGGAGAGGGTGGGGCCATGACCACTCACTACACAACAGAGTCACCTCATCTGGTTGTATTATTGATTGGGTTTATTGATTATTCATGGTGTTTTTCCAGGTCTGCACTTTAAACTGTTCTATGTGAGGCCAGATCGAACGTCTGGAACAGTGAGGAAGGGTGAGAGGATCGGCGTCATGCTGCCGATGCAGGACGTTTACCCAGGAATCACCTCACACATCCACGTCCAGATGAAAGACAAGAGCGACCCCACAACATACTTCTGACCCACCCCTGACCCCACGCTGCCCTGACCCACACATGAAGATTAAAAAATAATAAAATCATCAAAAGAATTAAAATCACTGGTGACATCATCGACTATTCCTCGAGTTTTTATTAAATATTCCTTTAGACACTGATCCAAATAGACAACATGACAACAGCACAACAATATTATAACTAAAATTAGACAGACTTTTCCAGCAGGAAAGTGAAGTTTGTAAACCACTCACTCTCCCACACCAAAGTCCATAGAGAAAATCAGTGATTTTAGCTCACAGGGACACAGGAGCTGCTGGTCTACTGCTGCCTCGTGTGGTCACTTTGTGTCACTGCTGCCTCGTGTGGTCACTGTGTGTCACTGAGGTCAATCTAAATTAAACATTTCTAATGCCAAAATCACAAATATAAACATTTGAACTTAGTGACGGAGGCAGCAGTGGATCAACAACTCCTGTTTGCTTTTGTTTGATTTTCTCTATGGACTTTGGTGTGGCGTGATGAAAAACACAATTTAGCCACTTAACAAATGACTTGTGTAATAAAATCAACATCATTAAGTCAACAGTATCTTTAAAATATGTTAACATCCTTATCTCACTGTTAGACAGACTTTTTTACAGGAAACTGAAGTTTGTAAACCACTCACTCTCCCACACCAAAGTCCATAGAGAAAATTGAGAAATGCCATGCAGACAACTGATGTACTGTGAAACAATAAGACAGATGTGACATTGAGAGTAAAAATCGCAGAGTTTATAGGGGCAGAATGACACAGGATGTCAAGATGGCACTATAACACTATTTGTTTCTCAGACTGGTTCTGAGCAGCAGGGGGCGCTCACTGTGCGGTCAGCAGATGCACTCCAAAAGTCATGAACTCTCCCTTTAAAAACAACACACGCAAAACAATTAAGAAGAAGAAGATAAGAACAGTCTTTTATTTTGAAATAACGACACATTTATTTATGTTTAGGTTCTTATTTTGAAGAACCTAACCGGAAAATGTCATTTTGAAGTTGAGAAGAACATTGTGCATTCTCATTGGTCAGCCGTTTTGGAAAGGCGGGACAACCACAGAGGTCAGGGGTCATGCAAACCCGGAACGTCAACAAAGTAAATGAAGGAGCGGCAGGCTGCCGACATGTTCTCCGCCCTGGTGCCCGCGGACAGAGTCCTTCTGGCGGCTGCGAGTCTGCTCTGTACCCGCCTGTTGTGCTCCGCTCTGTCGGTCCCGGACATCCCGCACATCGCCAACTACTTCGGGACGAAGACTCGGTACGAGGACGCGTACCCGCACCTGCTGCAGGACGTCTCCTCCGTCAACACGTCTGTGCTCAAACCTCCGGCCGCCGAGCGCTGCTCCCCGGTCCACCTGACCGCCGTCATCCGCCACGGCAGCCGGTACCCGACCGCCAAGAACATCCGCAGGATCCAGAGACTGAGCGAGCTGGTCCGGACTCAAACGGCCAGAGGCTCCGCGGGCTCCTGGCTGCAGGAGCTCCAGAGCCGCTGGGTCATGTGGTACACCGAGGACATGGACGGTGAGACACCGGGGACACGGAGGACACCGGGGACACGGAGGACACGGAGGACAGAACATAGCCATCGTGATATCAATCATAATATCCGGATTTTATATTTTTAAAAGTGACACTATCGCGGTAATATCGTTGTACACACGATAATGTCATGATAATACAGTTTTTTAAATCAGAAAATCGTGATAATTTTCATTATTAGCAGCAATCCCACTAATGTTCTTTACATAATATTATACAAAATAATGTCATGATAATATCGTGTTATGGACGATGGTATCATGATAAGATAAGATTTCCTTTATTGTTCCACAATGGGGAAATTCACATTGTTGCAGCAGCAAGTGTAGAAAAGAACATTGTTTTAAGAATAAGAATAATAACTTGTTTTATTAACATTGTTTAAATATGATGCATTTTATGCTAATGAGAATGTTACGAAACGGTTAGATTAAAGATAATATTGATTTATCAATGCAAACAGCAGTTGTTTATGTTTAAAATCCTTCGATCAGTGACACAAACTGACCACACGAGGCAGTATTGTGCTCATGCGTCGATACTTACACATGCTATACGGTGATATGGCAGTTTTCTGGTGGAATCACACATTTTAATCCAGATCAACAGCGACTGTAGTCCAGTTGTATATGTGTTAATCTTCCTCAGGTCAGCTGGTGACGAAGGGCAGGGACGACCTCCGTCAACTGGCCAAGCGTCTGTCCGTCTTATTTCCGTCTCTGCTGTCGGAGGAGAATGTGAGGAAGAGGAGGGTCAGTTTTCTGACCAGCTCCAAGCATCGATGTGTGAGCAGCGTGGAGGCCTTTCAGGAGGGTCTGCTGCCACGGCAACGGGGAGGAGGCGGAGTCAGCGGTGAGTCACAAACGTGAAAACATGGCAACATGTGATCTACAGATCACACGCAACCGTGTGACGGCAGGAAGGTAAACAAAGCAGCAGAGAGTGACTCAGAAACAGGAAATAAAGAAACATAAACTGAGTCAGCAACAGGAAATAAACACAAACTGACTCAGCAACAGGAAATAAAGAAACACAAACTGAGTCAGCAACAGGAAATAAACACAAACTGACTCAGCAACAGGAAATAAAGAAACACAAACTGAGTCAGCAACAGGAAATAAACACAAACTGACTCAGCAACAGGAAATAAAGAAACACAAACTGAGTCAGCAACAGGAAATAAACACAAACTGACTCAGCAACAGGAAATAAAGAAACACAAACTGAGTCAGCAACAGGAAATAAACACAAACTGACTCAGCAACAGGAAATAAAGAAACACAAACTGAGTCAGCAACAGGAAATAAACACAAACTGACTCAGCAACAGGAAATAAAGAAACACAAACTGAGTCAGCAACAGGAAATAAACACAAACTGACTCAGCAACAGGAAATAAAGAAACACAAACTGAGTCAGCAACAGGAAATAAACACAAACTGACTCAGCAACAGGAAATAAAGAAACACAAACTGAGTCAGCAACAGGAAATAAACACAAACTGACTCAGCAACAGGAAATAAAGAAACACAAACTGAGTCAGCAACAGGAAATAAACACAAACTGACTCAGCAACAGGAAATAAAGAAACACAAACTGAGTCAGCAACAGGAAATAAACACAAACTGACTCAGCAACAGGAAATAAAGAAACACAAACTGAGTCAGCAACAGGAAATAAACACAAACTGACTCAGCAACAGGAAATAAAGAAACACAAACTGAGTCAGCAACAGGAAATAAACACAAACTGACTCAGCAACAGGAAATAAAGAAACACAAACTGAGTCAGCAACAGGAAATAAACACAAACTGACTCAGCAACAGGAAATAAAGAAACACAAACTGAGTCAGCAACAGGAAATAAACACAAACTGACTCAGCAACAGGAAATAAAGAAACACAAACTGAGTCAGCAACAGGAAATAAAGAAACATAAACTGAGTCAGCAACAGGAAATAAAGAAACATAAACTGAGTCAGCAACAGGAAATAAAGAAACATAAACTGAGTCAGCAACAGGAAATAAAGAAACATAAACTGAGTCAGCAACAGGAAATAAAGAAACATAAACTGAGTCAGCAACAGGAAATAAAGAAACATAAACTGAGTCAGCAACAGGAAATAAAGAAACATAAACTGAGTCAGCAACAGGAAATAAAGAAACATAAACTGAGTCAGCAACAGGAAATAAAGAAACATAAACTGAGTCAGCAACAGGAAATAAAGAAACATAAACTGAGTCAGCAACAGGAAATAAAGAAACATAAACTGAGTCAGCAACAGGAAATAAAGAAACATAAACTGAGTCAGCAACAGGAAATAAAGAAACATAAACTGAGTCAGCAACAGGAAATAAAGAAACATAAACTGAGTCAGCAACAGGAAATAAAGAAACATAAACTGAGTCAGCAACAGGAAATAAAGAAACATAAACTGAGTCAGCAACAGGAAATAAAGAAACATAAACTGAGTCAGCAACAGGAAATAAAGAAACATAAACTGAGTCAGCAACAGGAAATAAAGAAACATAAACTGAGTCAGCAACAGGAAATAAAGAAACATAAACTGAGTCAGCAACAGGAAGTGAAAATCGACTAGAACATGTACAAATGCGATACCAGGTGACCCCTCTCTCTCTCTCTCTCTCTCTCTCTCTCTCTCTCTCTCTCTGTGTAGAGGTCGAGTACAGCCATAAGGTGGACGACGAGCTGATGCGTTTCTTTGATCGTTGCCGTGGTTACGTGGAGGGCGTGGAGAACAACCGCACGGCACTACAGGAAGTGGAGAAGTTCAAACACGGGGAGGAGATGGAAGGAGTGAGGAGGAGGATGTCAGAGAGACTGGGCCTTCATCATGACCGCCTCACACCAGGTACACACACGCGCACGCATATGTTTGTGCTTCTATCATAGTGAGGACCCGCATAGACGTAATACATTCTCTAGCCCCTTACCCTAACCTTAACCTAAACCCAATTCTAACCCTAACCCTGAAAAAGCCCTTTAAAGAAGTGAGGACCAGACAAAATGTCCTCACTCTGTCAAAATGTCCTCATGTTGTAGGTGTTTATACAACTTTTGGTCCTCACTCTGCAGCAAGTACAAGAACACACACACACACACACACACACACACACACACAGGGACAGCTGATCATGTTTGTCCCTCTGTGCCTCCTGTAGATTTAGTTGAAGCTGCTTTCTTCCTGTGTTCATACGAGCTGTCAATCAAATCTCTTCACTCCCCCTGGTGTTTCCTGTTTGACGACGCCGACGCCAAGGTTTGTGACATCATCACGACATCATCACGACATCATCATCATCAGCACTGTTGGTGTGACTGACAGCAGCTCGCTCTCTCTCTCTCTCTCTCTCTCTCTCTCTCTCTCTCTCTCTCAGGTGCTGGAGTATAAGTCGGACCTGAAGCACTACTGGAAACGCTCTCATGGTCATGTGATCAACGGTCTGTCCAGCTGTCCACTCTTCCATCACATCTTCAGGAACCTGGACAAGGCGGGACGTCCTCGCAGGTCAGTGTCCAACCACCCTGCTGTCAGGTATTAGTATCCATGTTTAATTCAGGGTTAAACTGGAAAATATCTGTTTAATCCCATTTAATCCCATCCCATATCTGTTTAATCCTATGAATGTTTAGTCCTGGGATTAAACATGGGATCATGAATGTTTAATCCTGGGGAACATGGATTTTTTTTTTTTTTTAATTTTAGGATTCAACCCAGAATATGAATTTTTAATTCCAGGATTGAACCTGGGATCATGAATGTTTAATCCCGGAATTAAACAGTAATTCCGTCAGTAATTAAACCTGAAAAAATAATTTTTTTTTTAAATCTTTAGGATTATACTGAGGAACATGAATCTTTAATTACAGGATTAAACCTGGGAACATTAATGTCTCATGTTCCCAGGGTTAATTTTTTTTTAATCTTCAGGATTAAACCTAGGAACATTAATTGCGAATGTCATGAATTTTCTTGATTTTCGTCGTGTAGAAAGAGCGCGCGGGCTTTTTTCTGGCACTGATGATGTCATCACGTCTCCGTTGTGTCCCTCAGGTCCACTGAGGCGTCTCCAGAACCCGCCTCCATCCTGGTGGGTCACGCTGAGACGCTCCTCCCCCTCCTGTCTCTGCTGGGTCTCTACAAGGACCAGACTCCGCCCACAGCAGACAACTACCACTTGCAGCATGGTACGAAGCTCCGCCTCCTCCTGACTGATGATGTCACGAGAACAGTGGATTTTGGGGCGGAGCCTCAGTTGTCATGTTTTTACAGGGAGGAGTTTCCGGGCGAGTCGGATCGTCCCGTACGCTGCGAACCTGCTCTTCGTCCTCTACGACTGTCAGCGCGGCCCTCGCCTGCAGCTGCTCGTCAACGAGATGCCGGTTCGATTCCCGGGGTTGGAGACAGAGGACGCCCCACTGTACCGCGATGTCCGCGCCACGTACCGCCACCTGCTGGACGGCTGTGACTTCCACAAGGAGTGCGAGGGGACGACGGTGGGCCGCGGCCCCAACACGGAGCTCTGACAGGTGACTCCGCCCCCAGCGCCTGACGTAGAGCGAGCAGACTCGTACACTGTCGTCCATTAACCTCTTCTTCTTCTTCTTCTTCTGCAGTGCTTTAACGGCTGCGGCGCCGCCTGGTGGGCGAAAACTTTAACGTTTTCACATGAACTCTGAGACGCTTTGATCAGGATCATGAAGCTTTAAGTTTGTTTATTTATATTGATTCTGGGGGATTTTCACAATAAAAGCCCTGGTTAGTCTGTAGTGATGGATCTTCTCTTCAGGAACTTTGTAACTTATATGAAAAATCATCTTCAGTTTGTTTGTTTAAGAAGTTTTTGCTTGTATTTATTTCACATTATGCCAAATATTTTGTAATTAAACTTTAAACAAACAGGGTTTCATTTTTATTTTCATGTAAAATTGGGATTTTAACCAGAAAGGAAAAGATACTTTATGAAGACGTGTTAATAATAAAATATTTGATCAGTGTGAGAGAAGCACATATATATTTATTTTGAGTAACAAAACAATTGAAACAGGAAAAACCCGACCTTTAAATAAAGATTGTGAAATTAAGAGTAAAATTTCTGTCTTAGTTTGAATCTGTTAATTTTCCTCTTTAATTTTACAAAATAAAACAAATTGTCATCAGCAAACATGTTATAAATATTAATGTCACAAACAACATTTTAAACTCAGGTTTATTGTGTCATAACAGGAAAATAAATACACAAATATTGGCAACTGATTTACAAATGAAATAAGTGATAACTGATCAATAATAAACTGATCAATCACTTTGATTTCAATTTGTTAAATGTGAACCTTCTGTGATGATATAAACATTGCAACAAAATAAACACATTTTTTACAGTGTAAACAAGTCTGTCATATCCTTACTTCCTTCAGTGTAGGAGTAAAAAGAAACACTATCATTAACTGTAAATGTTTTCAATGAAATTTTTAATTTTCCTTATCATTAAAAACTTTAACACCAAATTATTTCCAGAAAGTTAAAACTATTTCATTACAACTTTCTTGAAATGACTGTTTTGATTCAAAAATGTAGCCGAATTTAAAAACATTGTGAATCTAAAAATGTGTCATAATGTAAGTTTCTTTATTAAATGAGTAAAAACTCATATTTAGCCAATAAAATAATATTGGCAAACTAAAAAAAAGCAAAACTTGGTTTTTAGCTGTTTTATGTAAATGTCCTGTTTCATTTTTGGCTCAAATTCTTGATAAAGTTTGTTAATATAAATAATCTATTTAACAAGTGAAGATTACATCAAGTCTTTCACTGATCATCAGAAATGGCATCAGAGTCACTGCAGTTCCTTTAACGTCCACCAGGTGCTGCTGCTGTGCAAATTCAAAGGTTCATGACAGAAGGAATAAAAATGATCATTGATCAGTTTCAGATGCGTCTCCGTGGTAACAGTGTGAAGGATCATGGGAAGTGAATGAAACTTCTTTACAGCACAAACAGATTAATCTGTCAGTGAAAATAATCCCCAACAGGCCCACTGTTAGTTTTCTAATCTGATCAGAACAAATCTGATCTCAGGTAATCTGACCAAATATAACCAGATTAAATGTAATCCAATTATATTCAATCTGATCAAGCCTGTGTTACCATCACATGAACAAAGTTAGCCTAGCATTAGTCCCAGAAAAATCAGTTAGCTTACCATTAGCACCAGAAGTGTAGTTAGCTTTGAATAAGTCCCAGGAGGGTACTTAGCTTAGCATTAGCTCCAGCCCCAAAAGACTATAAATCTTGGCTTTAGCCCCGGAAAAAAATCAGTTAGCTTAGCATTACCACCAGTCCCAGGACGGTACCTAACTTAGCATTAGTCCCAGAAGTGTGGCAGTGAGTTGTGTTTTGTTGTGCAGGTAACAAAAAAGTTCCAGCGTACGCAGTCACACGTGTTACGCAACTTAAACTAAATGATACAAATAAAAAAATTTCAAAAAATCACTTCCTGTTCAGTGTGAACGCAACATAGCTTTATTTACAGCTTGTTAGCAGGAGCCAACGAGCTCGGAGCGTCAGACAGGAAGTGAAGTTTACGCGTCCGCCTGCTTCAATGAGGAGGAGACGGGTTTTTAAAAACTGATATGCTGTTTGTTTTTATTTACATCTTTGTATAAAACAAACAGCGGCGATGACGTCGTCATCAAATGAAGAAGAGATTTAAATACGTGGTGAGTTGACCTGAGGTCATGTGATCAGTCCAGAGCGGCGTGCAGCAGGACGCTCTGTCCGCCCGCTGATTTGCATTTCTTCATCTTGCTGATGGCTCTCTGAAGGTCGGACTGATGGATGGGACGGATGACATCATCACTGAGAGACAGACGGACAAAAACATCAGCGTACGCCGACGACGTGCTTCCTTCACGCAGAAGCTCAGCGGCGTTCACGTACCTGTCGTCCTGAGTGTGGACGAAGTCTCGCACACAAAGCAGCGCGGCGTCGCGACACATCTCTCTGAGGTCACTGCCCGAGAAACCGTCCGTTTCCTTGGCAACGGTGGTGAGGTTGACCGAGGAGTCCACCTGCAGGGAGGTGATCAGATTCTGATCAGTGATCAATCAGCGTTTTGTGAGACTCATGAAGAAGAAACTCACGCTCTCGTTCTCCAGGATCAGTCGCAGGATCTGCTCCCTCTGCTGGACGCTCTGCAACAGACAACGACGCCTTTACATAGTATCTCACTGTTAGACAGACTTTTCCAACAGGAAACTGAAGTTTGTAAACCACTCACTCTCCCACACCAAAGTCCATAGAGAAAACCAGTGATTTTAGCTCACAGGGACACAGGAGCTGCTGGTCTACTGCTGCCTCGTGTGGTCACTTTGTGTCACTGAGATATGTCTAAATGAAATATTTCTAATGCCAAAATCACAAATATAAACATTTGAACTTAGTGATGGAGGCTGGCTTGCACCTTGGCAAGTTTCACCATTTACTTTGGGAGTTCTGCATGGATAAGAACCGGTTCCAGTGATACTTTCACATGACAAACAGCTAATTTGTTGACTTGCTAGCTTGAGGCCAGAACCAGAGTGACATCAACTACCCAACTACAGGCGTTTTGTCCCAGCTGTGGAGAGCTGCTCGACAAACCAAAGTGTTGCTGAACGTGGTTCTCACAAACAAACAAACTTCAAAAATCACCAACTGTCCCTTTAATGTGGTGATGTTCGTACCGGCTGGTTGATGTGGAACCTCGTCGGCATCCTCCTCAGGATCGCAGAGTCCAGATCCTGAGGCCGGTTAGTGGCTCCCATGATGATCACCTGACACATCATCATCATCATCATCATCATCATCATCACAACCATTATCACCTTCATCATTATCATCATCATCATCACCGTGGTCACCTGACAGTGGTGGTCAGTGTCCAGTCCGTCCCACAGACTCATGAACTGAGCCTTCATCATGGCCGTGGCTTCGTGGTCAGAGCTGGAGCGACTCCTCAGGAACGAGTCTGATCACACACACGCACACACACACACACACACACACGCGCACACACACACACGTAAACACACTGACACCTGCTGGTCAGAGGCAGGTCCTGACACGCCCCTGACATCATTCAGGCCACACCTCCTCATTAACATAGAGCCCAGAACTTATTTTAAATCTGTGACATGTTTTCAAATGTTAACTCCGCCCTCACACTTTGACTGACAGCTCAGTGTGTGTGTGTGTGTGTGTGTGTGTGTGTGTGCGTGTACCTATCTCGTCAATGAAGATGATTGACGGCTGCAGTTTAACAGCCAATGTGAAGACAGCAGCTGCCAGTTTCTGTGACTCTCCGTACCACTTGTCCGTCAACGTGCTCGGCTGCAGGTTGATGAAACGAAACCCCGCCTCCTTGGCCGTCGCCTTGGCGATCAGTGTTTTACCACAGCCGGGGGGTCCATACAGTAGAACACCTGTTACCATGACAACAGGATGAGTTCCATGCTTCCTTCCTCCACCCTTACTTTTTTTTCCCCCTTCTTCTCCTGTCTTGTGTCTCCTTACTTTCCTCACTCCCTACCTTGTTTTTGTTACTTAACCCCCCCTTTTTTCCTTCTGACCTTCCTTCACCCTGCCTATCATTCCTGCCTCCTAACTACCTTTCCTTCATCCTTTTTCCTGGTCCTTTCCTTCTTTCCTTACACCCTTTACTGCCTCCTTTCCTTACCTCCATCATTACCTACCTCACCACTTTACCTTTCTCATTTTCTGACCTAAACATTGCTCCTCCTTCTTACCTTCTTTAACCCCGCCCATCTACCCCCATCTGAAAATGTAGCCCCGCCCCCTCTGACCTTTGGGCGGCTGCAGGAGTCTGGACCCCTGGAACAAGTGTCTCTTCTGAACGGGTAAAATCACCGTCTCCTTTAACTCGGTGATGACCTCATCCAGACCTGCGATGTCTCTCCAGGTGATCTGAGGTCAAAGGTCACAACCTCTGATTATTATCTGACCCACTGATCAATAAACAATTGATCAAACAAACACTTTTCTTTCTGTCTGGTGATGATCGTTATGGTTACCTGCATACTGAGCGGGTCGACCAGGTGAGCGGCGATGCTCATCTCGTACTCGGACAGTTTCACGTTCTTCACTCCGATCTGTCGCATCAACTTCTCGGCCTGAAACGAACAAACAAACAAACTGTGAGCTGCACAGCAGCCGCAGGTCACATGACCTTCTCCCGCACAGACTCCGCCCACCTGTTTCTGAGCCTCCACCTTCTGCTTCCTGGTCGGGTCGATGGCGTCGACCATCCACTTGATGGTGAAGTAAGTGACGGCGCCGAAGATGGTGAGACGGAAGAGGAGGCCGATGACCTCGTTCCTGCCCAGAGGGCGGGCCATGTTCTCTGCGGGGACCTCCCTCAACACCATGGTCAGTAAACAAACAAACAAACAACCAGGCAGACGAGAGGCTGCAGACGACAACAACAACAACAAAATTAACATCAACAATATAAAACAACAACAAGAAACAATGTGAAAACATGTACACAGACAAACAAACAACAAAAACAACCAAACAATATTAAAACATAAATAAACACAAACATCATAACAAAAACAAACAAATCAAAACATATAAATAGACACAATAATGACAAACAATAAAATAAGCTAACTTCTGCTAACTTCCTGTGTGGTTCTGTCACACTGTCCTTCCATCCTCTCCGCCTTACATCGTCCTTTTCCTTAATTCCCTCACTTTGATACTACACTTCCTTTCCTCGGCCCAAACCCTTATTTCCTTTCCTTCTTTAGACCTAACCATTTTTTCACCATTTGTCCTTCCTTCCTTCCCGTCTTCCTTTCCTTTCCTCCTTTTCCTTCCTTCTGTGCTTCCCCATTTCCCTTTTCTCTTGTATCCTTAATCCTATCACATTTCCTATGTCCTTCCTTCCTCTCTTCCTAGTTCCTACACATTTTCCTTACATACTCCCTTTCCTTCCTTCACTCGCTCTGTTTGTTTTTTTTCCTTAACTGAACTTACTCAATCCTCCTCTTCCTCCCTCCATTAGCCCTTTTCCTTCACTGGTTTTGTCCTCGTGACCTTCCTTCAACCTGTCCATCCTTCCTTCCATCCTTTATTTAACAACTATCCTTCCTCACGTTTCATCCTCTCTTCCTGTTTTGTCCCTCTTTTCCCTCACTTCCTACCCTCTTCCCTCGCTCCCTACCCTCTTCCCTCCTCACTCCCTAAGCTAAAACATCACCTGTATGTCATCAGAAAAAAAGTTTCATCATATGAAACCAAAGCAGTGCGCGCAGGTTTGCGGCTAACTTTAGCATTAGCTTGACCTTCTGGTTCCCCGGCGGCAGCAGAGCGGACTGTGACCCGGCGAACACACAGATGTGACCGGTGGTGACGCAGCGCGGATCCGCGACGTCTTCGTTAAAACCGCACGAAGGAAAAACGGGAGACAAACGACCTTTAACCGGTAAAACGTGACTCACTCACCTGCTCCGATCCGGTCACGTCTGGCAGCAACACTTCCGGCTCTTTCTTCTACTCTGGTGTTTCTAACGGTGCGGCTCAGTGCTGCCCCCCCGCGGGAGGAACATAGAACTGACACACACGTGCGCGCGCGCACACACACGCGAAAATTTAAACGATTCGCACCGAAATGAAACCAACCCCCAGAAGCGGAACTTCTACCTGCGCGTGCGCGGTTGCTTATGTAACGTCAGCGAGACTCCAAAGGTTGCCAGGTTGTGAATTTTCCCGGATCATTTTATTTTGGTGTTTCTCTGATGGAGTGTTGTGTAAGCGGAACAAGGAGACCAGAACCTGGCAACCCAGTGTGCTGACAGGATGCGTCTGCCTCAGGAAGCTCAGTTGGCCTGCTAATAGTCAAGTCAGAAATAAGAGCAGCGCAACAAGAGGATGTCAAGTTTTCTTTTAACAAAGTAAAACAATCGACCCTCACGTAAACTGTGAAAAGCTAATTGGAATTGCTGACTAGGCACGAAAACGGAATAAAACAATATAAATATATCAAACCTCTACCACTAACATACACTTTGCTCTAAATATATAAAAATACGGTACAATTGCAACACATTTAAAAACATAAAAAATGGTTTTTCCCTAAAATTACTGATAACAAATAAAACGCCAAATTAAAGACTTCACTGATGTATGTTCTAACGGAAACATTATCTCCATGAGTCCGAATTCAAATACAATTACAAATAAAAAGGATGAAATAATTTAATTCCTGCGCCGAGCTTTCTCTGCTCCGTGAGACTCTTATTGTGAAGGCACTTAGCGGAAGTGAATCTGCTGATGAGGTCCCGGCTCTTCCTGCGGTCAGACGCCGTTCACACAGATTTTCTCTTCGCCGATACGAGTCCAATCACGGCGGCTCTACTGCTCCCCGAGGCCGAAACAGACCGACTGGATCCAGCTGTCGTGCGGAGGGAGGTCTGGATTTCCACCGATTACCGTGTGCGGCGGATGGTTTTGTGTTCGGGGGGTGGGGACCTGGAAACCCGGGCCCGCAGAGGGAGTAGGGAGGAGGCCCCGACGCCCCCTTGTTCCGACCCAGAAAACAGCACGGACGGCCGGGCTGCCCGTCTACTAGCAGGCCGCCTAGCTTCTGGGCGCACCGGAGCTCGCGGGGTGGCACCGGAGAGGACCTGACAAACGGGTCGCTCTTAACCCGGTAGCCTATTCTACGAACTATTAAAATTTAAGGACATTTTGTACTAAATCAAATTAAAGACTGGATATCGTGGACTAGGTGGCAAGCTAGCTGCAGGCGAGCAGTTAGCTTCTGTCCCCGGTGAGCAAAGCGGAGGCTCCGGACGGAGCACCGCGGCTCTCCGCGGACTGTCTGCGGGGTTCCCGCTGCTCACACAGAGACGCTCATCATGGCGGCGTTAATCAAGGAGATCGTGAGCAGGAATAAGCGACGGTACCAGGAAGACGGCTTCGACCTGGACCTGACCTGTATCCTTTCACTATCGCTGCGACTGGCAGCTCCGCTGCTGCTGCTGCTGCACCGGACTCCGTTTAAAAAGGAGGCGATTTAACGAAGCGGTGCGCGTGCGACCGAACGATTAAGCTTTTAAAAGGGGAGTTTGTGGATTTTATGACAGAGAGAGCTGCTCTTATCATCGGCGAGCACTGAACTGATCAACGGAAAGTTAACGGTAAGAAAAGGGATGTTGAAGGAGCAGCTGATCACTGGGCTCCATGCTGTCAGTGTATGTGTGTCAGCGATTGGACAATATGCGATATTATTGCGATAAAAATCACTTTCAATTAGTCGATGATGGTGAGTTTCCATTAACAGAAAATGAGCGAATGTAGAAATTTAATAATGTTAGATTTGAAAATACTTTTTTATCTCACCAACATACAGACCTATAGACTTATTTTGAAGTTCCACAAGGGGGAGCGCTATATTTCTGGAACTGCAATTTTTTAATTATTAATCTTACACGAAAGAAGACATAGTGATGTCTAATGGTAAAACAGCAGATTGCAACTCGCACCCAAGAGCTGTTAGGAAACTACCTACCAGAAAGGACAATGATGTTAATAAGTACATCGATTAGCTGATGAGGTTTCCATAGATACATTTGTATTTAAGTAGGCGGGGCCATTCTTAACTTTTCATCTCAAGAGTCCTTGTGAGAGTGCGAAAAAAGCTCCGGCAGGTGTGTCTGTTCGGGGCACAAGATGGTGACCTCAATGACCTTTACCAAAAATATATAAGAAAATCTAACAAAACATAACAATTTTAATTTTAACATTAGTATACATGCACACAAACATAATTATGTGTATATTTTTTCCTGTTGAGAAACCCTCCTCCTAAATGGGGTTAAGTTTAGTTAAACATGAGGATTTTTTTTTATCTGACCTTTGACCTTTGGTATAAACATCCTTAACGATTGGTGATCAGACATTTATCCAAACATCATAGCCATGGGGTTTCCTGCCGATCGACTGGAGGGCGTCTACAGGAACAACATCGACGATGTCATTCGGTAAGAAAGCACCGTTGACCTTTGACCTGTCAGTGAATGCATCACTGACACTGAGTATTTAGTTTGACATGTCGGTGAACGCATCATGTGACTCTCTTTCAGATTCCTGGATTCAAAACATAAGAATCATTACAAGATCTACAACCTGTGAGTGAGACACATGTCCACTGTCCACACACTCTCTTGTCTGACTGTCCACCCACTGTCTTCTGTTTGTCCACACTGACCATCTGACTTGCCTGTCCCTGGCGTCCTCTTTGTCCATGTCATGACATAACATTTCTCTGTCCTCAGGTGTGCAGAGCGACATTACGACACGTCCAAATTCAACTGTCAAGGTACGTTTGTGTGTCAGCGGCGTCTGTCTCCGAGTGTGTGGAGGAAACCAGTGTCTCAATGTTGTCTCTGTGTGTCTCAGTGGCCCAGTATCCGTTTGAGGACCACAACCCACCGCAGCTGGAGCTGATCCGGCCGTTCTGCGAGGACCTGGACCAGTGGCTCAGTGAGGATGAGCAGCATGTTGCCGCCATCCACTGTAAAGCGGGAAAAGGTCGCACGGGCGTCATGATCTGCGCGTACCTGCTGCACCGTGGCAAGTTCCAGGAGGCGCAGGAGGCGCTGGACTTCTACGGCGAGGTCCGCACACACGACAAGAAGGTAACGAGTCAACGTCTGCGTCGTGTGACCATTAACGACACAGAAATGTCAGTGTTTGTGAGGGGGTCAGAGGTCATGTAGACAGTGACTCATAGGGTTGAAGTGTCCTTCACAGACAGACTTCAACAGTGATGGAGCTACCTGTGAGTCAGTGGGCGGGGCCACAGTATGCACTGCCTCAATAATCAATAATATGTGTGTGTCCAGGGCGTGACCATCCCCAGTCAGAGGCGCTACGTCATCTACTACAGCTTCCTGTTGAGGAACCAGCTGCAGTACAAACCCGTAGCTCTGCTCTTCCATAAGATGTTGTTCGAGACCATCCCCATGTTCACCGCCGGCACCTGCAGTAAGAACCTCAACAACGCCACCATGTGGTTACCCACAAACATGCTACAGTCGGTGAGTCACGAGCCAAAGCCCTCACTGTGTCGTCGTTCTCTCGCTGCAGACCCTCAGTTTGTGGTGTACCAGCTGAAGGTGAAGATCCACACCTCCAACCCTGCCTACACGCGCCGGGAAGACAAGGTGATGCTCTTTGAGTTCCCACAGCCACTTCCTGTCTGCGGTGACATCAAGGTGGAGTTCTTCCACAAGCAGAACAAGATGATGAAGAAGGTGGGGCAATAACAATGCGTTTGTGTTTTGTCTTCCATGTGTGGACATCTGTCCTAACACTCGGCCTTCTGTCCCTCCAGGAAAAGATGTTTCACTTCTGGGTCAACACCTTCTTCATCCCGGGGCCAGAGGAGAACCTGGACAAACTCGAGAATGGCAGCACTGGAGCGGCACGGGAAACGGCCGACAGGACACACCAGAACCCGGGCCGTGACGTGATGAACATGATGACAGGAAGTGATGTCAATGACAGAGACTACCTGGTCCTCACTCTGAACAAGAACGACCTGGACAAGGCCAACAAAGACAAGGCCAACAAGAACTTTTCCCCAAATTTTAAGGTAAAACACCTCTGTTGGTTCTGTTCTTGGCTGGAGGCCTGACTGGGTTTTCCCACCTCTCACCTGGGATTAGCTCCAGCTCTTCCGAAGAAAAGCAGAAGAGATGATGAAAAAAGTCCTCTACTGTATCTTCAGGCCCAGTTCATACTGTTATGCTAAGCTCCACACGTACATTTTTATTATACTCCCATTTCCAGAGTTATTCTTGTTCGACCGCTCAATTGGAGTCTGCACTCACTACACTTTCTAGTCCAGCCAATGGCGCACTCTTCTGTTTGACAAAAGAGATGACAGAGAAGAGGGTAACCATGGAAACGTGCTTAAAGTTATGTGAGGGGGTACTGGTACAATTCAGTGCCCAAATAAGACAAGGAAACACAGATCAGGGCAAACGTCTGGCAAGAAATCGCAGCTACTGGAATGGAATGTGACGTTGAGCACACGTGTATGGAATGGTAGGCTATTGCGTACACGTACACACGTGGAACCGCAAAAAGCACAATCCGACTCTTGAATTTAGTGAAGTTCTTCCTCTAAAAAGAATCTCAGTGATTCATAGGTGCTGTGGCCAATCCCAGTGCCCTTCCTACTTTCCACATTCCGAGTTGCGATGACTTCCACGTCTCACCTTCTCTTACGAGAGTGGAGATTCCTCCTCGAGTTTGTCCGTTTTGTTTGTCCTTGTGCTCGTGTGGATACCTGTGGGTTTCTTCAACCAAAACAAGAGTGCGCCACCGCCTGGACTCGATGGTGTCACATGTACGGTCAGTGCGGTCACAAATGTCGTGTACTTCTGCATAGGGTTCGCACATGACGACCAGTGTGTGACGACAGGTTGTCCTCTGCAGCCTGGGTTGGGGTTGGACTCTGGGGTTCTGCCGGTTCTCTGACCCTGACGTTCTTGCGCTCTCTTTCAGGTGAAGCTGTTCTTTACGAAGACGGTGGAGGAAGGAGGCCACTGTGACGCAAGCAGCACGTCGTCCTCACTGACCCCGGACGTTAGCGACAATGAACCAGATCACTACCGCTATTCCGACACGACCGACTCGGACCCGGAGAATGAGCAGTTTGAAGAGGACGACCATGACCAGATCACAAAAGTCTGACACGCAAACACACGCAAACAATTAAACACGTTTATATATGTGTATATATATATATACACGCATATATACTCAGTATGTATGTATATACATATATATTTGTATCCACATTCATGAACTCCCACACTCTGACTAGTGGTGGTTAGCTAACGGGGGGGATATACTCAATGGACCAGAACTGATCAATGAGCTGAGATCAGAATATAAGGCACGCCCCTCCCCCACCTCAGTGCACACCTGGACAATCACGTGACATGGCGGCTGAGGGCGATGGATAGCAAACGGACAATAAGACGGATGAATGGACCGTTACGGGGTAAAACTTGAATATTGAGTAGATGTCTTTAGTGATAAATCCCGCCTCCCCTGTGTCCTCCCATCCTTTCCTTGCTGACGAGGAAACTCTACGTCTTGCATTTCGTCTTCGGTCGACGAGTCTCTTTGTGTGATAACCTCACTGCAAGTGGTCACTGTCCAAAAAAGTGAATATTGATCAAACGTGTCGATGACTTTTGTTTTCATCCTCGTCAGCAGGTTTGTTGTAGTCTTTTTTTTTTTTTACTCTGGTTGTCAAAAAAAACCCTGGTTCAGTTAGGACCAGTCTGGACCGGCCTCCCTGCCCGTCTGGACCTGGTCTGCACTGGACTGGATTAGCACACAAAGAGAACTGTCAAACTTCTTCTGGAATGTGACGATGTCAATCATCTTTTTTGTTCAATCACTTTCACAAACATGTTTTTTTTTTTCTGTGCTCAATCATGAAGCTAAACATTAGAACATTCCTTTAGCGCCACCTGCTGTTAACACCTGACTCCAGAGCACTTTGTTTTGGATGTGGCTGTGTGCCAGGCGGGTGGGGTTAGCACTTTATACAGGACGTTCGGAAAAGCTGAGTCCATCCAAGAAAACCTGTGTGTTTGTGCAGATTTGGGTCGAGTCTCTTAGCTCCAGGTTCCTCGAGACCGAACATTGTTGATTTCCAGGCCGAAGTCGCAAAGGTTCACATTCATGCTATGTTTTAAAAGGCGACAAAAACAGTGTCAAAAAAAAAACAAAAAAAAACACAGCCATTTTCTCTCCGTTTGGCAAAAACCAAGGGCACGGAACCAAGACTGAAGACAGCGCCCTCTAGCTGATACGTCCCACACATGCAATAACGCTGCACTCACTAGTAAGACTGTAAGTCGTCAACAGACTGTATCCGACTGAAGTCAGAAATGGTAGATTCTCGTATATCGTACTGGAAACGCTGCTCACTTTGACTTAGGCGGGGTCACGCTGTGGATCAGATCATTCACCAGCCAATCAGATCATGTTTTGCAAAATTCCAGCACAGGCGCTATCCAATCAAATCACATCAGTACATCGTCCAAACCAAGCTCTGGGACAAGTCCATGAGACATTTTTGATGAGTATGTGTGAGAGCTCTTTGTCCTCCAGCTCAGCAGGTGGCAGCATCCTGTATCTGCTACATTAAAAACTAGCTCAGCCATAATCATGTTGTTAAAATAAGCTTTTTGTCGTGATCAGTGAGACACGAGAGCAGCCTGATGAGGTCAGCGTGTCTCTGTTCACACACTGTCTCAGGTGCGGTCACACTAGCCCCTCCCACAGTCTGACACATCAAAGAAAGATGGCGTCTGGTTTTTCATTTTGTCATAAAACGTGTTGATCCGTCTCTGGTGTTTCGGATGTCGCCCTCCAACGCACCTTAAAATGATCAACACTGAAGTCGTGAAATATTTCCCATTAAACTTCACTGCACCTGCAAAACACGTCCTCAAAAACAACATTTTTGCTAGAAATCTAAGCTAACGTTGACTCCGCAAAGTCTGTTTAGTTCTTAACGTTCAAGTTCATTTCAAGAACAAAAGCTGTGAAACGATAAAAAAGGTTTAACTCTATTCATAAATATATGCTAATATTCTGAGGCTAATGCTCACAGTAACCGTGTCATACCGTCCTGCTAACATCCTGCCTGAGGCTAACAGGTACCAGGTCTTGCTATCATGTTAAAATCTCAGAGCTAAAGCTAACAGGTCCCATGCCATGCTAACATCCCAACTAAGGCTAAAGCTAATAGGCCCCGAATCACGCTGTCATGCTAACATCGTAAAGTCACAGGTCTTTGCTATCATGCTAAAGCTAACGGGCCCCACATAATGCTGCCATGCTAACACCCTTGGGGTATCTTTCATGCTAAGTGTTGGAAGTTAAGCTAACAGGTTCTGCGTAAGAGATGCGTAATTGTCTGCATGGTTGTCATGGAAACAGATGTATGTATTTCCTGATTGGGACGAGTATTGATCGGGCGTTTGACAGGTGCGGTTCAGGGTTTCCGTTCATCATCACAATTGTGTTGTTTTGATTTGACCAGGTGAAGCTTCTACGTTAACAACCTGTATCACCATGGAAACGTGGTAAACTGACTCCTCCCCCTGGTCTTTTATTCCCTCCTTGTTTTATAATGAAATAAATAAAACGCTGTAAAGTGAATAAACTATTTATAAACAGCTGCTGGTGTGTGTGTATACTTTTACTGACTGAGAGGTTTTTACCCACGATGCACTGCTGCAGCCCTACTGAGCAGAGAATCAGGTCACACACACACCAGAACTAATTCTGTCTCATGTGCTGCTATAAAAAGATCGACCAATGAGAACGCAGCGTCATGTTCTGATTCATGTTCAGCTTCTCACATCATAAAACATCAGCCATCTCTGGTTAATATGTTAACTAATGTTAACTAAACATCACTACTAACCTACTAACCAACCTTCATTAACCTGCTTCAACACAAACACTTTAAACCTGGTTAACGACTCAAACCTGGATTGTCTTAGGCTGAACCCAAGTTAAACCTCACTGGAACTAAGTCAACCAAACTGGGTGTAGGTTAAACTTGGTTTAAGACAAACCTGGTTTGGTTGAAGTTAAACCTGTTTGATTAAGGTTAGCCCAGTTTGACCTTTCAACAAGTTTGGTTAAAATTAACCTGATTACAGTTAAACCTGTCTTGAAGCAGGTTGAACTTTGACCAAACTTGTCTAGTTTAAACCAACTCTGGCTTTAACTTTTAAACTTTTAAAAAGTTAAACCAGGTTTAAATTTTCACACATTTGATCAAATTTGATCCTGGTTTGTTTTAAATGAAACCTGATGAGAGTGAAACCTGCTTTGTTTGGGTTTAAATCAGATTAATTTTTGACAGATTTGGTTTGTCGGACCGGGTTCAAGGTAAAATTGGTTAAACTTGAAAAAGAATCTGCTGATTTATGCAAAAAAAGAAAAAAAAGATGTTCAAATTCATTGAGAAATTTAATAGAAACTAAAAAGTGAACAATCACTTGATAAATACAGATTATTGATGGTCGGTTTGAGGTCCGGTTTGAGGTCCGGCAGGTAGGGGGCGTCACAGCGAGGCCTTCAGAACTCGGATCACGCTCAGCGCAGAATCCACGCACCCGTCAAAGTTGGAGTGAGTGAACGAGTCGCCGGCGCAGACGAGCAGCGGCCGGTCGAGGACGGTCATGTGACCCGGACTGTCCGGCACCGCGCTCAGCACCTGCAGGACGGACAGAGGAGCCGTGAATGAAGCGCACCCTTTGCTCCGAGACATTCAGGGTCGGTGGGATTTCTCAGGTGCGACCACTCACCTGGGAGTATCTCCACTTCTGACACTTGATGCTGATTGGCTGGGGCAGATCTGGGAGGAGCTTGTGCAGCTCCTGCAAGATGATTGGCTGGACGTCGTCCTTCTCTCGCTCCACGTGCCGCACGCCGAACGGAACACTGGTGTGGACGACAAGGGACGGCCCGAGACCCAGAGCATCTGGGAGGGCAGAGGAGAGACAGGTGAGAGGACAGACAGGTGAGAGGACAGACGGACCAGATGGTGTCGGTGTACCTGCGTCGCGTTTGCGTGTCTCCACGGCGACGTAGCGGATGCAGTCGTTGTCGCTAACATAGCGAGCCGCCCACGAAAAACTGAAGACGACGTCTGGGGAGAAGAAGAGAGCGAGGGCGAAACGAGACGAGTACACCACGCCCTCCAAGTGCTCCCTCTGCTGGACAGACAGCACTGACACAGAACAGAGCAGAGGGTCGCTGAGACCAGGTGCATTCTGGGAAATGTAGGATCAGATGAAGCTAAATTTATCCATCAGTGCCCGTGTTAATAACAGACGCTGATTTAAAATGAAAAAATAAACAGGAGTCAGTGAGCAACAGCTACAACAGCCAATCAAACTATGCGTCATGGTTTTTACAGTACGGCAGCCATTTTGTCAGCTCACAGGTGCAAATGAGTCACATGAATGATGGCTGAGTTCCATTTAGCTTCCTCGGGGGTTAGATGTTCACACTCACTGTCACATCTGTGCTCAAAATGTGACAAAATGGCCGCTGTAAAAAAACAAAAAAACACACACGCACTTTAGTTGTTTTTTTGTTTTTTTTTTAAAAAGCGTATTTGTTGATGGTTATAGGAACAGGAGGAGGATTTTAACAAATCAAGATAAAACATGTTTTAGAAACAAATTATGGACAACAGCTTTAATTTTAACAGATGAATATCTTAGTCCTAAACTTAACCAGTTCTTCAGAAATTAGGTTCTGCCTCATTAGGATCAGGTTTTTGGTCTCCATGAGAACCACTGGTCCTGACAAGGTCAGTGTTTATGACAGAAAACACACACACAGTGTGCAGAGGAAATGGGCGCTGTCTCCTCTCAGCCAATCAGATTAGCTAAAAATGACATCACCATCTAGAGAAATGAGAGCATGCTGTTTGGTGTGTGTGCGTGTGTGTGCGCGTGTGTGTGCGTGTGTGTGCGAGTCTGTTGCTCTGACCAACATCACAGCATCTTACTTAAACCTTCTTCTGCCCCCGTGTGGTGAAAACACATCACTGCAGCAGATTCACAACATCAGTGAATGTTACCGTTTCTACAGGCAATAAAAAAACGCTTTCTCTGCAGAGTCACATGACCCTGTCGTCAATACACTGACCAGTCAATACACAACTGATACAAATGTTACATCATCAACGGTCAATCAATCCCTGACTCATCTGAAACTGAAGGTCTAAGAGACTCACGCTGTCCCACGTCTCCCTGCAGCTGCAGGATCTGAGGGACTGGCATCGTCAGGACGACGGCGTCAAACGTCTCACTGGCTCCCGCCGTCCTCTCCACCTCCCATGATGCATCGCGGCGGTGCAGGCCGGTCACGTGATGCTCAAAGAACAAATCCGCTCCTGATGCAGAAACATCATCACAGGAGAATCATGAGTCCAGAGATGACCTCTGGTTAGTCTGTGTGACCTTTGATGTCATGTGACAGACAAGTGGGCGTTACCCGACTCAGACAGGAAGTGTTTGACCACACTGCTCATTCCCTGCGGCGTCACAAAGTTCTTGCTGCCATCTATGTGCTTCAGACCTTCAACTGGAGCAACGAGCGGCTGCAGGAGGCCAGAGGAGAGGAGCTCTGAGTAGAAGCTACACACACACACACACACAGAGTCAGACCTTCACAATAAAAGACAACATCTTTGAGGTTTGGCTTTACAAGTTACTCACATATAAGCCTTGCAAACCACTCACTCTCCCACACCAAAGTCCATAGAGAAAACCAGTGATTTTAGCTCACAGGGACACAGGAGCTGCTGGTCTACTGCTGCCT
>JAFBJR010000246.1:65841-83860 GCA_016785285.1 Brachirus orientalis
CCCGTGAGCTAAAATCACTTTTTTTCTCTATGGCCTTTGGCGTGGGAGAGTGTGTGGTTTACAAAGTTCCCTTTCCTGTTGGAAAAGTCTGTCTAACAGTGAGATAAAGACGTGAACGTGTTCTGAAGACATCATAGACTTAAACTGGTTTTATTGAGTCTTTTTTTAAGAGTATAATATCTGTTAATCCTTGCGTCTCCTTTAAGGCGTAAACTCACGTAATCGACAGTGTTGACGTTGACGTTGGTGCTCAGTACGGCCTCCATCAGTTTGACTCTCTGTCTCTGTTTCTGTAACTAAACACACACACACACACAGTGAAAACAGCGGTTGCATTAAGTTAACTGCTGCGTTCATTCAAGGTCAACAATACACATGTCTGAGCCGTCAGTGAACGCACCATGAGGAAGTAGCCGAGCAGCAGGATGGGCATCAGGATGGTGATCATCAGGTAATCAAGCAGAGAGAACGTCCTCTTGGACACATAGTGAAGACATGTCCTCTGTTTCTGAAACACACACACACGTCAAAACAAAGAGACACAGACACTCACACGTGATGACATCATCAGGTCAAAGCACCTTATTGGTCAGGTGGACATTTGCCTGGTTTTCCAGCAGGTATTTGACCATCGTTGTGTTACCACGGCGACAAGCGGCAATGAGGGGTGTGTCTCCGTTATGTCTCTCCTGGGCATCCAGGTTTTTCGGGTTTTCTCTTAGGAGCTGATAGAGACGACTTAAGTCTCCGTCATACGCTGCCTGACACGCCGGCTGGAGGGGGCGGGGCCAAACAAACAAACAAAACAACCAACAAACAAAACCACAAAGAGACACATCATTGCCATGAAGCACAGCACTCATAATAAAAATAAAATAAAGAGGTTAAAGGTCAGAGATCAAATTAACCTGTTTAAAAAAGAAAAAATTAAAATAAACAAAGAAAATAAACAAAGAAAGTGAAAGTGAATCTGTCAACAAACACAAAAGAGCAGACATATTTTTCTCTGATAGTATACAGGTGTGTGTGTTTGTTTCCACAAACCTGTCTGACTGGTTAACACACACTGTCATGGGTGAATTAGTTTTTATTGATGTAAAGTCAGAGCAGCTGCTGGAAATGTTCCACCACAACACACGTTCAAGCTTCACCAGGAAAATTAGATGCTGCAGATTTATAAACAACAACAAAAACAACCATGGAGTAAATTAATTTCAACTTCAGAGTGAAAGTACATGAAAAGGTTTTCAGCCTAAATCCAGAAAAAATCATCCAAGATTGTTCTCCACATCTTCAAGTTAAAAGTTCACATCCTCATGTTAGAAGATCATAGGAGGTCTCATCCATATATACATCCACATGGAAGACCACACCTTCATGTCAAAAGGTCATATCTCCGTGTTAAAAGGTCACAGCTTTGTGAAAGGTGGCCACATCCATATGGAAGGTCACATCTTCATGTAAAAAGGTCACATCCACATAGAAGACCACATCTTCATGTAAAAAAGGTCACAGCTTGTGAAAGAAGGCCACACCTTCAGGTTAAAATGTCACAGCTTTATGAAAGAAGGCCACATCCATATGGAAGGTCACATCTTCATGTAAAAAGGTCACATCCACATAGAAGACCACATCTCCATGTAAAAAAGTCAAAGATTTGTGAAAAAAGGTCACATCCACATAGAAGACCACATCTCCATGTAAAAAAGTCAAAGATTTGTGAAAAAAGGGCACATCCATATGGAAGGCCACATCTTCATGTAAAAAAGGTCACAGCTTGTG
The DNA here is from genome assembly GCA_016785285.1 of Brachirus orientalis. Classification (NCBI taxonomy): domain Eukaryota; kingdom Metazoa; phylum Chordata; class Actinopteri; order Pleuronectiformes; family Soleidae; genus Brachirus; species Brachirus orientalis. The sequence goes on from JAFBJR010000246.1 coordinate 67,624, forward strand.
AAAGAAGGCCACACCTTCACGTTAAAATGTCACAGCTTTGTGAAAGAAGGCCACATCCATATGGAAGGTCACATCTTCATATAAAAAGGTCACATCCACATAGAAGGCCACATCTTCATGTAAAAAAGGTCACAGCTTGTGAAAGGCCACACCTTCACGTAAAAGGTCACAGCTTTGTGAAAGAAGGCCACACCTTCACGTAAAAGGTCACAGCTTTGTGAAAGAAGGCCACATCCATATGGAAGGTCACATCTTCATGTAAAAAGGTCACACTTACATAGAAGACCACATCTTCATGTAAAAAAGTCAAAGATTTGTGAAAAAGGGCACATCCATATGGAAGGTCACATCTTCATGTAAAAAGGTCACATCCACATAGAAGATCACATCTTCATGTAAAAAAGGTCACATCCACATAGAAGACCACATCTTCATGTAAAAAAGGTCACAGCTTGTGAAAGAAGGCCACACCTTCACGTAAAAAGGTCACAGCTTGTGAAAGAAGGCCACATCCATATAGAAGGTCTCAACCTCATGTAAAAAGGTCACCTCCTCATGTTAAAAGGTCACATCTTGTGAAAGAAGGCCACATGTTCATGTTAAAAGGTCACATCTTCATATTAAAAGGTCACATCCTCATTAATAGGTCACATCTTTTTGGTAGAAGGTCATATCTCCATTAAAAAAGTCAAACTGCAGCCATCTTGGAATCTGATGTCGGGAATTTTAAGTTGCTCCTTCTTATGGAGTCGAAAATCTTACGAGAGTCAGGAACGCCCCCTCAACTCGGAAATTCCAACTCCAACGAGCAGCTATGAGATGCATTCAAGGACCCTCAAAAATGTCGATACTTTTACGAACACACGTGCAGTTCATGCACCAAATACCTCCTGCTGATGCATTCAAGGAACCTGTTATACATGTCAAACCTCTGTAAACAGACATGCACGGCACTAAACTATCATTTGGTGATTCTGACATGACTAATTATTCATTTAGTCATTAAAGATTGATGGAAATGCATTTTTTTTTTAAATCAATGCAATCATTGTTAAAATATTGATCAGTTCTGTATCTTTTTTCATGTTATGATCAGTATTCATTCATTCACTGTCACACCTAAATTCCTTGGAATATTCTGACACCTGAGGCTCCGCCTCCCCCACCTCCCACCCGACTTTACAGGAAGAAGCTGTGCTGTTAGCCTGTAGCAGAGACATCGACACATGCTGAGTCAGCACCAAGTCTAGCTGTTTTATGTAACAACTCATTTGAATAAAAACCTAATCTAAAGAAAAGCACACACACACACACACACACACACACACACACACACACACACACACACACACAGAGCCACTCCCTCACTTGGGGGAGAGCAAGCTTCAGATGTGACAGGTGAGAGAGAGGAATGACTGATGCACCTTCAACACAACAAAAACAATGTGTAACCTTTCAATTTGGCTGAGTGTAAACACACCAGACGTTACTTTTCTGTTAGTGAATATCATTACGAGTCCAAACACACACACACGCACACACACACACACACACACACACACACACACAGATCAAACATTCCTGTTGTATCAACTTGTTTCCTACAGTTATAGTTCCAGACACTGTACTGATCATCAGATACTGTGTATCAGTATATTTTATTCACCTTTATTTAAGCAGGTTAATCCCACTGAGATTAAAAACCTTCTTTCCAACCGAGTTAAACCACATCACATCAAAACACAAAACATGCTGATGTGACTGACCAGCTGATTCTTTGTGCCTCCAAAATACAAAATAAAAGTTTATTACAACAGAGAACTAAAAACAGCAAAATTCAAAACAATTAGAAAATACAAGGCTGATTTACACAACACATAACACTGTCTTCAGACTAGAGCTGTGACGATTAATCGGTTACAAATCAATTACTCAATAAGTCACAGACTACTTCTATAGTAAATGTATCAAGTGTAAATGATTAAAACCGGTTAGTCTGATTTTTCAGCTTCTGAAATGTGAATATTTTATAACAAACCATTAAAAGTGAATCATTTTTGGTTTGTGGACAAAACAAGACATTTGAGGACATCATCATTCCAACATTTTAGGAACCAAACAGCTAATCTATGAATCAATAAAACAACCTGCAGGTTAAAATGATGGTGATTTTGCAGCTCTAGTTGAGAGAAAAGTCTTTTAAAGTTGTTTTCTTTTTTTGACGTCCCACTCGGTGGACACTGTGTGTGTGTGTGTGTGTGTGTACCTGAACGCCTCACACACCTACAGCTCATTTCAACTCATTTGTCCAAACCGGAAGTGGCTTCGACATAGGCTCGCAGATGATGCAGTAAAAAACACATTTAACGATTAAAGAATTAAATGAGAGAAACATAAAGTTCTTACGTGAGAGTAAAACATCCCCATGGCTGCCGCCGCGAACATACCTGGACACGCAAACGCCCACAGATGCGCGCCGGGATAACACACGCTCACTTCCGGCGCCACGTTTCAAAATAAAAGGCAGAAACATTAGACCTGCTGATTTTTTAAGTCTCCCTCTCTCTCTATATATATATACTGTATATTAGCACACACATATCTATCTATCTATCTATCTATCTATCTATCTATCTATCTATCTATCTATCTATCTATCTATCTATCTATCTATCTATCTATAATTGGATAAAGAATCCAGATGTTTTGTCCTTTAGACAAACAAGACATATTAATTTTCTACTGCCAAATTTGCATTTATGTATAAAATAATTTGCCAATAGAATCAACAGATTAATAATAAAGGAGCATTTCTCATTTTTTCCTCTGGATTCTATAAAAATAGAACACACCACATTTTCTCACAGCAGTGCAAAATCTTTCAATACATAAACAGTGATGAATCTACTCACCAAGTCTTACTAAAGCTTTTTGGTATGTGAACAGTGATGGCAAAGAAGTAGTACAGGTTCAAGGAGATTGTTGCAAAATTAAATTATATTATGTCTGTTTTAATTAAAAAAAAAAATTAAAAAAATTGATCAGAGACGTCGACGGATGATTCCAATTCACCTGACATTTCATATTTAATCATAGTTATTTAATCACGTTGAACATGAATAAAAATTAAACTGTACAAAATATTATTATTTTGAAATTATTTTAATTTTGACTTCTCAGTGGAGGATGTCGGTAAATGAGTGAGTACACATTTGGGTTTTATTTTGATATTAAACACCACCCACTTCCGGTTTGAGTCGCGCTCAATTCGTGGGCGTTGACTCATGACATTACAAGTGACGGTTTTATTTAAATTGGGACCAACGTCGCTGAGACAACTGTTTAACCTGCACACCTGAGAAAATGGGGCTGGTGACGTCAGGGGTGGGCGGGGCCTCGTCTCTTAGGGGAATCAACCTGAGGACAAATAGAACAGACTCAGACAGTGTCATGAGTCAGTGAGTGTGAGAGCAGGAACTAAAGACACATTATCATTTTTATCATCATCAAACTGAGTTTTTACTACATTTAAACAACATTTTAATAAACAAACAATGTGGCAAGAAACAAATACATGTACTGCAAGTATTGTAAGGCAAAGAAAAGAGACATTATTCACGAAGTGTACTTAATTATACACATTAAGCAAATAAAACAATGTCTGAAACAATTTGTTTTTGTTCCGGTTATTTCAAGTGCAGTTGTATAAGGTACTGATACAAAGAAGAATACATGGTCAGTGAGCGCCCTCTGCTGCTGAGAAAACAGATTTCACCCAAATTACAAAAGCCTCAGATTGATAAAATCTACATCAATTTAAGTCTACGATATCTTCAGAACACGTTCACGTCTTTATCTCACTGTCAGACAGACTTTTCCAACAGGAAAGTGAAGTTTGTAAACCCCTCACTCTCCCACACCAAAGTCCATAGAGAAAATCAGTGATTTTAGCTCACAGGGACACAGGAGCTGCTGGTCTACTGCTGCCTCGTGTGGTCACTTTGTGTCACTGAGGTAAATCTGAACAAAGGATTTTAAATGCCGAAGTGACAAAATAAGACATTTGAACTTAGTGATGGAGGCAGCAGTGGATCAACAACTCCTGTGTCCCTGTGAGCTAAAATCACTGATTTTCTCTATGGACTTTGGTGTGGGAGAGTGAGTGGTTTAACTAATTTTGAAGTAGTTTAACAGTGAGATAAAGTGACTACAATAACTGACTTCCGTGTCTACAAAACACTGTTTTTTTGAAGATTGCAGATTTGTGTGATAAGGATGATCAGTGGATGTTTTCAGTCTATGTTATCTTAAATCTGACGACTGGTGATGTTTCATTATTGTTTCCTGAAAAACAATATTTACACAAAACTTTCTCCACAAAGCTGCAGCAGGTGCCAGTGATTTGTTAGTAAGTTTCAAACCTTTCACCTTTAGACAGCCGTTGTAGCGCCACCATCAGGTGGGCTCCTCAGTGTAGGTGGTGCAGTCTGGGACCAAGCCCAGTCAGTACTGAAGATAGTCCAGTAAGGAAGGACACCGACCATCGAGCAGAACATCGGGGTTCAAACCCCACCAGGTACGAAACACAGGTGTGAGTGTGGGATATGTGTGTTGTGTGGTTTCAAAACAACAAAAAACAAAACTCAAAGCAAAAACAACAAACAGCTGTGATGACAAAAGCAAACAACAAAATGAACAACAAAACCTAAAAACAAACAAACAGAAAAAAACTTCAAGCATTTCTCAACCCTCCGCTACAACTGCGACATCTGCCGTCGGGATTTCGTCTCACAAATTTCTACATTCCAACTGTGGACGTGTGTGCAACATTTTAATTTACACCGCAAAAGTAAGCTAGCTTAGCTCAACTGTTGTTTTGTGGGATTTATTTTAGAGCTTGTGAGGCTGATGAGGAAAGGTGAATATCTGTCTATAAAGCCATCTAGCTATGTATATATCTAGCGAGTTATCTAATTGGCTATCTATGCAGCTATCTAGTTTGTATATATGTAGCTGTCTGGCTATCTAGCTATGCATATGTCTATCTACCTATCTACTGGCAACTGCCAATCTATCTGGCTTTTTAAATATCTAGCTGGCTATACAGCTAGCCATCTAGTTTGTATATATCTAGCTAGCAATCTGGCGAACTGGCAAACTATCTGGCTATATATTTAGCTTTGTATATATCTAACTGGCAAACTATCTAGCTATGTATATAGCTATGTACATAGCTAGATAGCTATCTGGCTATCTAACTGGCAAACTATCTAGCTATCTAACTTGTTATCTAGCGATAAATATATCTAGCTAGCAATCTGGATATCTAACTGGCAAACTATCTAGCTATCTAACTTGTTATCCAGCGATAAATATATCTAGCTAGCAATCTGGATATCTAACTGGCAAACTATCTAGCTATGTATATATCTAGAGAGCTATCTGGTTATCTAACTGGCTGTCTAGCTGTGTATATAGCTAGCTAGCCAGCTAGCTATCTAACTAACTAAAACTTGTCCGAGTGAGACATCCCGCTTCTTTGCGCTCATCTTTGGCCGCGGTTGTGCGCAGGTGCAGAGTGAAACCTCATGCCTGTGAGACCGAAAAGCGGGAGTGAGTCATCTGTTCACGGAGACGATCTCTGTTCTCCACCATCTCTGTCATCGGTCGGTGTGTGAAACAGCTCCCGGAGATTTCAGCCATTTTCCCGCCTGCTCCTTCACTTCGCTCCGGCTCCGGCTCCGGCTCCGGCTCCGGCTCCGGCTCCGGCTCGGTCCCGGGTCTGAGTGAGTCTGGATCCAGTGACCCGGGTTTTTCCAGCCTCTTCCTCCCGGAGGTTTGTGAGTCTTCCTCTGAGCTGTGTTCAGTGAAACTCTGTGATTTACACTTTCAATCAGTGTCTTTGTGCTTTTATTGTGAACTGTACACTTAAAGGAGCAGTTCATCATTTTATCCATTGAAAAACCTTAAATGCATTTACTCACTGATTTGCATATTAATATGTAACAAAGGTTTTTGATCCATGATTTTTTTCTCAATTCTTCTTTTGAAAAGCAGGTTTTAAAGGTGCAGTGTCTAAAATTTAGGAGTCAGAAATTGAATATACGACCCATAAGTTTATTTGTATATGTGTATATTTCCTTTAAATTAAAATTGTTTGGTTTTCACAGCCTTAGAATAAGACTAACTCGTACTTTAGGCAGGGGTCATACTTAAACAAAGACCGCCACCTTGCATCATCATGTTGTTACAGCAGCTTGAATGGATAAACCAGTTTGACCGTGCCTTTCATATTTTAAACCTCTGAGAATTTGAACAATACCTTAAACATCTGTTTGTTTGTCCTCATTTTACCATCTGCAGTGTTTCTAGTAGATGTCACTAATTATTTATTTTTATTATTTAATATATTAAAATTTCTGTTTGCTGTTTTTGAGGTTTACAGCGGCAGATGTTAAACCCTTTAATAAATGTTAAGTATTCAGAATTCCATTAAACTGTTGGGAGAAGTCATTAAAATACCTTTATTGGAAAAACCAATTAATTATCCCTTAAAAATGCATGATTACATCATCGTGGATGAGTGAGTGAATGTGACGTCATATGTTAGTTTCCCTGTACTGTGGCAGTGAAGGTGAAGTACTTCCTGTCACCTGTTCAGGTGCGAGCACATGTTCGGTGGAGTGGACAAACAGGATGTTTGAGTTGTGTGTCACTGCGGCTCAGCCTGCTGAACAAACACTGCCACCTGCAGGACGTTTGCTGCGTCACATCACATGCTGAGTCCTCCGGACTCTTCCTCGCCTCAGTGTTGCCCCCCTGAGGCCGGAGGACAGAAGACCTGGACTGTGTAAACATCAGTCTTAGCCTCTAACTGAAGCTCCTGATGGCCTCAGGATGAGGCACCTGTTGCCATGGTGACATCCTCTGGTGTTGATGATGGGGTGAATCAGTGCTGTTCTTCTTCTCACAGTGAGGAGTGGGAGGTCATCTTCTTCTCCTCCTCTTTGGCTCTTCTTCTTCTTCTCAGCTGTTGAAGAGCGTGACTCATTGGATGATTAGTTACCAGTTGTCACAGCAACTGGACCAAACTGAAGGACAAGTGGGTGTGATGATGATGATGATGATGATGATGATGATGAAGAGCAACACATGGCTCTGACTGTTAGCTTTAGCCCACATGCTAACCTGTCACAGTAACGCATATGTGTGTTTGTTTGTCTTCTGCTGCAGTGAAGCATGATGGGAGAAGACAGATGGACGAGGCGGTCGTGGGCCGACAAGTGACACGCACACACACACACGCACACACACACACACACCATGGACCAAGGCTTCAGTTTAAATTCACTGGTGAGTGTGTGTTGGAATGTGTGTACGTGTGTGTGTTTTCTGGTCTTCCTCATGTTGTGGGGACCTAAATGTGTCTCCACACTCACATTATGGGGACTTGTCTTCCTTATGGGGACAAAAATCAAGTCCCCATAACGTAAATGACTCCATTTTAAGGTGAAGACATGTTTTAAAGTTAGGCTGAGGTTAGGGTTAGGTTAAGGTTAGGGTCAGGGTTAGGGTTAGGATATTAGTAATTATGGTTAAGGTTAGAGTAAGTCTGCAGGAATGTCCTCTGTCGTCATGGAAACCTGTGTGTGTGTGTGTGTGGACAAAAATACAATAAATTCATTTAAGTCACAGGAAGTCATTGTACTCAGACTGTCAAATTAAAAGCCTGAATCATGTTTGCTCCTATGACTAGTTTCAGAAAATGTAAATGTATACAAAAATACAGTGGATTCTAACTTTAACTTTAGCAATACTATTTGTTTGTTCTTTGCTCTTTTCTTTAAAGGTCCAGTGTGTAAGAATCAGTGACATGTAATGCTGAGGCTGCTCTGCTACGAGTAGAAGAATCCTCCGTTCATCAAGTGTAATTCATTTAGTTTGTAAATGTAAAACTCAAAACTCACACTCTGGCTCGTTTGTCCGTCCAGGCTTCTGTAGAAATGTGGTGGTACAAAATGGCAGACTAACATGAACTGATTCTAAAGTTTAGAAAACCCAACATTTTTTGTATTTTAAGTAATTAAACATAGTCATTGGTATCTGCCACTAAACTGTTGTAAATGTTACACACTGGACCTTTAAAACCTCTCCGCCTCATCCTGTCTTTTTGTCCTCCTTCCCTCCTTCCTTCCTTCCTTCCTTCCTTCCTTCCTTCCTTCCTTCCTTCCTTCCTTCCCTCCTTGTCACTTCTGTCTTTCCTCTTCTTCGTCCCGTGAATAGAAAACACTCGCTCACACTGAACTCGTTCAAGATCGCTGATGTAAATGAGCTGTAAAACAAACGCTGCATTCAGGCTCCAGCAGCCACGGGAAATCTGAGTTTCCTGTCTGTGCTCAGCTCAGCTGTGAGATGTGTTTGATGAACGTGGGAGAGGACAGTTCTCTGACAGGAACCTCCATTCACTTCACTGTCTACGCCGTTGGCATGTGTAGTGCTCGATGTTTTTCTGCTGGCTGCCTCCAGGGGGCGTCATCCCCACCTCAGCTTGTGTGTGTATGTTGTGTAGAAGAAGTTGGCAGCAGAACCGGACTACACCGATGTGTCGCTGACGGCGGCGGAGCGTGTTCGTGCGCTGGGGAAGATGGGAAGCAGCGTGGAGATCAACGAGGACATCGAACCGCGACGCTACCTCCGCTCTGGTGTGGAGATGGAGCGCATGGCGGCGGTTTACCTGGAGGAGGGCAGTCTGGAGAACGCTTACGTCCTCTACAACAAGTTCATCACGTAAGAAACGCATCTACTTTGTGTCGGTAAAGGTTTTCAGTCTCTGACAGAAAATGTGTCTTTTCAGTCTGTTTGTAGAGAAGCTGCCAAGTCACAGAGACTATCAGCAGTGCAGCGTCCCAGAGAAACAGCTCATCATGAAGGTATGACACTGATCAATCCCACTCACTAATCTGAGCTTACTCTGCTGGAGAACATTTCCACACCTGTAGAGAAAGTTTCTTGACCTTTGGAGAACATTTCCATACCTCTGGAGAACATTTCATACCTCTGGAGAACGTTCCCAGACCTCTGGAGAACGTTCCCAGACCTCTAGAGAAAGGTTCTTGACCTTTGGAGAACATTTCCACACCTGTAGAGAAAGTTTCTTGACCTTTGGAGAACATTTCCACACCTCTGGAGAACATTTCCAGACCTCTGGAGAACATTTGTAGACCTCTAGAGAAAGGTTCTTGACCTTTGGAGAACATTTCCACACCTGTAGAGAAAGTTTCTTGACCTTTGGAGAACATTTCCACACCTCTGGAGAACATTTCATACCTCTGGAGAACATTCCCAGACCTCTGGAGAACATTTGTAGACCTCTAGAGAAAGGTTCTTGACCTTTGGAGAACATTTCATACCTCTGTAGAACATTCCCAGACCTCTGGAGAACATTTGTAGACATCTAGAGAAAGGTTCTTGACCTTTGGAGAACATTTCCACACCTGTAGAGAAAGTTTCTTGACCTTTGGAGAACATTTCCACACCTCTGGAGAACATTCCCAGACCTCTGGAGAATATTTGTAGACCTCTAGAGAAAGGTTCTTGACATTTGGAGAACATTTCATACCTCTGGAGAACATTCCCAGACCTCTGGAGAACATTTCTAGACCTCTAGAGAAAGGTTCTTGACATTTGGAGAACATTTCATACCTCTGGAGAACATTTCTAGACCTCTAGAGAAAGGTTCTTGACCTTTGGAGAACATTTGTAGACCTCTAGAGAAAGGTTCTTGACCTTTGGAGAAAATTTCTGGAGAGTGTTCATACACCTTCTGGAGAACATTTGTAGACCTCTAGAGAAAGGTTCTTGACCTTTGGAGAACATTTGTAGACCTCTAGAGAAAGGTTCTTGACCTTCTGGAGAACATTTGTAGACCTCTAGAGAAAGGTTCTTGACCTTTTGGAGAACATTTGTAGACCTCTAGAGAAAGGTTCTTGACCTTTGAAGAACATTTCTGGAGAGTGTTCTTACACCTTCTGGAGAACATTTCTAGACCTCTAGAGAAGGTTTCTTGACCTTTGGAGAACATTTCTGGAGAGTGTTCTTACACCTTTTGGAGAACATTTGTAGACCTCTAGAAAAAGGTTCTTGACCTTTGGAGAACATTTCATACCTCTGGAGAACATTCCCAGACCTCTGGAGAACATTTCTAGACCTCTAGAGAAGGTTTCTTGACCTTTTGGAGAACATTTGTAGACCTCTAGAAAAAGGTTCTTGACCTTTGGAGAACATTTCTGGAGGGTGTTCATACACCTTCTGGAGAACATTTCTAGACCTCTAGAGAAGGTTTCTTGACCTTTGGAGAACATTTCTAGACCTTTCTAGAACAACATGTTGAAGATACAATTTCATTTCTGCTACGTGTCTGTTTTGTAGAAGCTTCAGGAAGTGGCATTTCCTCGTAAAGACGAACTGAAGAAACGTCTGGAGGAGAAATACAGCAGGGAACACAGCGAGTACCTCAGAGCCCAGGTGAGTTGTTTCGTCCAATCAGAACGCCTCATGCGTCTGGTTGACAGTGTGTGTGCAGAAGTTGCTGGACTGTGTCACTGAATATTGGTTCTGGTTGTGTTGTTCAGGTGTGTCAGAACAGCTGTGATGCCACAGGTGTGTTTCCTCAGAGCCAGGTGGTGGTGGTTGATGGGCGTGGCCAACAGCTGCAGCACAGATCCCTATTGGACGAGGACAGGAGGCGCCACCTGCTGCTGGAGGGGGAGCGGCAGCGTGTGGCCGCGCTGCGACGGATGCAGATCGAGTCAGAACAGTTCCGATACTTCGAGGACCAGCTGAGGCGGCAGGAACTGGCCAATAAGAGAGGACAGGAGGCGGAGCAGAAGGTGGACACCAAAGTGCCTGAGGTGACGGACGGCTCCTGTCTGTCCCGTCAGCCAATCAGAGATGGCGTTCGATCCCAGGGTGTGGATCCTAACAGAAACAGAGCTCCCGCTCACATCAGCCGACCAGCTGCCACACTGGCGGGAGTACACAGTGAGTACACACAAGTACACACTCACACACACACACTCTGTGCGTACATGAAGTGTTTGTTATGTTCCTGGGTGCGTTAGTTTCATTTGTGTGTGCAGCTCAGAGGGTGGAAGGTCTGAGGCGGGTGGTGATTCCCAGAGATCTCACCTATCGTTTCCTGCTGCTGGCCGACGCCAACACCGCCAGAGGAATCGAGACCTGCGGCGTCCTCTGCGGACGCCTGGTGAGCCACGGGCTACTGATCAATTATTACTGATCATTAATGAGTGATTGATCACTGGTACTGTGAGAGTGGAACCTGATGTAAAAACAGGAGCATGAGGATCAGAATCAGTGTTCTGCAGGTGAGACAGCAAGGGTTAATTAACCTCCCTCTCTCTCTCTCTCTCTGTCTCTGAATGTCTCTCGCCCACAGACACACAATGAATTTTTGCTGACTCATGTTGTGATCCCAAAACAGTCGTCCGGTCCAGATTTCTGTGACATGGAGAACGTGGAAGAACTGTTCAGTTTCCAGGACCAACAGAACCTGCTGACGCTGGGCTGGATTCATGTACGGTTACGCACTGATCACTCACTAATGCAGAGCTCACAAAATACACATGACACTATGACACTATGACACTGGACGTGGTAAACAAATACAAAAATAACAAATACAATACACAACATACATGCTAAAATATGCTAAATACACAGTGGAAACATCACACACGTGCTAAATGCTAAATACTGAATAAACTCACCACAGACATAAGTGATGTTCAAAACAAAGTTATATTTAGAACCAGAGAAGCCATTATTGTTTGGTTTGTTTTTGTCTTCTGTAATGTAGCATTAGCTGCTCAGTTTAAACACACGTTCAGTTTCACGTCCACCTGTCTGTGGTCCTGGTCCTCAACCAAACATCCCACACACACTCACACAAAAGTGACCGCCACTGCACGTTTTTCTTCCCCTTCATTTGCATGATCAAAAATCACCATGGCAACAGTGCCTTTGGTCGAGCAACAGATGAGTAGAGAGAGGGAGGGACAGAGATTGTAACAGAAGGACAGAGGGCTCACTCTGGTGGTGTAATGGTATTTTATCCACCATCCAGTGTTGATGCTTCACATCTTTGTTGTCTTGATTGTTTTTTAACTCAACTTGTTTTTGAACCTCTGAAGAACATTTTTAGACCTGTGGAGAACATTTACAGACCTCATTTCAACACGTGTGTGTTTGTGTGTGTGTGTGCTTCAGACTCATCCCACTCAGACGGCCTTCCTGTCCAGCGTCGACCTCCACACTCACTGTTCGTATCAGCTGATGTTGCCAGAGGCCATCGCCATCGTCTGCGCTCCCAAACATAACGAGTAGGTCCACCACTCATTCCCATGATGCATTTCACCGTCCTTCCTGACGTAAACTTTGGTGACTCACGTGTCTGTGGTTGTGTCTCCGCCCCCTGCAGCACCGGCGTGTTCAGACTGAGCAGTTCAGGGATGTCGGAGGTTTCTGGTTGCAGACTCAAAGGTTTCCACCCTCACTCCAAGGAGCCTCCTCTCTTCACTGTGAGTCTGAGCTAATGCTAAGGTTTCCCTCTGTTTCCGGTCTTTGTGCTAAGCTAAGCTATGCTAAACATCAGATTTTACATTGCTTGTGTCCAAGACAAACCAGGCCCCCCAACCCAAACCTCAGTCCATTTCCAGAACTCTGGAGAACCTTCTGACATGGCTTGGGCCTGAGGTTGGGAACCATGTGATTCTAAATGAACTCTTTTACCCACAACCTCTCTCTCTCTCTCTCTCTCTCTCTCTCTCTCTCTCTCATTGTCTCTCACCCTCAGGTGTGTAAACATGTGGTGGTGAGAGAGTCAAAGGTCATTCTGCTGGACCTCAGGTGACAGACAGGAGGCGCTGTGGTTCAGTGAACCAGGAAGTGACTCAGTGCCTTCTCATGAAGAAAATGGATGTTTGATATAAACTTTGGTGTGGTGAAGAAAAAAAACAAAAAAACGTGTCCTGTTACTGTGAAACTTTTATTTTGAAATCAAAGACTGAGAGAGTCCTGAACTCTGGCCTCTGATTGGTGGAGGCAGGTGAAACCTGTTGACTCAGGGCTGTGACATCATTTTTAGTCAAAACACTGGATCTTTTTCATTCTGAGCCAGAGATAAAAGTGTTTCCTGTTTCATCATCAGCAGACGACGTTTCTCACATTTATTTCAGAATAAATGGATGTTTACGTTTTAAATAAAAGTCTGTACATAAATTAAAATGTTGTCTTGTTTTTCACTGGTTTGTTTTATCACATGGTCACGTGACCACAGAACGACTCACCTGGTGACCTCTGACAGATGCCATGTTTTAGTTTGGACCTGGGACCTGGTCTGCTGACACCTGGTCTGAAGTGGACTCTGTCAGGTCACTGTGCTAGTCTTGACTCTGGTCTCTGATCTCACCTGGACACCTGGTCCACAGTCCGGTCCAGGTCTGGACTGTGGACTGAATGAAGACAGACACAGTGTCTCGTATCACAGCTCTTTATTTTCTCCTCCATTTTGTTGACGTCACATTAAACACGTTTTAAAAACGCCGTTCACTTCTCTACAGCACCATGAGGCCACGCCTCCCAGGGTTAAACCACCATGACATCATCACTCACTCTGTGACATCATCATCATCACACTGTGACTTCATCATCATGTGCTCTGCTCCTGAATGATGGAGGAAAAGACGAGCGGGCGACTTTCAAGCTTTATTCATCAAAAAATAAAAACGGAACCAACATGGCGGTGGGAAGGGGGCGGGGTCAAAGATGGACAACACATTCACAGTTTTCAGGTGAGCAGAGGGGGAGGAGCTCTGAATCATTAAAGGCTTATTCACCAAAAAAAACATCTGGATTGAATAAAACATGACATCACTTCCCTTTTTCCAGCTGTTGTTAAAATATTGAAACAGGAAATGACATCTTCCTACACATGACTGACTTCCTGTTTCCCTGTGTGTGAGGGGGCGGGGCTGAACTGGGACCTGTTAGCTTGTGCTCAGTGAGGCTTAATGTAAAGACAGTGCTGGAGCTACACGTGGCAGGGGGCGGGGCAGGGGGCGGGGTCTGACAGAGGCTTTAGAAGCACTTGCGGTGGACGATGGACGGTCCGGCCTCGTCGTACTCCTGTTTACTGATCCACATCTGCTGGAAGGTGGAGAGCGACGCCAGGATAGAGCCGCCAATCCACACCGAGTACTTCCTCTCTGGAGGGGCGATGATCTGAGGGCGAGGGGGCGGAGCTTATCTCACAGGTTATGTGTTTAAAAACTTTTATGGGTTAATGATTCTAAAATTTAAAGTTCAGAAGTAAACGTTAAGTTTAAACTACAGTCATTAGTGTCATCATTTTGCTAACTTTTAGCTAAATTCTATTTATATAAACATATTTTGGCGATTTGTTTGTTAATTATTTTATGATTATCTTTTTGTGAATATTTATATATATTTCTCTTTTGGCTAACTTGTAGTTAGCTTTCTGCTAACTCTTAATGTTCAGGTAAATGTTATGTTTTTGACAGCATTATCTAACTTTTCTTTTCTAATTTTCTTTTGACTAACTTTTAATAACCAGTTGGTTGTCTTTTCGGGAAGTATTCAGTAGCTTCTGGCTATGTTGGTGTTTTTTGACTCAGTTTCAGTTAACGTTTGGTTAACTTTTTTAACCACTTTTCTATTTAACCTTTGACTAACTTTTAATAACCGTTTGGCCATTTTTTGCTAACCATACTTTTCTTTTGGTTAACTCTTAGCAAGCATTTACTTGATTTTGGTCTGTCCTGTCCTTGGGCTAAATTTTTGCTAACTTCTTTCGACTAACTTTCAGGTAACCTTTGGTTATCTCTTTACTAGCATTGCCTTACTTCTCTCTGACTTGCAGTTAAGATTTGATTAACTTTTAATTATAATTACTTAAAACTATAAGCTATTTTTGATATAAATTTACATCTGAGCAAATTAACTTAAGTTAATTTTTGACTAACTTGTAGCTTTCTTTGGGCTAACTTCCTGCCATTGCTGCTGTTAGCATGCCGCCCTCTCCAGGTAACATCACCTCATGAACCTGTTTGGTGAATTTTCGCTGAAGGATTTCGCTGACAGATAGATTTATGCTAAGCTAATGTATCTCAGAACTTATAAAAAATATTTTAAAGACATTTAGTTTTTTCAATCTGGGTTTTTTTTCGAGTGACCTTTGTCCTGCAGGCTAATGCGTTAGCTAACGTTGGCGGACATGGGCAGAGCGTTTGCTCACCTTGATCTTCATGGTGCTGGGTGCCAGCGCGGTGATCTCCTTTTGCATGCGGTCAGCGATACCGGGGTACATGGTGGTTCCTCCTGACAGCACGTTGTTAGCATACAGGTCTTTACGGATGTCGATGTCACACTTCATGATGCTGTTGTAGGTCGTCTCGTGGATCCCAGCTGACTCCATACCTGCGGGACGGAGAAGCGGACGAGGGGTTAATGGTGGTCAAACTGTAATAGTCTGAGAGAATGATCGGTGGACTGGCGACTCACCGATGAACGAAGGCTGGAAAAGCGTCTCTGGGCAGCGGAACCTCTCGTTGCCGATGGTGATGACCTGTCCATCAGGAAGCTCATAGCTCTTCTCCAGAGAAGACGACGTGGCCGCCGTCCCCATCTCGTTCTCAAAGTCCAGCGCCACGTAACACAACTTCTCCTTGATGTCGCGGACAATTTCTCTCTCAGCTGAGGACACACAACAGAGACAGTGAGATGGACATGGACACGGAGACGGCGGGAAGACCAGCCGAGCTGAAGGCATCCGTCGTACCGGTGGTGACGAAGCTGTAGCCTCGTTCGGTCAGGATCTTCATGAGGTAGTCGGTCAGGTCACGTCCAGCCAGGTCCAACCTCATGATGGCGTGAGGCAGAGCGTAACCCTCGTAGATCGGCACGTTGTGGGTGACGCCGTCCCCAGAGTCAAGGACGATACCTGGAGGACAGACTCAGTCAGTCACATGAGTCCTGATGAAGACTGAGTGGGTGAGTGAGTGAGTGAGTGGGTGAGTGGGTGAGTGAGTGGGTGGGTGGGTGAGTGGGTGAGTGAGTAGGTGAGTGGGTGAGTGAGTGGGTGAGGGAGTGGGGGGGGGGGTGGGAGAGTGGAGGGGTGTGTGGGTGGGAGAGTGTGAGAGTG
>JAFBJR010000246.1:83890-112052 GCA_016785285.1 Brachirus orientalis
TGGGTGAGTGGGTGGGTGGGTGGGTGGGTGAGTGGGTGGGTGAGTGGGTGAGTGGGTGGGTGGGTGAGTGGGTGGGTGAGTGGGTGGGTGAGTGGGTGAGTGGGTGAGTGAGTAGGTGAGTGAGTGAGTGAGTGAGTGAGTGAGTGAGTGAGTGAGTGAGTGAGTGACATGAGGAACACGAGGAACCTGACAAACATGAGGAATGTGAGGAACCGTACAAACTTGAGGAACCTGAGGAACATGAGGAACATGAGGAACATGAAGAACATGAGGAACACGAGGAACCTGACAAACATGAGGAATGTGAGGAACCGTACAAACTTGAGGAACCTGAGGAACATGAGGAACATGAGGAACATGAAGAACATGAGGAACACGAGGAACCTGACAAACATGAGGAATGTGAGGAACCGTACAAACTTGAGGAACCTGAGGAACATGAGGAACATGAGGAACATGAAGAACATGAGGAACACGAGGAACCTGACAAACATGAGGAATGTGAGGAACCGTACAAACTTGAGGAACCTGAGGAACATGAGGAACATGAGGAACATGAAGAACATGAGGAACACGAGGAACCTGACAAACATGAGGAATGTGAGGAACCGTACAAACTTGAGGAACCTGAGGAACATGAGGAACATGAGGAACATGAAGAACATGAGGAACACGAGGAACCTGACAAACATGAGGAATGTGAGGAACCGTACAAACTTGAGGAACCTGAGGAACATGAAGAAGCTGAGGAGCCTGAGGAGGATGAAAAACCTGAAGTACATGAAGAACCTGAGGAACCTGACAAACATGAGGAACATGAGTAACCTGAGGACACGTGTCTCACCTTCTCCATGTCGTCCCAGTTGGTGATGATTCCGTGTTCGATGGGATATTTCAGGGTGAGGATTCCTCTCTTACTCTGAGCCTCGTCACCGACATAACTGTCCTTCTGTCCCATACCCACCATCACTCCCTGTACAAAGAACAGACAGACAGACAGGTTCATGTCTCACTCTACACCTGTAGACTGGAGGCTGACATTAGTTCTAGCATTAGCATGTGTGTGTGTGTGTGTGCGTGAGTAGACCAATCAGGTGTCACCTGGTGCCTGGGTCGGCCCACGATGGAGGGGAAGACGGCTCTGGGGGCGTCGTCCCCGGCGAACCCGGACTTACAGAGACCGGATCCATTATCACAGACCAGAGCGGTGCTTTCCTCATCATCACACATGACTGCAGGGGGCGCTGTGGACCAACGACGACGACGACAACAACAGCACTACGACACCGACTCACTGTGTAAAGAAGAAGAAGAAGACATGCAAGGAGACAAGGTCATGTGACTGGTTATGTCAGGAAGTGACATCAGCATTGTTAGCTCATAAAATAAGATGAAAGTTTAAGGTTTATTTCATCTGATGGTCAATTAGAAAAAATAGGACAGAAGAAGAAAACGCAGCATCAACATCACCAAATATGGAGTGGTGACTCCGCCCCCTCCCCCCTCCTCCCCCCACGCATCAAACTACCACTGCCCTTTACTGAAGGTACAAAGCACTCTGGGAAAACTTCCTAATTAGGACATGAAGCAGAGTCCTGACTTTGTTTGTCATGCGCTCTCTCTCTCTCTCTCTCACCCTGAGTTCACCCTACCTCACACGCCCACCTCTTCTCCCCCTCTCTCTCTCTCTCTCTCTCTCTGTCTCTCTGTCTCTCTCTGTCTCTCTCTCCACATCTGTCCTCCCTCGTCTGTCCTCATCTCTCTCTCTCTCTCTCTCTCTGCTCCATATTTAGTCATGAAGTCAGTCTCTGACTGTTTCTCCCTCAAACACAACTTCACTGTATGTTTTTACAAATGTTGGAAAAAAAATCTGATTTTACATTAAAATGTGTTTTGAAACATGTGAATATGAAGTTTATGTTTCACAACATTTAAAGAAAACACGCTTCTGCTGTGTGTATGTGTGATATCACTGATCACATCATGACCTTGTATTAATTGCCTTACAAAAACAGTTTGTTTGGAAATTTGACAGGTTTGGTTCTTTCCTTTGTTTTGAGGACACAATGAAGTTTGTGGAGTTACTGCCACCTACTGATTGTACTTTAAACTGACACATGTTGAACAAAAATTGTTTTACCTTAAAATAATAATGTGTAACTGTCAATTTTTACTGTCAACATATCAATAACAGACTCAACAAGAAGGTTTCACATCAGTAAAAGTCCATGAAGTGTCATCAAAAATACTGAAGTGTTTTCTAGTGTGAATACATACATAGTACGTAGTAGTTTGTATTAGTAGTTTGTTTGGCTTGTAAATGACTATGTTTGTCTCCGCTGAGTCTGCAACCATGACTGTGCCTGTCAGTCAAAACTCAGGGCAACAAAAGATGGAAAATAGTCTCATTAAACTAACATCAGCAGCTGAACCAACCCCCAGTCAAAAAACATTATATTTAAACTCACGTGCAGCAAATCAACACCTGAACCAAATCCCAGTCAAAAAACATTAAATTTAAACTCGCAAAGAACAAATCAACACCTGAACCAAATTCAAGTCAAAAAACATTAAATTTAAACTCGCAAAGAACAAATCAACACCTGAACCAAATCCAAGTCAAAAAACATTAAATTTAAACTCACATGGAGCGAATTAACACCTGAACCAAATCCCAGTCAAAAAATATTAAATTTAAACTCGGAAAGAACAAATCAACACCTGAACCAAACCCCAGTCAGAAAACATTAAATTTAAACTTGCAAAGAACAAATCAACACCTGAACCAAACCCCAGTCAAAAAATATTGAATTAAAACTCACGTGGAGCAAATCAACACCTGAACCAAACCCCAGTCAAAAAATATTAAATTTAAATTCACAAAGAACAAATCAACACCTGAACCAAACCCCAGTCAAAAAATATTGAATTTAAACTCACGTGGAGCAAATCAACACCTGAACCAAACCCCAGTCAGAAAACATTAAATTTAAACTTGGAAAGAACAAATCAACACCTGAACCAAACCCCAGTCAAAAAATATTAAATTTAAACTCACAAAGAACAAATCAACACCTGAACCAAACCCCAGTCAAAAAATATTGAATTTAAACTCACGTGGAGCAAATCAACACCTGAACCAAACCCCAGTCAAAAAATATTGAATTTAAACTCACGTGGAGCAAATCAACACCTGAACCAAACTCCAGTCAAAAAATATTAAATTTAAACTTGGAAAGAACAAATCAACACCTGAACCAAACCCCAGTCAAAAAATATTAAATTTAAACTCACAAAGAACAAATCAACACCTGAACCAAACCCCAGTCAAAAAATATTGAATTTAAACTCACGTGGAGCAAATCAACCCCTAAACCAAATCCCAGTCAAAACACACTGAATTTAAATTCACAGAAATGTACAGATCATCAGCAGCTCAGGTAGAAAAGCAGTGAGAATATGAGTGGAGTTTGGCTCATGACTGATTGACCTGCAGGTCAAAGATCAATGGGTGTAACATGATGGAGACAATCTTCACAAGCAGAGGAAGAAGACGAGGACGGAGCTTAAAGTCTACCATCACTACAGTACACCTGAGGAGGAAATGGAAGGAGGGTGAGGAGGTGCAGCAGGAGGTGACAGCTCCTGAAGGAGGTGCTGGTCTTACCTGGACAGTGAAAGGCCTGCTGGGATGTGGGGACAGGACAGAAGTGAGGGCTTGGACTGCTGTTACTGAGTTTATCAACCCTCCTCCTCCTCCATCACTCTCTTCATCCCAAACATGGCTGGGGCCTCCTCCTCTCTCTCTGTCTATGTCTCTCTCCCTTTCTCTCCTCAGCTTGATTCCTTATAGGGCAGGCCCTGAGGGAAACAGCCAATCAGACGTCTCCTGTGCTGCCAAACTTTCTCCATCATTCACTGCATTCCTTCAAGAGCGAGAGAGAGACAGAGAGACAGACAGAGACAGAGACAGAGAGACAGAGAGACAGGGAGATTAAGATATTTTGTCTCACAGTAAAATTCCTCCATTATTAAAGTTTCTAAGTGTAAATATTAGGCATGACAGACAAAATCTGTTTTATTGATTTAAATCAGTTGTTTAATAACTGATGAATTGATTAATTGGTTCTACTGTATTTACTGAGGAGAAAATTTAAAAAAAAACTGTTTAAGAGTTTTCAGAAAGAAAAGTGTTGATTTTGTCATGTTTATATGGTTTTACCTATAATCGATCTATAATTACATACAGGATCTGCAATATGTCAAACAGTATATATATCTTTGCCTATACAGTGTTCATCTACTGTATATCTGTATATGTCTGTGTCTATATTAAATATACTGTATCTGTTATATTTCTGTATATCATGTTTCATCTTTGTTGATAAATCAGTCATTAATTCTTGTGGTAAATGTCATTGGTGTGTGTGTGTGTGTGTGTGTGTCTCTGTGAGTCTCTGTGAAGTTGATGTCAGAGGTCAGAGGTCAGAGGTCAGGCAGTGTTTGGCATCACACTGTAACTTCTATTTTTACTCCTTTATTCTGAAAGTCACTCGTTAAATGTCTCAAACAGGAAGCTGTGTTGATCTGGCTGCTGCTAATGCTAACGTGCGAACGTTGGCGAGTGGCAACAGAAGTCGCTGTTCATTATGTCTCTGACAACAAGCTAAGCTAAGCTAAGCTCACCACACCCCAGTGTAGCTATGAGCTAACAAGATGTTGTTTAGGTCAGTTGACCCTGACCTGTCATATTATAGTGTCTCATCACTGTCTCATCAACATCAATAACCAACAAATCTACTGTAAGGATTGCAATTAGCATTAGCATGAACAGTTTTGTCTCTGTGTGCAGAGACAACAAAGACATTTGTCTTGTTTTCTTCTGCAAATGATAGCATGCTAACAGCTATCTCTGGTCCGTCTGCTGCTCACGTAACCTCAGCAACGTCAACAACCTCAGCAACGTCAACAACGTCAACAACCTCAGCAACGTCAGCAACGTCAACAACGTCAACAACCTCAGCAACGTCAACAACGTCAGCAACGTCAGCAACGTCAACAACGTCAACAACCTCAGCAACGTCAGCAACGTCAACAACGTCAACAACCTCAGCAACGTCAACAACGTCAACAACGTCAACAACGTCAACAACCTCAGCAACGTCAACAACGTCAGCAATGTTAACGTCTTTGAAACAACCCCAGTGACATCCATTATGAACCCAACAAGAACGTCGCTCCACAGTGCCTCTAGTGGTGGAAATAGTCACAGGGAATATTTAAGACAATGAAAATGTGATTTATTTATTTATATACTTTTTTTTTTTTAAACCCACACACTATCACTTTTATTTTGTTGAAATTGTATGTTGTGACTTATATATAGCATTTCTTCAAAATGAGTTTGATATTCTTTTGCTCCTGTGTTTATGTGGCACAGATATAGGTAATAATTCTGTGTTTTCATGTCACATCCACTATTCCTCGTCTCTCACCTCCTGATATGGAAGTGAAACATGTTCACACACACACACACACACACACACACACACACACACACACACACACACACTGTATACACTTGAGCAGCATGCCAAAAAAGTGACTGAATCAGTTTAGACGATGTACACGACGACAATCCCCATGTGAGGAGATCCCAGATCATCCTCACACACACACAGACACACACACAGACACACACACACACACACACACACACACACACACACACACATCCTTGTACGGCATTCTTACTGAGGACACTGTCCCTTGTCCCTTACCTTAACCTTAACCATCATAACCAAACGTCTAAAACAGGTTTAACAACCAAAAAACACTCAGTCTGGTTTCCAGGACTTCAGAGGACATTACATTGACCTACATTCATTTCCTGGAGACTTACTCTAACCTTAACCATAACTACCGCTGACCTAACCTTAACCCTAAACTGAACCTCATCATGAGACTGTGTAAACAGACTTAGGTCCCCACAGCATGTGGAATAGCTGAATCACACACATGTTCACTGTGTCATACATATGTCCTTTAGAATGAGCAGATAAGACATATATCAACTGTGAAGGTGGTGTCTTCTCCTTAAAAAGACAAAAATGGGAGGAGGGAGGGGGCGACACGAAGAAGAAGAAGAATGTTTCCTGTTTGAAGGTTTAGGGGCGTGGCTTTGTGCAAGTCTGAATCAGCCCCTTGTAAGGAGTCAGAGCAGAGGATTCTGGGAAACATGAGAAACAAAATGGTGTCACCCTGAATTCTTCATCTCCTATGGTTTGACACATGTCCTCTAGCTCCTCCCTCAGGTCAATCATCATCATTCAGCGAGAGTCTGATGGTGGCGCTGTAGCTGCAGCAAAAACATCTCCACATCAGTCAGCGTTGACCGCACTGTGAGCGCCCCCTGTATGTAGAATTTTATCCACTGAACAAAAAACTTGTATAATAAAATATGCATCAGTTTTGATGTATGTACATGTCTTCAGAACATGTTCACGTCTTTATCTCACTGTTAGACAGACTTTTCCAACAGGAAAGTGAAGTTTGTAAACCACTCACTCTCCCACACCAAAGTCTGATGTCTTATTTTGTCATTTCACTGTTTGAAATGTGTTGTTCAGATTGACGTCAGTGACACAAAGTGACCACACGAGGCAGCAGTAGACCAGCAGTGACACAAAGTGTCCACACGAGGCAGCAGTAGAGACACAAAGTGACCACACGAGGCAGCAGTGGATCAACAACTCCTGTGTCCCTGTGAGCTAAAATCACTGATTTTCTCTATGGACTTTGGTGTGGGAGAGTGAGTGGTTTATAGCGTTGGAAGAGTGAACCACAGTCTCTTTATGTGTCAGTTCCTCATTAAACCACGCTTCAAAAAACTTGAACTATCCCTTTAACATCACAGTGGAGCTCAGAGCTGATAGTAGAGACTGTATGATGATGAAGAGATGTTTTCTGCATCTTCATCTTCGTCCTTCAGTCCAAAAAAGGAAGACGACAGTAAATAAGAGGAGAACTGGCATCACACTCCTCCTCCTCCTCCTCTTCCTCTTCCTCCTCCTCCTCCTCCTCCTCCTCCTCCTGTCAGCAGAGTAAACATGGAGGGTGTGGTCAGCTCGTGTCCCTGACTTTGTGTCCATCACATGTCCATGTTTAGTTGTACAGTCTTCATCACCACCTCCTCCTCCTCCTCCTCGCCCCTCCCTTCCTTAATAAATTCATCCCTTCATCACTTCATTCTTTCACAACTCCATCTTTTCCCTCCTTTTATCCATTCATTAATTCATTCATTCATTCATTTACAGCTTCATCATCTCTTCTGTTAGTTTTTCTTTTTGACTAATTCTGTATCTCTCTCACACACACACACACACACACACACACACACACACACACACACACACACACACACACACACACACACTCCTGAGCCACTCTCTCTCTCTCTCACTCTCACTCTGTTGACGTTAGTCAACCAATCAGAAACTGTTTTAGACGAGTCCAACTGTTTTCCCATTTTCGGTCAAAGTCCAGGCTGTGTGTGTTTTCTGTCCTAAACACTGACCTTGTCAGGACCAGTAGTCCTCATGGAGACCAAAACCTGGTCCTAATGAGGCAGAACCTCCTTTCTGAGGAACTGGTTAAGTTCAGGACTCAGATTTGAACTGTGGTTATGGTTAAGGTTAGTGATGAGGCTTTGTTTCGTCTGCGTGTGATGAACGTTCATTCATTTGCACGTCACATCTGTTAAACATCTGTTTATTGTTGGAAGTTCACATCACTTTAACTCCAAATCCAGAAACCAGGAGACAGGTCAGACCTGGACCAGGACCAGGACATGTGAGCATGTGCTGATATCAATGGAGGGAATGTATGAAGGACATGAAGTGAAATGACAGGACGTTTCCACGTGTTCCAGTTGTCCCCGACACCGGATTCCAAAATGGCTGCCACTCAGACAAACTGTGCGACTTCAGTAAATCCATCGTACACATACAACTGTGTCACGTTTTTGTTCGCAGACGTGTTTGTACGATGTTTGCGTGCGGAAGAAGTCGCGTCGAGCCTTGTTGTCCACTGCTGTTGCTAACAGCTGTTAGCCTGAGATACGTTTCGAGGTTTTGTGATTTGACCGTTTACATGTCGGTTTGTGAAACAGGAAGTTGACAGACTGTAACCGGGCTCCTATTGGACAATCCCTCTGGTGTCCACTGTCCACTCACATGTGTCGTACTTTATCACAGTGACTGAGATCATTAAATCTTCAGGAAAACGTTTTCTGACATTACAAATGAAAACACAAATGGAAGCTGATGTTACTTCAGGCCAGAGGAGTCGCCCCCTGGTGGCTGCTCGAGATTGTTACTTTTGGTTTGGCTTCAGCGAGGGAACTAAAAAAAAAAAAACTACATCAATTTTCATATAAGATCAATAATTTTACTCTGAAGTTTAAGTATTTTTTTTTAAATAAATGAAGTGTAACACCTTCTTCTTCTTCTTTATTATAAACATTTTTGGTTTATAATAACATAAAACAAATAAAAACATTTAATGTGTCATATTTATTAAAGTACTTGAGCTAAATTAAAATAAAATATAAACACAGGACATGCGGCCTCCCTCCTTTGTACCTGCTCTGTTGTCCTGCAGCGCCCTCTGCTGGCCGCCTCTTGTCACTGCAGCCTTGTTGTAGGGACGTCAGTGACCCGCAGGTGGCGCTTTTCGAACTGTGCAGGTTCAGTCTGATGAACAGACGTGTCACACGTGTGTTTCAGTCAGATCAGGCCACACTGAACCTATTGATCTGAACCTATTGATCATTGTTGATCAGTAACAGGAAATGAAAGTTAAACTACATGAATCACAGAAAACATTTTAAACGTCACAAATAAACATTTGCTTTGATCAAACACTGAGAAAGTAACAATAACACATAATCAATAATATTGATTACACTGATAATCAATAATATTGATTATAGATGAGAACTTTATTGTTCTCACTCTGGATTTTCCCTCCTGTTTCAGCCTTGACCTTTGACCGCTGGCGTCTGACTCACTTCCTGTCAGTTTTCCCTCAGATGATTGTTTTGCTGCGTCGCTGTCTGGAGGGAAATTCCTGCCATTGTCTTCACTCTGAGGGAAAGTGATGAGTCATCACTGGCAGCAGTGGCTGATGGGAAAAAGTTGCTTCATTCCTTCATTCACACCCTGAGGAAAATAAAAGTCCCAGAGAAAGAATGTGTCCCGACATCACTTCCTGTTTCTTCATGTCTCTACATGTGTTCACAGTTTAGCACATTCACATCATGTAACATACAAAATAAAAGTCGTCATATTTGACATTTCATTTTTTCATTTTCTCCTTTTTTTTCTTTATGATGGTGTTTCGTATTTTGAAACATTTCTGTACTTATTTTTACTGGATCATCAATGACCCGGTTCTGACTCAGAGGATCCAGTCTGATCCAAGTAAACCGTGTTAGCTCATTAAGAAGCTACATGTGGAAATATTTTCACCTTAGCTTAATGCTAACAACACAACATTTTACCTTCATGCTAACAATACAAGCAGCTAACCAGTTCTGACGTCCGATGTAAATGGGATGCACCATTAGCTCCGCCCACAAATCTGACACAACTAAGAAAAACTGTTGAAGAGTAAAACATGTGGCTCTGTCTTTTAAAAAAAAATTCTGACAAACCTGTGAATTTATTTACATGAAAGTACAATAATTATGGTTTAATCTGGTTAATAAACTGAAATAAAATTTGAAGTCCAACTTTATGTAGCTGATGTTCAACTTCAAGTAACAAAAGAACAAGATGCACCGATGCAATTCTGTGTATTAGAGCCTTTTTTTTTAAATAACAATAATAATAATGTAATAAATTAAACTACATGAATAAATTTTCAGTTCTAGGTATCATGTATTACTAATTATTTTTCAAATAAAACTGAAGGCACTTTGTTCTAATCCTGAGCTCACTAAACTTTAATGTGATTGTTCTCTACTTCCTGGTTTAATCACATGACTTGGCATCTGAACATGGTGATGGATTCTTCAAGTGTGAGTGAGTGAGTGGGAATTTCCAGGAAAGGCTTCTTGGTGATTTATGGGAAAGTTTCTTTTTAATCTCCATGAAAATTCTGACAAAAGTTTTAATCAGAGTTTATTTCCAGGTCACATGACACAGAAACATGGTTTCCACTGACTTCATATTAAATAAACACATAATCAATATTTCAATGTGAAATGTGAAAAATAAAAGTTTGTTGAATATTAATATTTTCACAGTGACGTGTTGAAGCTGCTCACAGAGCAAAAATATCTTTCTCCGAAAGGAAACTATTGCTTATAAATAAACAAACATGTACATTTACATGTTTACATGTTTAAAGCAGCACAGACTGAACGTCACAAACCTGACGAATGTCACAAACTTCACGAATGTCACAAACTTCACGAACGTCACAAACTTCACACGTTACAAAAACGTCACAAAAATGTCACGAACGTCACGAACGTCACGAACGTCACAAACTGTCACGAACGTCACGAACGTCACAAACTGTCACGAACGTCACAAATTGTCACGAACATCACGAATTTCACACATGTTACAAAAACGTCACAAAAATGTCACGAACGTCACGAACGTCACGAACGTCACGAACGTCACGAACGTCACAAACTGTCACGAACATCACGAACTTCACAAATGTTACAAAAACATCACGAACGTCACAAACTGTCACGAACGTCACAAACTGTCACGAACGTCACAAACTGTCACGAACATCACGAATTTCACACATGTTACAAAAACGTCACAAAAATGTCACGAACGTCACTAACGTCACTAACGTCACAAATGTCACAAAAATGTCACGAACGTCACGAACATCACGAATTTCACAAATGTTACAAAAACGTCACAAAAATGTCACGAACGTCACTAACGTCACTAACGTCACTAACGTCACAAATGTCACAAAAATGCCACGAACGTCACGAACATCACGAATTTCACAAATGTTACAAAAACATCACAAAAATGCCACGAACGTCACGAACATCACGAATTTCACAAATGTTACAAAAACGTCACAAAAATGTCACGAACGTCACTAACGTCACGAACGTCACGAACGTCACGAACGTCACGAATGTCACAAACTGTCACGAATTTCACAAATGTTACAAAAACGTCACAAACTGTCACGAACGTCGTGAACGTCACGTCAGTCTTCAAGTGAGTCCAATGTCTTTTAGTCAGTCCCCCATGTCCAGTGTCCCTGCCAGTCGGTCCCAGTGTGTGAAGTAGGGGGCGTAGTTGCACTTGGACTTGAGGTGGTGGAGGTCGTGGTGTCGGGCGCCGCCGTACAGACCCAGCGGCACCAGGCGGTGAGTCGCCCACGGCAGGTCGTAACCACAGTGATCCTCCACCGATAACCACATGTTGACCACGAAGAAGACGAGCGCGGTGAGCGGGTGACAGCCCAGGAGGGCGGGGTTAGCGCCAGCGAACACGCCCAGACTCAGAGTCTCCCACGCCCCTGAATATTCAGCGGTGAGAGCGTAGGTGGAGGTGAAGGTGTGGTGAACCTGGAGGGGGAGGAAAACAACAGGAAGTTAAACTAAAACAACAACAGGAAGTTAAATTAATTCAACTGATTTAATGTGTTTAGTTTAAAACAACAGTTTAAATAATTCATTGAATTTAACTGAACTTTAACAAAATTTTAATTTAAGCAACTTCATTTTAATTCAACACTTTAATTTACTCAACTTAAATTTAACTGTACTTTAAAAGAACACAATGTAATTTAACTTCAGTGTGATCGATGTCAGTTTAAAAGAACACATTTCCTTCATCTCCATTTAAGTAAATGTCATCTTATTTAATCATCTAATTTATTTTAAATTGATTTAACTTCATACAAACAAATTTGACGTCATCTTAATTTAACTCAACTAATGTAATTAGATCTATCTTAATTTAAATGAACAAATTAAGTCACCTTAAAAACTGATTTATTATGATTTAATTCAGTTTGATTTGAATGAATCTAATTCAACTGCTCTTTGACTTAGGTTCACTGAACTTACGCTCACCTTGTGGAAGTTGCGGTAGAGCCACGGGATCCTGTGGTGCAGCAGGTGCCAGATGAAGCTCTGGAAGTCAAAGAGCAGCAGACACACGAACACCTGAGCCAGCAGCCGCAGCAGGGGCGGAGCTTCCTGGGGCAGGTCCACGGGCCTCAGGTACCAGTGCATCACAGTGAGCGGGAAGATGAAGACCAGATGGTTGAAGAGAGTCCGGCTCAGGCAGGTCCACACTGAGGCCCAGCTGATGGAGCTGAGAGGCTGCAGCTTGTACCTGCGCACCAGGACCCATCGGGAGGACAGCAGGTCCAGCAGCAGGAAGGGAAGACACAGGGACAGGTAGACACACACAGAGAAGAGGACGGGGAAGACGGGTGAGCACAGGACAGACGAGTGTCCCAGCAGGAACGTCCACACAGGCTGAAGGAGCATCATGTTTATGAGGGAAAGTCCCAAGCACTGAGGTTCTTCTACAAGCTAAGCCTCGCCCACAGCTCAACTCCACCCAGACGCCCTTATATGGATCTTTCCTGCTGAGGATACATGAGCAAGTTGTGCTGGTTTCAACAAGTTCCAGGAACGTGAGCTGAGTTTGAGTCACTGAAGTTACAAAATAACACATTTGAACTTACAAACTCCAGTTTCCCGTCTGAAAGTGAGATTCTGAAAATATGTTCTGAAGATATCATAGACTGAGTGTAGACTTTACTTGGTGAGCCTTTTGTCACTCTCCCACACCAAAGTCCATAGAGAAAGTCAGTGATTTTAGCTCACAGGGACACAGGAGCTGCTGGTCTACTGCTGCCTCGTGTGGTCACTTTGTGTCACTGAGGTAAATCTGAACAAAGGATTTCAAGCAGTGAAGTGACAAAATAAGACATTTGAACTTAGTGATGGAGGCAGCAGTGGATCAACAACTCCTGTGTCCCTGTGAGCTAAAATCACTGATTTTCTCTATGGACTTTGGTGTGGTGTGTTAAAAAATGGATTTTAGTCACTTAATAAAAGACTCCGCTAATAAAATTGTCAGTTTAAGTCTACAATATCCTCAGAACATGTTCGTGTCTTTATCTCACTGTTAGACTTTTCCAACAGGAAACTGAAGTTTGTAAACCACTCACTCTCGTTACGCGAGTGTCTCACGAGGAATCATGGCAGCAGGTAGAGGACAAGAGTTATATTTAATTCAAGTCAACAGAGAAAAGAAAGGAAAACAAAAACAAATAAAACAGAGAAAAACAGAATAAGGAGAACACAATTTAACACTTTAAGCTCATCGTGCCTATGTCTAGGTCTTGGACAGTCTGAACAGCGTTGTATGTCTTTGGCCTCAATCCAATGATGGGAATGGGAATATGGGGACGTCCGATCCGGAGACAGCGATGGAGATGACTCCAGTGCAGTTGAGAATCCTTTGTACTTCGGAGAAGTCGCCAGCAGTGCTGGAGGGAAATACTGTTAGTGAGCAGTGAGCCCTGACAGCCCTGAAGGGTGAGTGTCCCTGTGAAGTGACCTGAGCGGGTGGAGCGGAGGGAGGACAGCTGAAACCTCAGCGAAGCAGCTTCACTGCCAGCAGCTCCTGTGTCCCTGTGAGCTAAAATCACTGGTTTTCTCTATGGACTTTGGTGTGGGAGAGTGAGTGGTTTACAAACTTCACTTTCCTGTTGGAAAAGTCTGTCTAACAGTGAGATAAAGACGTGAACATGTTCTGAAGACATCGTAGACTTAGATAATCCATTAATTGGGTTGAGTTGTTTTCAGCTTCTGAAATGTGAATAGTTTCTGGTTTTTTTGCCCTAAATAACAAAGAAATCATTAAACCTGAATTAGTTTGGTGTGTGGACAAAATAAGACGTTTAAGAACATCATTACTTTCAGGTTTGACCAACACTGACGTTCAGCAATGAGTAA
This sequence comes from Brachirus orientalis, assembly GCA_016785285.1. Classification (NCBI taxonomy): domain Eukaryota; kingdom Metazoa; phylum Chordata; class Actinopteri; order Pleuronectiformes; family Soleidae; genus Brachirus; species Brachirus orientalis. Next base: position 97,923 of record JAFBJR010000246.1, read on the forward strand.
CTTTACAAAAGTAAAAATAAAAACACAAGCTGAAACCACGACAACAAAAGTCTGTTACATTTAAACAAAAAAAAAACTGCACACCATACTGCACACAGGAAGTGTTGCCCACTCATCAAACACCTTCACATGGAGAAACAATGAGTTTTTACTTTAACTGTTATTTACGAAGGTCAGTGAATTCAGTGCAACATAATCATTACGTTTGTCATCAGAAACATGTGACCTCATAAGTAAGCAGGAAACAGGAAGTGAAGAAACAGAGTAAGTAAGAGCTGTGAGTGGACACAGAGGACACTCCTGGTGACTGATGATCTCAGTTTAATCTGAATAATAAAAACATTTGTTTGAAATTGAACAAAGTCACGGAATGAAACAAAAACATAAAAATAATAAAATCCTCTCAAAATAATCCAAATACCACTGTCCACGCTTTTATTTTGAAGGGACAGATCCATGTTTGTTACAACAGAATCTTCTGTGAGTCTCAGTGTGTCTGTGCTGCAGTAAAGTCCAGCTGGGTCTCGTCCTCCTTGTCCTCGTCCCTCATCAGTGTGTCCACTTGTCTCTGCAGTCCTTTGTCCAGCAGCGTTGAACCGTTGGTGAATCGATCCTGATCAATATATCAATATATTCAAAAACTTTATTAGTAAACATGTCATTTACTTTATTAGTGATCATGCGTGTGCGTCGGGGTGTGCTTGGTTTCTCTACCTTTTTCTTGGTGGAGGGTGGAGCTATGGTGGGGTTAAAGGTCATGTCTTTGATGCTGTAGTCATTAAACAGGTCCACAGGAGACCTGGACAGGAAGTGACACATATAACATGTTCTTAGTCTTATCATGACTCGGCAGTTTCAGGTCACCTGTTCTGAACCTCCACGTGTGTCATGTGACAGGAAGTTCACTGACATCATGTGATGCCAGCTGTCAATAAGCTCATTGTCACATCGCCCCCTGGTGGCTCACTGCTGCTGTCTTACTTTCTGGGCTTCACTTTTATCAACAGTCCGTGTTTAAGATGAAGATGTCATGTGACAGGAAGTACTGACCTGCGGCTCAGGTCCACACTGAGAGACGCCGATCCTTCACTGGGAGCTGACCGAGACAGGTGGACGGCAAAGTGACGAACCACCGGGTGGTAATGTCTCTGCACGTGCACACGTGCGCACACACACACACACACACGCACACACACACACACACACACACACACACACGCGTTACAGGTACACACACAATGATACAACAGTACATGTATTTAAACCTGTAGTGTGTGTGTGTTCTTGTACTTGCTGCAGAGTGAGGACCAAAAATTGTATAAACACCTACAAAGTGAGGACATTTTGTCAAAGTGAGGACATTTTGTCTGGTCCTCACTTCTTTAAAGGGCTTTTTCAGGGTTAAGACCTGGTTTTAGGGTTAGAATTGGGTTTAGGTTAAGGTTAGGGTAAGGGGCTGGAGAATGTATTATGTCTATGAGGGTCCTCACTATGATAGAAGCACAAACATCTGTGTTTGTACCGGTAGAGTGTGTGAGTGTGTGTGTGTGTGTGTGTACCTGTAGAGTGTGTAGTTCCCACAGCGCTGTGTTTTGTGCGTTGCAGTGTTCTGGTTCGTCCAGTTCTGGCAGGAAGAAGCCGCTGCCCTGAACCTCGTTATCCAGGAGGAAGTCACACTTAGGGAAAGACTGACACACACACACACACAGACACACACACAGTTACTTTCTATCCATCTGTCCACGTCTTCATTAAAGTCTCTCTCTCACACACAGACACGTACGTGGAGGACGGCTCTGTTGGCGGCGAGGATCCCCACGCTGGCGTTGGGCAGTACGTGCAGACTGAGCGTGCTCAGTCTCTTCATGAACGCCATCGCCCTCTGCAGGGTCACCTGCTTCCTGCGCCGCATCAGCATGTGGTCCAGGCACTGCAGCAGAATGATGATGTCATCATTGGTCGCCCCTGGATGAAGACACAAGAGTGTCACGTCACGTCACTTCTTCCTGACGGACACAGTTCCTCAGAAACAAGGTTCTGCCTCATTAGGACCAGGTTTTGGTCTCCATGGGGACTACTGGTCCTGACTAGGTCAGAAAACACACACAGTGACTGACCTGCGTTCAGCCGCAGATGCAGCCTGTAGAGCTGAGAGTAGAAGGTCAGAGGGTCAATGTTCAGGACGTCACCTGTCTCACACACACACACACACACACACACACACAGGTTAGTCATGACCTTTGACCTGCATTACAGCATCACGTGACCTCTCTCTGACCTTGTCCTGACAGGATGGTGAAGACAGTCTTGATACAGTGAAGACTCTCCCGAATTGTCCGATCCTGGACACATGACATCACCAATCAATCAATCAATCAATCAATCAACTGACAGAACAATCAGGTGTGTAAGTGGGCGGAGTCGTGGTGAATACTCACTCCTGATTGGACAATGTTCTGCAGCACGCTGAGGAGGTCATCAAAGAACTCCAGGTTGATCAGGTGAGCAAAGCTGACAGGAAGTGACATCACAGTGTCAGTGTCACAGCAGTACTGAGTGTGTGTATATTTGTACATGCATCTTTGTGAGAACCATGAAACTTTATAAACCACAGGAAGTGAGGACATTTCATTTGTTTATGGGTTAAAACCTGGTTTTAGGGTTCAGGTGTGTGTGCATGTGTGCGCGTGTGTGTGTGCCTGTGTGTGCATGTGTGTGCCTGTGTGTGCCTGTGTGTGCATGTGTGTGCGTGTGTGTGCATGTGTGTGTGCCTGTGTGTGCATGTGTGCCTGTGTGTGCATGTGTGTGTGCATGTGTGTGTGCCTGTGTGTGCATGTGTGCCTGTGTGTGCATGTGTGTGTGCATGTGTGTGTGCCTGTGTGTGCATGTGTGCCTGTGTGTGCATGTGTGTGTGCATGTGTGTGTGCCTGTGTGTGCATGTGTGCCTGTGTGTGCATGTGTGTGTGCATGTGTGTGTGCCTGTGTGTGCATGTGTGCCTGTGTGTGCATGTGTGTGTGCATGTGTGTGTGCCTGTGTGTGCATGTGTGCCTGTGTGTGCATGTGTGTGTGCATGTGTGTGTGCCTGTGTGTGCATGTGTGCCTGTGTGTGCATGTGTGTGTGCATGTGTGTGTGCCTGTGTGTGCATGTGTGCCTGTGTGTGCATGTGTGTGTGCATGTGTGTGTGCCTGTGTGTGCATGTGTGCCTGTGTGTGCATGTGTGTGTGCATGTGTGTGTGCCTGTGTGTGCATGTGTGCCTGTGTGTGCATGTGTGTGTGCATGTGTGTGTGCCTGTGTGTGCATGTGTGCCTGTGTGTGCATGTGTGTGTGCATGTGTGTGTGCCTGTGTGTGCATGTGTGCCTGTGTGTGCATGTGTGTGTGCATGTGTGTGTGCCTGTGTGTGCATGTGTGCCTGTGTGTGCATGTGTGTGTGCATGTGTGTGTGCCTGTGTGTGCATGTGTGCCTGTGTGTGCATGTGTGTGTGCATGTGTGTGTGCCTGTGTGTGCATGTGTGCCTGTGTGTGCATGTGTGTGTGCATGTAGTAACACTGTAACAGACAGGAAGTGAGGTTACATCTGAGTTAGTGACAGTTTCTCTTGTTTCTCCTTCAGGACGCTGCTGCTCATACAGAGCAGACTGAGAGAGGAGCACGCTCTTCAGGAAGTCCTTTACAAAACTCTTCTGAAAGGAGCTCCCACTGCGCTGCCTCCACGGTCGGTCCATACAACTGTGCTGCTGATTCACTGCTGAAGCATAAGATTATATGTTTTTAAAACGTCTGTCAACAAGACATGTCCAGTGAGAAGCACAGAGAGAATGAAGAATGTAACCAACATGTGTTTATTTTCAAAAGTTACACACTACACCTTTGATATGTGTGTGTGTGTGTGTGTGTGTAGCTGGTCTTCCTCATGTTGTGGGGACCTAAATGTGTCTCCACACTCACATTATGGGGACTTGTCTTCCTTATGGGGACAAAAATCAAGTCCCCATAACGTAAATGACTCCATTTTAAGGTGAAGACATGTTTTAAAGTTAGGCTGAGGTTAGGGTTAGGTTAAGGTTAGAGGTCAGGGTTAGGATACTAGTATTTATGGTTAAGGTTAGAGTAAGTCTACAGGAAATGAATGGAAGTCAATGGGATGTCCTCTGAAGTCATGGAAACCAGTGTGTGTGTGTGTTCTTGTATGGGTATCTTTGTGAGAACCAAAAAATCTGAAGCTAAGGAAATTAGGACATTTTGTCAGGTCTTCACTTCTTTAAAGGCCTTAACAAGGGTTAAGACCTGGTTTTAGGGTTAGGGTTAGAATTGGGTTTAGGTTAGGGTTAGGGTAAGTCTTAGGGTTAGGCATCTAGTTGTGATGGTTAAGGTTAGGGTAAGGGGCTAGAGAATGTATTATGTCTATGAGGGTCCTCACTCTGATAGAAGCACAAACATGCGTGTGTGCATATGTGTGTGCATGTGTGCGCGTGTGTGTGTGCGTGCATGTGCGTGTGCATGCATGTGCGTGCATGTGTGTGCATGTGTGCGCGTGTGTGTGCATGTGCGCGTGTGTGTGCGTGCATGTGTGTGCGTGTGTGCATGTGTGCGTGTGCATGTGTGTGTGTGCATGTGTGTGTGCATGTGCCTGTGTGTGCATGTGCCTGTGTGTGCATGTGTGCGTGTGTGTGTGCGCGTGTGTGTGTGTGCGTGTGTGTGTATGCATGTGTGTGTGCGCATGTGTGCGCATGTGTGTGCATGTGCATGTGCGTGCATGTGTGCGTGCATGCTTGTGTGTGTGCGTGCATGTGCTTGTGTGTGCATGTGTGTGTGTGCGTGTGTGCCTGTGCCTGTGTGTGCATGTGTGTGTGCGTGTGTGTATGCATGTGTGTGTGTGCGTGTGTGTGTGTATGCATGTGTGCGTGCATGTGTGCGTGCATGCGTGTGTGTGTGCGTGCATGTGCCTGTGTGTGCATGTGTGCATGTGTGTGTGTGCGTGTGTGTGTGTATGCATGTGTGTGTGCATGTGTGCATGTGCATGTGCCTGTGTGTGCATGTGTGTGTGCGTGTGTGTATGCACGTGTGTGTGTGTAGGGAGGAAGCCTCTGTGGAGCCCCTCACCGCCTGCAGGATCCACGGTCATGTGTACGTCAACAAGGTGGCAGGAAACCTGCACATCACTGTGGGAAAGTAAGAAGAGACAGACAGAACGTCTCTGCTTAAACATGCGTGTGTGCATATGTGTGTGCGCGTGTGTGTGTGCGTGCATGTGCGTGTGCATGCATGTGCGTGCATGTGTGTGTGTGCATGTGTGTGTGCGTGTGTGTATGCACGTGTGTGTGTGTAGGGAGGAAGCCTCTGTGGAGCCCCTCACCGCCTGCAGGATCCACGGTCATGTGTACGTCAACAAGGTGGCAGGAAACCTGCACATCACTGTGGGAAAGTAAGAAGAGACAGACAGAACGTCTCTGCTTTCATCTGCAGCGTTTTGTGTTTTAACACGTTTTAACACAACGGTTACTTTGTCTCCTTCAGACCTTTCCAACATCCTCAGGGCCACGCCCACATCGCAGCTTTTGTGAGCCACGAGAGTGAGTTAAATCATGTTTGTAGGTAACAGAATTACGCCTCTTAAAATCTGCCTCCACATACATATATATATGTGGAATCCACAACGACACCATTTTTGCAGATGAATGTTGCATAAATCTTCCCAGAATTCCTTAAATATATACAGTATATATATTTTAAATTAATTTTCAGTAGTTTTGGACAACAAAACAAACTCACCATTAACCATATGTTAATTTTTTTGATGGCTCTTTGTATCGTATAGTACTATATATACATATATATATATATATATATATGTATATATATGTGTGTGTGTGTGTGTGTGTGTATATATAGGACAACAACATTTAGCACAATGTAGCATCTAAAGTATAGCATAGTATAGTGAGTATACTCCAGTACAGTAAACTAAAGTGTAGTATAGAATAGCAAAGAAAATCATAGTAGACTAAACTATAGTATAATATAAAAATACAGTATAGTATAGTACAACATATAGTATAGCATCTTAAAGTATAGCATAGTATAGTAAGTATAGTTCAGCACGTAAACTATAGTATAATATGTATACTATGCATATTGTAGTATAGTATACTGTAGCATAGCATATAAAGTGTAGCTCATAATAAACTGTAGGATAGTATAGTACAATATAGTAAATTATAAACTATATGTTAATGTATAGCATAGAACAATATAGTATAATATACATATATTTAAGTCAAGTATAGCATAGCATATAAAGTATAGGACATCATAATATACTATAGTATAGCATAATATAGACTAAACTACAGTATATTAATGTAGAGTATAGCATAATAAACTCTAGTATAGTACAGAGTAGCATAGGAAAGTCTAGTTTGCTGTTAAAACTGCCGTAGAGCCTTTTCATATATCATAGTTTAACTGAGATTTTCAGACAAAAGAAACTCATCAAACTAAAGAAACAAACAAAAAAATAATAATAAATAGATAATTAAATAAATAAATAAATCTGTTGGTGGTATCACATTCAACAAAAATACAAAAAATCCCAGACTTAAGATACTTTTTATAATCATCTTTGCATTATGTTATAAAAGTTATGTGGTGTTATAATTATTTCCATGTTTAGTCATGCTGACGTTTTATTGATAAGTGAAATATAGATGAAGATATTATTATTATTATTATTGTAGTGTAGAAAACAGCAGATGAAATAATGTAACGTTTCACTTCCTCTCCTCTTGTTGCTGCAGCGTACAACTTTTCCCATCGTATCGACCACTTATCTTTCGGCGAGGAGATTCCAGGGATTATTAATCCTCTGGACGGCACAGAGAAAATCACCTTTAACAGTAAGACCCTGCAGCCTCATTCACTGTTATCACAACGATGTGCACAAGCTTTTACTGTTGGTTTCATGCACCGAAAACTTAACCATGAACTATTTCTTATTATCTCCAGCTCTAGTTTCCTGAATTTTCATAGGGATTGATGAAGAATATTTAAATTATTGAATTGTAATTGCTCAATTTAACAGCAATGACTACTCAGTTTACAGTATTTATCATATAAATATGTTTATATGATAAATCTCATTTATATAGTCAAATTTAAATATATAATATGTATTCAATAAGTAAATTTTTTTATTTACTAATATGCAGACATAATGTATATAACATTATATTTTGTTTTTCATGAGGATATATATATATAAGTTTATCATATCTGTTATTGGATTATTATCTTGCTTATTTTATTACTTCTATGTTTGTTTTATTTGAGAATTTATTTATTTAAAATGTCTTTCTTCCTTGTAACTTTGACTTGGAGCAACTGTGATCACACAATTTCCTCCAAGATTATTTAAAATATTCTGATTGTGATTTAACATCCCTGCGGTTTTTCTTACTGCGTGATTTCACCCCAGACAACCAGATGTTCCAGTACTTCATCACGGTGGTTCCGACCCGGGTGAACACGTACCAGATATCTGCAGACACACACCAGTTTTCTGTGACGGAGCGAGTGAGTAGTTAGTGAATTGAAGGGGAGAAATATATATATATATATATACACACACACATATATATACGTATATGTATATATATACACAGTCCTGTGCATAAGTCTTAGTCCACCAGCAGCAGCTTTGTTGTTTTCATGTCACTTTTGTGATCGTTGGCGTTTAGATGGAAAACATGTGACTAAAAGTCAGTCTTCTACTATATGATCAACCTGTCAGTGAGTTGAACTTGTGCAACATGTGTATGTAATGCTCCAACATGTCTGGAGTAAACCAGGTATAATAGACCTTTTTCACAGCAGCTATTTGTTGCCATGAAATAGTAGGAGAAACACAGGTTTGACCAATAACATTAGGGTTCCATTCCAGGTTTTAAAGAGCCATGGTTGTGTTATTGTTCAAGTGGAAATGTAGCTCACACTAAATATTGATATTATACAAGCATTTTTGTTGAAAAAGATGTTGTTTTCAAACTGCATATGTGTTTCTCCATATTTTCAGGATGTGTTCCAATAAAGTGATGGAGAAATAATTGTACACTATGGTCATTATAGCATTGCTAAAACAACAAATCTGATGGTGGCCTAAGACTTATGCACACTACTGTATACTATATATTACATGTTTTCTCCAAGGAGCGGGTGATAAATCACGCCGCGGGCAGCCACGGCGTCTCGGGCATCTTCGTGAAGTACGACACCAGCTCTCTGATGGTGACGGTCAGCGAGCAGCACATGCCGCTGTGGCAGTTCCTGGTGCGACTGTGTGGGATTATTGGGGGAATATTCTCCACGACAGGCAAGTGGACTTCATCCCGTTAATCTGTAAAGTGTCCACACAACAGCTGCTACTGCCAAGAACCTCTTTAGCCTTAAACGTCACCTGATCGGAAACAGAGACATGAGTGAACTTTAGACCATATGTTGAAAAAATGGACGGACTCTCCTTGTTTTCCTTGGTGATGTCACCAGGGGGCGACTCCACCGGTTGTGAAAACAAGTCTATTAGAACAGAAGTTAATCAGACAAGTAGGAGTTAATGGTGTTAATCACTAGTTTCGTGTCTTATTCAATGGAGAACGATGCTGATTTTGTAAATGATCTTCCCGTTTAGAGGAAACTAAACGATAAAAACTTGGAGGGGACGTATGAGTGGACAACTGTGCGACTGATCGTCCAACGGCGTCACCTCTGAACGTCCATTTGTGAAACTTCAACTTCAAATTGTGGATCTGTTCAGATTCTTTACTTTTTTTTTTACAAGACAAACCTTTAAATTTAAGGTTCCAGTGACATCTAAGGGTGTGACGGAGAACTTCTCCTTTTCCAAAGTGCTTGAGGAAACTACGGTGGCCTTAGCAGGCCCTAAAGGATGACGTTCTTTTTCCTTTGCATTGGAATCGTCTCTGGCTGGTCTGCTTGTTCGGGCTTGCTGAAAATACATGAAAAAAGGCTTATTTTAAGTCAAGAAAAACCAAGTAAAATTTATTTTAAAGCACGTATACACTTGTGGCTAAGTAGTGAAATTCAATTTTTGCCAGTAAAGCATCCTAAATGTGACACACTTGACCTTTAACATTGTTTCATGGATTTATTTCTTAATATTAAATGGTGTGTTCTGCATTTGCAGGCATGCTCCACGGGCTCGTTGGCTTCTGTTTGGACGTTATTTGCTGTCGCTTCAAACTGGGGGTCTACAGGCCCATCCAGGTGAGTCTTATCACGTCATGTACTCCAACACATTTTACCTGGACTGAATGTGTTCTCCCACCAGATGAACAATCACCAGATTCCTCTGTTGGCTGAAGATGTTCCACAGGAGTAGCTGCTGCTCACCGAGCAACATCCAGACTCAAGCTTCCTGCAGGTTTAACAAGGAAAAGGTGACCTGTCGGAATTAAGAAATTGTTTGATAAAGTCAACTGTGAAATAAAGTTCATTGTATCAACAATTTTATTACTTTTAGTGCTTTATTTTTCACAGTAAAACATGAATTCCCCACAAAAGCATCAATGCAACTTACATTTGCTTGAATTTCTTCCATTTTTCGCAGGAAACGAGTCAATAATGATTCATTTTGTGAATAGGAACTACGTTGTGGGGTGGAAGAAGAGTTTAATGGACGACAGGAGGCATATTTCTTTTTTTCTTTCCTAGTTTATTTCAGTTTTGTCAAGCAAACTCGAATGAAGAGCTGTCAGAGCAGGGAAACGAGACGGTCAGACATGTTGCAAATGACACACAGAAAGAATAACATGACATTATTGATGACGTGTTGCTGTTGTGTTACACACAGTAACTGCCTGGGCTTTTTCCTGTGCTAACACTGATCCGAGAACAACAAGGACAAAGTTGTCCAACGAACACGGGGGAGATCGAAACTCCACGACGACACCGTTACATTAGCCCTGTAGCTCAGTGACAACAATTCGGACAAAACCACTCCATACGGGCGTTGTGCAAGTGCAGACAATTACAGTGGACGTGAACCGTGAGTACACGGCAGACGTGGGCTTTGCATAAACATTTATTTACTTTTGTCCCTTTTTTTATCCCCATAAATGCTCATTACTGCTTTTGTGTTCTGTCAAGAGTCGAGCCAAGCAACGCGAATAACACTGTCCAGTATTTCTTCAGACTTCAGACAGTATTTTTTCAGACTTGCCTGTCACACGTTTAACACTTCTGGTAGACTCTGTCGGAAGCTCTGCGGTAGAACCCTGTCAGCCTAAGTCAACAGTCAAATACTTGTCATTTTTGGTAGTCTATAAGAATAAAATGCAAGTTTGAGTATTTACAGATCTTCCAAACTGGGGTTAAGGTTGACATACTGTGGTGGGGGTTTAACTAAGTCCATTTATAATCTGTCACTCTTGGGATTTAGGTCCAGATGAACATATCGCTCACTAACGGCGAGTCTGGCGTAAAAATAGCAGCGTATCTATCCGTCAGTTAAATGTGGTGTCCCTCAAGGCTCCATACTTGGCCAACTATGTTTTTTTCTTTTGCAGATATTTTAATTTATATTACAATCAGTAATAACGATGACCCCCTATCTGTCCCTTTCACCGACTGATTCAAAAATATTCTTCTTTTCCTTCATATAAATAAAAGTGAAATATCCAGTTTTCAACAGAATTCACTCAAAACGTTGATGGTTTGTTAATGTGTTAGAATTACATTTAAGTCACAAAAACCCACAATGATATTCAGCACTTCACTGCTGTTCTGAAGGTGTTTCCTCCAAGTTCACTCTTCTATCCCTCTCAGTCCAATTTTACAATTAAAAGACCTTTTAATCAATTTTCCGAGCTGCGATCGTTTCTTATGTAGTTAGCCGATCAGCTACTTGGGAAACAAATGAAAAATCTTCCTACTTTTGAATCCAGGTAGATAGAAGGTTTTGAGAAGTGCAGACACATATATACTGTATATATATAAACTTTTTGGTAAAACAGTAATTATTGTTGAATGGTTTGTGACGCTTGTGTAACACTAAAACAACAGAGGCACAAAATCTTTCACATGACACTGTCATACTGCCCAGTACATGCTTGGTCCCCCAACCTCACTTCCTGTAACCGTTACCTTGAACATGATATGCACTGATATTGGACGCATTCCTTGTACTGTCATTTAAGACTGCTGTGTTTGGCAATTCCCACATGATAATCACTTATTTTTCCACCTCGAAAAACGTCGCCTTGTTTTCTGAGGTATGTCTTAGAAAATCTTGGACTTTTTTTTCCTTCTTTGAAAACTATTGGGAAACGTTGTACAATAATATGTCATTACTGGGATATACAAATAAACTCCACTCTGATGTACTCTTATTTATATATAATACACTGCCAAGGTCTACCACATATATTTAGACTAGCCTTTGACACAAGTATAAAGATGTAAAAGTAGTAAACTTAGTTTCAGTATAAACTGCTGTACAAACAGGCAAAAAAGTGGATGAGCATTCGAAACAGACGAGGATTTCTCTTCAAAGACGTGGGTGAATGAAGCTGAGCAGCAGGAGAGATGGCACGTCTGTATGTTCCTGTAGCTGGACCGGCTTTAGATTTAATACGAGTCTCAACTGGCCTCGAGACGGGAAACCACCAGCCAGTTTCTGCACGTGTAATCTTTAAAAAGGCAGTAGATACACGTGATGCAAAGACATACAGACATCCAAATCATCTGCGTGTAAGAGGAACGAGACATTCCCCCCCCACCCACCCAAACAAAACCAACAAAACACGACCTGATAGAGACTGTCCTCCACAGAAGCACTGCTGTATTCAAGTATGAAAAGAAAATCATCATCACAAGGCAAAGTAATGTACGTAGATTCAAGAGGATGGGGACGACGGCGTGGAAAGTCAAGTGGAAATCACACAGGACGCTTATTGTTGCATATATAATTGGCCACTTTGAGAAGAATGAATGAAGGACGACACTTGTGTGAACGCGGTCCGGTGACTGAACAGTCCAAATTAACAAATAATTCATGGCTAGTAGACCTGTTTGTTTTTATACACCATCCTGAGCGCTTCACTCGTTTGCAGCCCTCACTCGTACAGAGTCCTGCCTGAATCCACGCTGAAGGAGGATTTAAAGCTTCCCCGTCGGACGGACAGAGTCTGAAAAGTTCTGTCCCGCTGATCCCTAAAGACGAGGGCTGCCGTCTCGGGCTCGAGGCGGCGAGGAAGACTCAGATGGTCAAGGTGCTGGACGCACGGAAGTAGGAGAGGAACTTGAAACAGAGGCTGACCACAAAGTACCAGATGTTTCTGGCCATCTGGGAGCGAGCGATGAACACCCTCCAGATAAAAACCACCAGCAGAGTGTTGAAGGTGTAGCGGATGTTCCTCAGTCTGGGGAATAAACAAAGAGCAGGAGGGAGAATGTGATCATGTGGTTAAATGCAGCACAAATTCTACTAAATACATTAGAATAGAACAAAATATGATGAATAATAACCAGAACCTTGAAATCATTTGAGTTTTTAACCAAAATTGTCAATGATTATTCAATGTTTATTATAGTTTAAAAGAAAATGAACGAAAAAAAAAAAAAAAGAAATATATAGATTTAATATATCCACATGAGGGTTTTCTACACACTTGTCTGAACTGAGAAGGAAGAAGAAGTCAAAACAACAGAAAAGGAAATAAACCAAAATGTGTTTGTTCAATCAAAATCCTGACGTAAAAATATATAAATTTTACATGTACATTTGTATTTTCCACAGTCTACATCAGCCTCTGCCTTGAGTTTTGAAACAAAAATAAAAGGACAGAGGTAAATGTTGTTTTTATTTATTTATAAGAGTAGAAACATATATATTTATCATCTCCACCTTGATGTTTAGAACAACAATACTGAGCCAAAGGTTAAAAACAAGAACAAAGAACACCAGAAAATAAGTTCCTATAAATTCCATATTTTCTGCTTTACTTAAAAGGGTGACGTTTGTGCTGGTCTTACTTCCTCAGATGTTGCCTGGCAGCAGGAATGTCGGACATGTCTTCGTTCAGGACGTACTTCTTGGTGCCGATGCAGTAATTCTCGATGTACTCGGGCCAGTTCAGCTGACGCACGTCAAAGTTAAACGTCTGACAGACGGAGGAAGAAAAAAGAAAAAAGAGAAACAGATGTTCAAGAAGAACATGAAGTTCCACTTTCATCCACTAGATGGTGCAACAGGCTTCTATTGAGTGATTCCTCTGAGTCAAAGAGCAGAAGCTTAAAATTTTTAATCTTACAATTGCCAACTCCATTCTTAATATAATAGTCCTACATTCAAACTTTTCATTTCAAAATAAAAGACCTAGTTTGATGACATCATCCCTGAAATATAACATTATACATATATATATATATAACATTAGTGTCATTGTTTTGACATATTCTAACACAGAAATGTTACATATTATATATCTAAAAGTATAAAAAGTCATAATTTTAACATAATATTATATTATCTATCATTGTATATGATACAAATCCTAGAGAAATTAAGTGACATAAAGTTATAATGGTGTGGAAACTGTATTTTTTTATTTTCTGGCACTGTGTTCCTGTACAGGCACTCTGCGTTCATGACCCGGTCAGAACACGGGGCTTTCTGCATGGACTTAGCATGTTCTCCCCGTGTGTGGGGGTTTTCTCCAGGTTCTCCAATAAGTTCATATAGTTGTTGAGACTGTTAAAGTACCTTCCTGTCCTCGGGTGTGAGTTGTCCCATCAGCATGTTCATGTTGTCTGAGTTCCACTCCCAGTCCTGGCTGCTGAAATACTCCAGCAGACCGATGGCCTTGTGAAGACGATTAAAGATGCGCATCATCCTGCAGCGACGGCAGCGACAGGTTACAACACGGAAGAACAGAAGAGTGTGTGTGTGTTTTTGTATTTGCTGCAGAGTGAGGACCAAAAGTCATATAAACCCTACACAGTGAGGACATTTTGTCAAAGTGAGGACATTTTGACAGCGTGAGGACATTTTGACAGAGTGAGGACATTTTGTCAAAGTGAGGACATTTTGACAGCGTGAGGACATTTTGTCAGAG
>JAFBJR010000246.1:112173-189655 GCA_016785285.1 Brachirus orientalis
GTGAGGACATTTTGTCAAAGTGAGGACATTTGAATATCTACTATTCATTTGCTACTGCAAGTGTACTATAGAAAAATGCTTGAATTGTATCATTCAGTACCCCAGATATAGTTTCTAACCAGTCAGTGTAGTCTGGAATGGTGTGGATCATGAGTGGTCTGAAGCACAACATGTACCAGTTATAACACAGGACATTATGTTATTTAATAAGTGTCACTTGGCAACTGGCAAATTTAATACCAACAAAAAAAAAAAAAAAACAACAGTAGCCAGGACATGTCGTCCTGGTTAGTGAATGTGATAAAACGAATGCTTTTCTGGGGATCTGAGCGTGAGGACATTTTGACAAAACGAGGACATTTGGACAAAGTGAGGACATTTTATCTGGTCCTCACTTCTTTAAAGGGCTTTTTAAGGGTTAAGATCTGGTTTTAGGGTTAGGGTTAGAATTGGGTTAGGGTAAGGGGCTAATGTATTATGTCTATGAGGGTCCTCACTCTGATAGAAGTGCAAACATGTCTGTGTGTGTGTGTCTTACTGCGGTTTCTGTCCACAGAGACGCAGGAGGAGGTCGTAGATGAAGGCGGGGAACTTGTGGCTGACCAGGATCCAGTACTGGTTGATCAGGTAGTTGGAAGTGATGTTGGCGTTGGGTCTGCGGAAAGCCTGCTCCAACGGGTTTCTCTTGAAGGATGACATCACATGGTGTTCTGTTACAAAAAAAAAAGATGACAGTTCAGTGGGGTCGAGCATCAAATGTGTCAAACTTTTTCTGTATCAATAATATTGAAGGTGTTGGGTCATTTGATGTCAAATTTCAGTACCTAATAAAATGAGAATGCAGCACGTGCTGAGATCAAAGTCTGTTTCCACACAGAAACAGAACTTTTTCCGTAAAATTGACACATTTTAAGTAGACAAACGCTAAACGCTGCAGTATATTTGCCAGGCCTGTATGTGGCGCTGTAACACTGCCACAAAATACACCAAAAATGGAGAAGAAAATGTGGAGCATGCGCTCAAACCTCATGCTGTGAACAAACTCTAAACACAAGAAGAAGAAGAGTTATGTATTGGTTAAAAAGTTGCCGTATCCTGGCAACTTGACAAAAAATGGGAAGAAAGACATTAATACAGCAACGCCACAAAACAGCTGCTTATAATGCACCAAACAGAGACAATGCACCAAACAAGATGAGACCAAAACTGAAGTTTATGGTCACAAACCCAAACGTTACATTTACACCATTCCTACTGTGAAACATGGAGGTTAAGGATGTTTGATCTACAAAGACACAGGGAACAAGATGAGCAGCATGTTATCAGAAAGTACGAGAGGAAACTTCAGCCAAGAAACTGCTCATGATGGGACGTACCTGGATGTTCTAACATGACAATGATCCAAAACACAAGGTCAAGTTGACCTGTGATTGGCTACAGCAGAGAAACATGGAGGTTCTGGAGTGACCGTCTCAGTCTCCTGACCTCAACATCAATGAGACACTTTGGGGAAGATCTAAAACATGCAGTTCAGGACAAACTGATGAGGACAGACTTATGAGGACAGACTGATGAGGACAGACTTATGAGGACAAACTGATGAGGACAGACTGATGAGGATAAACTTATAAGGACAGACTTATGAGGACAGACTGATGAGGACAGACTTATAAGGACAGACTGATGAGGACAGACTTATGAGGACAAACTGATGCGGACAGACTTATAAGGACAAACTGGTGAGGATAAACTGATGAGGACAGACTTATGAGGACAGACTGATGAGGACAGACTGATGAGGACAGACTGATGAGGATAAACTTATAAGGACAGACTGGTGAGGATAAACTGATGAGGACAGACTTATGAGGACAGACTGATGAGGACAGACTGGTGAGGACAAACTGATGAGGACAGACTGATGAGGACAGACTGGTGAGGACAGACTTATGAGGACAGACTTATAAGGATAGACTTATGAGGACAGACTGATGAGGACAGACTTATAAGGACAAACTGATGAGGACAGACTTATGAGGACAAACTGATGCGGACAGACTTATAAGGACAAACTGGTGAGGATAAACTGATGAGGACAGACTTATGAGGACAGATTTATGAGGACAGACTTATAAGGACAAACTGATGCGGACAGACTTATAAGGACAAACTGATGAGGACAAACTGATGAGGACAGACTGATGAGGACAGACTGATGAGGACAGACTTGTAAGGACAAACTGATGAGGACAGACTTATGAGGACAGACTTATAAGGACAAACTGATGAGGACAGACTTATGAGGACAGACTTATAAGGACAAACTGATGAGGACAGACCTATGAGGACAAACTGATGCGGACAGACTTATAAGGACAAACTGATGAGGACAGACTTATGAGGACAGACTGATGAGGACAGACTGATGAGGACAAACTGATGAGGACAGACTTATAAGGAGACAGACTGATGAGGACAGACTGATGAGGACAAACTGATGAGGACAGACTTATAAGGACAAACTTATAAGGACAAACTGATGAGGACAGACTGATGAGGACAGACTTATAAGGACAAACTGATGAGGACAGACTGTAAACACGTGAATTCTTTGATCAGCTCATGATTTTCAGCTCTTCTTCTCAAACGAACATTCATTTCCCTCCACTGGGCAAAGCCGCCGACCCCAACTCCTCCTCCTCTTCCTCCTGAGAGCAGCCATGTGGCTACACATTACATCACACACACACATGAACTAGGCCTTTCAAGGTTTGTTTCCATGGCAACAGATGTGTAGTGGCTGCAGCGGCCGGGATGACCAGATGTGAAGTGACAGCCAGCTGTTATTCCCCAGAGGATCGACGCTAACCTTGAGATTTCAACCAAAACTGGGCTTAATGACTACCCACAATTCTTAGCGAGTGACAAGGAACTGGAAAAAAACAAACAAACAAAAAAAAAACCACCCAACTAACTGAGCGTGTTCTTCTGTGTCCTCTGATCCTCTGGGTTTAGATTAGCTTCATTCCTCATGTGGCTCGGTCACATTAGAGTCCCCTGAGTCACAGTGATGAGACCTAATCCCGCCTGAAGCCATGTGGTAGCAATTTCATCTGTGAAAGCGACGCGTTTGCTAATCTGAGAGGAAAGAGAAGAAGGGCCTTGTGTGTCCTTTGTCATCATGCCAGCCAGACATCCAAAGCCCGTTAATCCCACCGTGAGCGAAAAACGTCTCTTTCACTCTTTCACATGTAATTCTGTCGCTCAAATAAGAACAAAGATGACAAAACAAAGATTCTGGTCCCAGAAACCAGTTAATAACAGCTCTCCACAAAGACGTGGACATTTAGACTGCAGGAAGACAAAGACATGTTAATGAAGGATGATTACAAATGTCTTAATGTCCTCATCGTCAGTGAAAACATTTTGAAAACAGTCGTTTTAAATAAAGGTTAAATAAAAAGGTCAATTTTGGACAATTTAGGTCAAATTGTTTTCATTTGGTTGAAATTTAAGATATTTTTGTACATTTCCCCTCTGAGGGACTAATAAATGATCTTATAAGTAAGACACAGTACAGTATTGATAATGAAGTGTTTTTTAAAGAATTAAAACAAGTTTTCTGATTTTTCATCGTGTAAAATGTGAATATTTTCTGGTTTCGTTGCTCAAAATAACAAAGAAATCATTAAAACTGAATCATTTTGGTTTGTGGACAAAACAGGACATTTGATCATCATTTCCAGGTTTCAGAAAGAATGACCAACATTTTATGGACCAAACCATTAAATCAAGAAAATTATCGACAAGGAAAATAATTACTTTATTTAATTAACATTAGTTGCAGCCCCGGTACGAAATCATATATACTAAAAAAAACATTTCAACAAAGTTATTTTTAACACAAAAATGCATTCATTTTCATTCTGAGAGAGTAAATGGAAAAGAATATCTTCTCCAAACAGAAGAAAGTCATTTAATGTTTGTGTGAGACAAAGAGCTAATCTGATTAAATGAATCCACCTCCCGCCTCCTTCCAGCAGGGGGCAGACTCTGACCACGAGAGCCACGACGGGCCACAACTCAACTTCAGTGCATCACTGGGACATGGTGGTGTGTCACAACAGTGGATTATTGATTTGTGATGATGATGATGATGAAAACAAACCCAGGATGACAGAGCAGAGGGACTCCAGCAGGAGCAGGAAATAAAAACATCGACCTGCAGTGAGAGCAGGCTTCTGAGTGTACGTACCAATTTCTCCCCAGTGGAACGGGTTAATGCCGCCGGTTGTGCAGTTGTAAACCAGAGCAGTTTTAGGTCTGTAAGGTGAGCAGAGAGAAGACACAGGCCATGAATCGGACGTACAATAATCGATAACTTGTCAGGTACATAAAATGTCAGGAAATGGTGATCTGTTTCCCAAACCTGTGTCTTGTTTATAATTATTCAGTTTTAATGATTATTTATTATATGGAGCAAAAAAAACAGGAAATGTCCACATTAAAGAAGCTGTTGATATGATCAGAAAAATGTTCCTCAATGTAAAACTGTGAAGACTTTAAAGATCCACCATCCACAGTGAATAATATCATCTTCTCCTGTGAAGCCACACTCTTGTGAGGATGCAGTATGTGGTTCAACATTGTCTCACTGAAATATACAAGTCCTCTCCTGAAAGAGACGTTGTCTAGATGGAGCATATGTTGCTCTAAAACCTCTATGTGCTTTTCAGCACACGTGTCAGCTGCCCACGCCGTGGCACTAATGCAACTCCATACCATCAGAGATGCAGACTGCTGAACTGTCCACTGATAACAAGCTGGACGTCGCTGTCCTCTGTAGTCCACAGGACACGGCGTCCATGTTTCCATCTGAAATGATCTTTGGTCCAGAGAAGACGTCAGTGTTTCTGGATCATGGTCACATACGCGTCGTCGTCTTCTCTACATGATACAGCTTTAAGTCACGTTTGTGGATTGAACTGTGATTTCTGGAAGTGTTCCTGAGCCCATGCGGTGATTTCCAGTAGAGAATCAAGTCTGTTTTTAATACTGAGCCTTTGACCTTTGACCTTGCTCACAGATATTCCTCCTGATTCTCTGAATATTTTGATGACATTATTCACTGTAGATGGTGGATCTTCACAGTCTTCACAGTTTTACGTTGACGAACATTTTTCTGAAATTGTTCCACATTTTTTAAAACTCAGTTTGTCTCAGATTGGTGAATCTGTCCATCTTTACAGAAATGATCCTTTTATACTCAGTCGTGTTGCTGATCTGTTGCCATTTAACCTAATTAGTTGTCAAATTCTCCTCCAGTTCTTTTTGATTTTTGTTCCATTTATTTTTCCAGCCTTTTGTTGTTTGAGATGTGTTGCTGCCATCAAATTCAAAATGAGCTCATATTTTTCATGAAATGGTAAAATGTCTCAGTTTCAACATCTGATATGTTGTTTATGTTCTATTGGGAATAAAATATGGGTTTATGAGATTTGAAAATCTCGTTGCATTCTCTTTTTATTTACATTTTACACAACAGCGCAACTCTTTTGGAACTGGGGTTGTATAACTTAAAGAAACAAAAAAGACAAAATGGATGAAAACCTGTTGAGGAATAGGTTAATAATCCTAATCTGGTTACTAACTTGTGTACAGCAGTGTACCAGCCTGCAGCCAGAGTGAGGTTGACGACCACGTCCACGGGAATCAGATCAGCCACAGCATCGTTGTTTGCTCTCATGGTGCGCAGGATTCCTTTACCGGCCTGATACAGAGACAAACATGTCTTCAAGAGACATTCAAACCCTCAAACTTTGTCTTTATTTGAAAAGACTTACAGCAATAAAGACGCCACTCGGTCCGTTGAAGTTGTCGATCCAACCCTGGAGAGAAAAGAAGAAAAGAGACGGGTTAATCCTCATGACGACGTCACATTTATGCACTTCCACGCGCGTGTGGTCGCGTCCGTGTTCACGAGTGCCGTTTAAACAGCTGTTCAGGCTCGTGTTACTTCCTGTGGTGGGAGCACGGGCAGGCTGCGATTGTCGACTTCAATTAGACTCCATTAAAAATGGATGAAACCGCTGCAGTTTCCAGCGTGTGGGACATGAGGGACATTCTGTCGTCAAGGCTGAGTCTTGTCCCCAGTCTAAGAATAAGCTCGGGTGCAGATAAAGAACAAGGTGAACCGGCCGCTGTTTTTAGCACCACACACTGTTGACGGCTTCATGGCAGGCAGAGGAAGAGGAGGAGGAGGAGGAGGAAGAGGAGACACATCATGTGATGTTTAAAGCTGCAGCACATAAACCTTTGGTCTCTGTTCACAGAAACAATGTCACATTATTCGTATTCTCCATTCTTCATCTGTCAAGCAATACTATCAGACATGACTGAGGGAGCGTTTGAGTGTATACAGCAGCAGAGCGGGGGTGGGCGGAGCCAAGAAGTGTTTATCTCGTCAAACTCCCAAACCACTTTTTTTTTTGAGCACTAGAATGATCTGTATGGACAGAGCGTCATCGACGACTTACATGATAATATAATTCAGCTCCCTAACTTAACTAAGGGGAAACTTTGACTTTCCTCGGTAAAGTTAGCTGTTACACCATCCGATATCGATCAAAAGGGTTTACGTTGTCTTTAGGTCGTTGTTGTAGTTGTTAGCCCTGAGGGATTCAACACTTTTTTGTGTTTTCAGTCTGATTCCAACCTGCTGCCGTCTTAAGATTAAGGAAATATAATAATATAACTGTGTGAGTCGAGGTTGACATCTGTTGGGGGTGACAGGTTAAAAATAATGTAGAATCTGTGTCAGTCTGCAATTATTGTATTGTATTGTATTCTTTTTTGTTGCTTTATTTGATTATTTTGTTAGTTTTTTGTTGTTTTCTGTTAACTCTTTCTGCTCCCTTTCATTGGTAATATTATTTGAAATTCTTCTTGCCTTTTGCCAATGAATTAATGAAAGAAACCAAACTAAACAAACCATTTTGCTTAAAATTGCTGTTGCCTCCAAGTGTCTCCACATAAAACCCTTCACAGGAACCAAACAGTGCCACACTGAGACTTGTGTGAAGTCATTTAACAATGGTTTGAATGTGACATTTGTTTTTTCATTTAAAAAATTACTTTGCTTATTAACACCAAAATATATTTCTGAAAAGCCCATTTTTATGGTCTATTTTTTCCTCTGCATCTTCATCCCCGCTGCTGTTTGTGTGGATTGACGTGGACTCGGTTAATCAGCCTTTAGCCGACATCGACTGATTTGCTTTAATCCTAAGCCACTTAACCTCTGGATGAGTCGCGTCAACCTGTGCAGGATTACGTCAATCGATATCTTCTTTCTGAGTGACAGATCCAGAAATCATGACAGTGACTGACGTTTAGGGCACACATTACTGAAAATTACATAAAATAACAAAAACGGATGTTAAATTGTGTCGATTAATGAAATAAGACATAAAATAAGCGTCGTGTTTTTAGCAGTACTGTCACGGTTTATGAAGATTATTTTTGTGACATTGTGGTTTTTTATTATTGCAGCTGGCTTCAGTCTCATTTGCCTCACTTTGTCCTCACTACTGTCCTAATACAATAAAATCACAGTCGCTGGTTAATTAAATAACTGGTTAAATCATCAGAATGACTGTGGGCTACTGTGTGTGAGAGAAGCGCCATCTATTGGTCATACTTTGTAACACAATGAATGGGTGGGGTTACAGTAAAAAATAGACACGCCCAGGACGGGGGTGGGGGGTGGGGTCACTGTTTGTGCCCGTTTGAATGGCTCCCACTGTAAGAGCCGGTTCTGCTTTCACCAACATGAGTTCATCATTGTAAGACAGAAAACACGAGGCAGACTCACGGAAAAGGGCTCCTGCCAGCTGGCTCCCACTATGGAGGGTCTGATGATGCCGATGTTGAGCTTGTCCTGCTCCTGCTGCACCACGTACTCCGCCAACGCCTTGGTGTAGGTGTACGTGTTGGGCCTGTCCCCGATCAGACGTGGCGTAATGTCTCGCACGATACCGTCGTCCATCCATCTGACCACAGTCAGAGAAACGAATCACTAGTTCATGTTATACTGATTTATGGCCCATTTTATGTACCAATGTCTTCAATTACTCATATCATGCAGTTGTACAACCTGTGTAAAACAGACCTGAATAAGAAATTTGGCACATAAGTAAAGTTTTAACTTGTTTCTGTAAAGTTTGAGTGGTAAAGTACAGTCTAAGTCCAATTCTAATTCTAATAAGCTGCTTTCACATGGGCATTTACTTCATTATTTACTGAACAGACCAAATCTGCATGTGACCCACATGTGAAACCAAAGCTTTCTTTTCTGTGACCTCTTTATTTGTCTTTTTTACTTTTTTTTTTTTTTTACAGTATTTATGTTAAGTATCAAGATTTTGGAAAAAAGTGCCACTCTGACTTTATCAGTTATCGCAAAAAAAGACATAATGCCTCAATTTAACAAAAATGACTACTCAGTAATTTGACAGTTTAACGACAATTCATTTTGGGATTTATCATATTAATAATGTCTTTATCTGTCTCATTTACTGCATATATACAGTGTATTTATTTATACATTGTCCAGTTTAAATATAATATATATTTAATAAGTAAATGTACATCATAAAATTGCCAAAATACAGTTCTACTGTTCAAACTCATTTTCCAGTTGTGATTAAGATTGTTAAGAGCTGTGAAACTGATCCGTAACAAACGACACTGTGGTTTGTTGCACAAGTGACGAGCAACAAAGCTGGAGTGAATCTTACACCTATTTGATGTTGCATCACTTTGCACGTCGCTGTGAATATTTCTCATGTGCACATGACGATTATGTTTAAGCCACATACTGTGCAGCCCTCGATTCCTTCCGCTCCAATTCTTCTGTTTCTAAATAAATCAAACGCGTCAGCCGTGATTTACTGAGGTCGGACACGTTTAAATTCATCAACTAAACTCTTCAGATACGATTCCACGCTGAATAAACACGACCACAGTGAAGTGAATTGACTCGGCGTCCTGGAGGCGCAGAAATCCGCCCTTTCGTCCACTCACTCCAGAGACTCGATGAGCTTCTTGGGCTCGACGGGCGGCGGGTAGATGACCTCGTCGATGTGCTTGCGGTTGCAGTTTGCATAGGCAGTGGAGATGTGAATGAAGGCCTCGAGGTGGTGCATCTGCTGGGCCAGGCTGAGGAGCTGCTGCGTGGCGATTACATTCAGCTGCAGGGCGTGTCTGTCAGAGAAGAGGGAAACACACAGTTACACTGTGGCTGTGTTGGGAGAGTGAAAGATTTGCACGAGATAACAGGCTCTTAAAAGACGTGCTACTATCTCCGTGTGAGCATTTGCATGCAAGAACATCTGCGTTTCAGTCCATTCAGAATTTGGAGAATGTGAGTAGGTGACTGAGCAGAAGGACCGGACTGATTATCTGCTCTGCTTCTGAATGCGTGTCTCATCATTCTAACCCTAAAACCAGGTCTTAACCCTGAAAAGGCCCTTTAAAGAAATAAGGACCAGACAAAATGTCCTCACTTTGTCAAAATGTCCTCACTCTGTCAAAATGTCTTCACCTTGACAAAATGTCCTCACTTTGTCCAAATGTCCTCACTCTGTAGGGTTTATATGACTTTTGGTCCTCACTTGGCAACAAATACAAGAAAAAACACACACACACACTCGTGGCTCGTTCTGCCCCGAGGCGACAGAAAAGAAAAACTTGAGGGTCAGGTTAACCAGACGCTGTAAGACACACTGTCTCTCTGGTTCTGTGTGGACGCTGTTTGTGTTCTTGTACTTGCTGCAGAGTGAGGACCAACAATTGTATAAACACCTACAAAGTGAGGACATTTGGACAAAGTGAGGACATTTTGTCTGGTCCTCACTTCTTTAAAGGGCTTTTTTAGGGTTAAGACCTGGTTTTAGGGTTAGAATTGGGTTTAGGTTAAGGTCAGGGTAAGGGACTAGAGAATGTATTATGTCTATGAGGGTCCTCACTATGATGGAAGCACAAACATATGTGTGTGTGTGTGTGTGCTGTTGCTCCACTGCAGAGCTAATACAGATCCACAGCCGAATGTCTATTGACACTGTCATATTGAAAGAGAAAGAAATTATGATTTTTCTAACTGTCACTTCTGATAGCCGAATAACAACATTATCAAAAGAAGAGATTGTGTGTGTATATGTATATATATATATATATATATATATATATATACATATATATATTTTCTTGTTTAAATAAACAGGAATCATCCTTTAAATATGGACAAAGGCCAGCTGAAGTGTCCGCCTGAAAATGCCTCTGCTCTGCTCACTACACGGGAGTAATGACACACATGAGACGAGAGAGAAGACGGAGAGACAGAGTGAGTGTGGACATGTGAGGGAAAGGTCGATGAAAAGATGTGAACAAAAAAGGGGAAAGGTGAAGGTCATTCAAGGAGAAACGTGGAAGATGAAGAGACACCGAGAGAGAAGAGGGAAGAGCAGCACAGTGGACGATGTGAAAGCACTAATGGAACAATATAAACATTTCACTTAACATTAAAAAACCCCATCGTTTTTCAGACTGGTTTTTCCATCACATGTACATTTGTGAGCCTCTTTTTCACTCCTTTCTGCAAAAAGTGCATGTGATTCCTTCTGTTTATTTGATGCAAATGATAAAAACCTTCCTGTTTTTGTCCTTTGTTACATTCCTGAAGCTGGACTCACTGACATAAACACTAAAGTGTGGCTTTGATAAGAACCATGTTCACAGACAGTTAAAGCTCGGCTAAAAATGTGTTCATTTTTGGGGAGATTGTTTAAAAATAAATCACAAATTTATGTCTTTTTACTTAATTAATTATTTGTTCAAATGAAATTTGACAAGTTGATTCCCAGAATCTGCCAACTGAGGATTTAATGAAACAAGAGATTCAGAAACCAGATTGAGACCAGACTTATCTGCTCAGTTCCTCTGACTGTCTCTGTCTCTGACTGTGTCTCCATCTCCGTCTCTGTCTCTGACTGTGTCTCCATCTCTGACTCTGTCTGTCTCTGTCCTTGTCTCTCTCTCTGACTGTCTCTGTCTCTGACTGTCTCCGTCTCTGACTGTCTCTGTCTCTGACTGTCTCCGTCTCTGTCTCTGACTGTCTCTGTCTCTGACTGTGTCTCCGTCTCTGTCTCTGACTGTCTCTGTCTGTCTCTGTCTCTGTCTGTCTCTGTCTCTGACTGTGTCTCTGTCTGTCTCCGTCTCTGTCTGTCTCTGTCTCCGTCTCTGTCTCTGACTGTCTCTGTCTCTGACTGTCTCTGTCTCTGTCTGTCTCCGTCTCTGTCTCTGTCTGTCTCTGACTGTGTCTCTGTCTCTGTCTGTCTCCGTCTCTGTCTCTGTCTGTCTCTGACTGTCTCTGTCTCTGTCTCTGTCTGTCTCTGTCTCTGTCTGTCTCTGTCTCTGACTGTCTCTGTCTCTGTCTGTCTCTGTCTCTGTCTGTCTCCGTCTCTGACTCTGTCTGTCTCTGTCTCTGTCTCTGTCTGTCTCTGTCTCTGACTGTCTCCGTCTCTGACTGTCTCTGTCTCTGTCTGTCTCTGTCTCTGTCTGTCTCTGTCTCTGACTGTCTCTGTCTCTGACTGTCTCTGTCTCTGTCTGTCTCTGTCTCTGACTGTGTCTCCGTCTCTGTCTCTGTGCGTGTGAACAGTACATGTTGATCTACCAGGGCCTGGTTATTTACACTGTAGACCAGGGGTGTCAAACATGCGGCCCGTGGGCCATAACCGGCCCACATAATGAATTTGAGAAAGTTTCACATTATGAGTAGAATCTATACGACTATAGTTTTCTGTTCCAGATACAGTTTTAATGCAAATGTGTACATTGTAAACTTAGGTATAAAATTACACTAATTTTTCCTCAAGAAATTTCAGGTTGTTCAAAAAAGATACTTCATTAAATGCAAAACAAAGGGAAACATTTGGATTTCTTGTTGTTTCTGGCTTATTATGCTATTATTTTACTGGTTCAGCCCACTTGAGATCAAATTGCACTGTATGTTTTGCACCCCTGCTGTAGACTCTAAGTATGTTGTATATGTTGTATACAGCGTTACACATGCAGACTGAAGCACAGTGCAAACAGATTCTGCGTCCACACTGTCCACAGCAGGACAGGAAAAGTGTCTGATCTGAACACAGCGTCCTCACTGTTCGTCTCATGGTCTCACTCTTTGTCAGGTTCATATTTTAAAGGCTGTTATATGGAATTATATGAATGTGTCCATATTATCACACAACACTTTATGAACTGAACAAACAAAAATGAACCACAAGATCAAAACAAATTGCAAACAAAATATTGATGTAATCATTCAAAATTATTGTATTTTATCTGTTGGAAAAGAAACTACAAACTTCTTTGTGCTCTCTGGACTTTTGTCTGCGATTCTGACCATGGGCGGGGCTTAGGAAGCTGCCTGCTGATTGGCTACTGAGTTTTGGAGCGATAGGTCGGATATCGGCGGGGAAAACTTGGGGGGAACAAGTTCCAGACGGACATTGACTCCAAGCTCGTGTCTACTTCCTGTGTGAAGGAAACTTCCTGTTCCTTCAGATAAAAAGTTCCTGTTATTTTAGGCGGCGATTATTCTACAGCGCGAGGCAGCAAACTGACAACACGGAACAACACTGTGATGATGTGGATTAATATCCGTTATTTCCTCTGCGATTGTTAATGAAATCAAAAGGAAACGGAACTGTCGAGTTCAGCGTGTTTATGATCTGCAAAAGGAAAGAGCACGAAGCGGTGTGTGCTGACGAGGTGGAGGCGTTAACCCCATAACACAACGTCTTCAAAGTGCCATATTAATAGAACAATGTTCACTGTGACAAAGTCAAAATGTTCTCGACGACGATTAGCCTTCTGCGTGAGGCAGACAGGGATACGTTTGCAGGAATAAATGCTGCCAAAAGCACAAATGTCAACCTTTGTCGCTGCCCCAGTCGTCAGAACCGTGAGGAGATATTATCGTCATCCTCTCATTCGAATACCGTCAGCCTTGAACACACAGGCTCTTTTCGTGTTCACTGAATGAACGAGGAACCGTCTGTTGTTTTGCAAACGGCAGATTTCTCCACATCGTGTGGCTGCTGTGTAAACGCTCCTGCTTCCTCTTTCGCTGTAGATAAATAAAAGAGTTCAGTGAGCTGCTCAGCCTCTGGACTGATGTGTTCTCTTGACAGGAAGTTTGTGCTAGAACAGGGCTGTCAAACTCACTTTACTTCAGGGGGCCACATACAGTGCAATATGATCTAAAGTGGGCCAGTAAAACACAGACATAATAAACTATAAACAACAGGAACTACAAATGTTTCCCTCTCTTTTACATGTAATGAAGTATCTTTTTACAAGACATAAATATGAACCTGAAATTTTGAATATTATAAAATAATTTACCATTTACACATGTGTATTACAAATTACAGATCCACTGGATCTATAAAGGCACAAAGAATTTAGTCACAGGTATCTGGAGCTGAAAAATCTACTATTCCACATCATGTTTAGATTCACAAATTCATCCTGCGGGCCGGTTCTGGCCTGTGGGCCGTATATTTGACACCCCTGTGCTAGAAGGAACATTAAATGCATTCAAAATGCTGCAGCACGAGTTCTAACAGGAACTAGTAAGATTCTATTTAAAATCCTCCTTCACAAAGCCCTTAATGATCATATCTTAAAGATCTAGTTTCACCTTATCAGCCCAACAGATCACTTCGGTCCCAAAACGCAGGTTTACTTGTAGTTCCCAGAGTCCATAAAAGTAGAATGGGAGGCAGAGCCTTTAGTTACCAGGCTCCTCTCCTGTGGAACCAACTGCCAATGTCGGTTCGGGAGGCGGACACTGTCTCTGTATTTAAAGTTAAACTTAAAACCTTCCTTTTTGATAAAGCTTATAGTTAGAGCTGGCTCAGGGAAACCTGAACCATCTCTTAGTTATGCTGCTATAGACCTAGACTGCTGGGGGATTTCCTGTGGTGCACTCACACTCACACTCACTCTTTCACACTCAGGGTATGAATGTGACTTAATTATGTGTCATTAACCTTATCTTTCTTCCTTCCTTCCTGTCCTCATCTTGCAGGCTGCAGGATCCAGATCCAGTTTTGATGATGTTATTATTGTTATTATCAATAACAATAATACTGCTGTCATTGTTACTATGCTCCGATTAAAGTTCATCAGTATAATTTCTTATCAATAATCTCTGCTGCTGCTTGTATAAATGACACTGTAGTTCTATAAACATGACAGAACTGACTCTAAACTTGATACAACTGTTGTATATTTGCTCCTGGTCTCTCTCTTCTGTCTCTCCCTCACCTCCCTCTTTTTCTTTCTCTCCCCCCTTTCTGTCCCCCACCTCTCCTCTGTCCCCCAGATTTCTTCCTGTTAAAAGGGAGTTTTTTCTCTCCACTGCCCCCTAGTGTTTGCTCATTGTGTGAACTGTTGGGTTTCTTTTCTCTCTGTAATATTGTAAAGGTTTTGGCCTTATTATGTACAGAGCCTTGACATAATGTATGTTGTGATTTGGCGCTATACAAATAAAATTGAATTGAATTGAATTAACCCTGCAACACAGGAAGTCCTCTACATCTCTGGTTCAATGAAGAGCTTTAAAATATGCAGGAGGCAAAAAGCCCCCACGTGATAAATTAGTGACGAGGGCCTGTATGTTATGTTTGTGTTCATGCGTTAAGATCCATGTGATGCTCACTTGAGTGGCTCGTCGAAGCGGATGGTGGCGGCGCAGTGGAAGACGATGTTGACGCAGGCGGTGAGCTTGTCCACGTCCTCGGCGCTGATGGCCAGACCCGGCTGCATCAGCTCGCTGCTGATGGGGATGATTTTCTCGTGGAAGTCGGGGTTGTCCTCGCGCACGCGGTCGAAAAGCTGCAGAGAGAGAGAAAACACAATCATTCTGTTGGTGCGAGTCAGTGTTTTTAATACAGAGTTCACTCTGTTGCCGTCACTCAGGCATATGGGTTTCTTTGACAGTGCCTGATGTCAGCCTTTCTTCCACAGAGACTGTTTTTGCTATTATTGCTGTTTTCGCTCGCTGAGTGTCGGAGAGCAAAAAATGTGCACCCCCTTAAAATCAGCAGGAGTTTCAAAACAAAATGACCCAGAGGCCACTGAGCAACTTGTCTGAACGAGGGCTGAACAATTAAACAAAATGTTATCAATATCACAATATTTCTTAAAGCACAAAAACCTGCATCAGATTACCATTTTAGATTAAATATCGTCCTGGTTTGTACACGTCACAGTGAAGAAAACATCTTTGTTTCTCACAGATCTGCACAAATGTCAAATGAAAATGAGAATAATTACGTCAAAATTACCATTACCTCTTGTATTGCGGCTCATATCACAATTTAAATCAAAAATAATAGCAATTAGATATTTTATATAGACTGTTTTTGCTATTATTGCTGTTTTCGCTCGCTGTGTCGGAGAGCAAAAAATGTGCACTCTCTTAAAATCTGCATCACACAGACATTTTGTTTTGAATCTCAAAACAAAATGACCTGGAATTGAAATTTTATCAGTATCACAATACAACAATATTTCTTAAAGGACAAAAATTGCACCAGATTACCATTTTAGATTAAATATTTTCCTGGTCTGTACACGTCATAGTGAAGAAAACATCTTTGTTTCTCACAGATCTGCACAAATGTCAAATGAAAATGAGAATAATGATGTCAAAATTACCATTACCTCTCGTATTGCGGCTCATATCACTCACATCAATTTAAGTCAAAAATAATAGCAGTTAGATATTTACTCCAAATGTTTCAGCTCTAGTGTGGACACGACAGGAAGTGAAAATTTTCATTTTCTGTATATTTAGGAAAATTTGATGCGTTTTTCTAAATATAACCTGAGAAAACATCACTTTAAATGCGCTGTAAGACATCTAAATCATCCTACAGTATTAGTAGCTACTGAAAGTGTGTGGAAACGAATAAAAATCAGCTCTTGGCAAACGAGACGGAGACTCATTGTACGATTTTAAGCAGCATTTACGTTGTTCTCAAAGCCAAGGCATTAAGTCACTACAATGACTAATTAGATTTTGTTTGTCTTCTTATTCACTCCCCTAAAATGTAAATGCAGGCAGCTTTAGTAAAAGAGGAGGAAGTGTTTGCAACTGTGGACCAGTGACTTTCAACTGTCAGTTTTGTGAATCAGCCTGAGGCGAGTTTCCTGACAAACGAAAGCAAAAGCTCACACACTTTCATACAGATGTAAGTCTTTTAGAACACACGACCCTCTGCTGTGTTCGCACAGTAAGAATACAACATTAATTCCTCTGTATTTGGCATAAAAACAAAATGTCCACAAAAAATACATCATGAAAGAAAATGTCAAATCTGTTGAAAGTGATAAAAAATAAATGTCGTGTCAGGAATGTCAGATAATTAAAGACCAACTTTTGCTCTCAGTGAAAGTTACAGAAACTTACATTTAATGTGGATTTTAAACTTCTCAATGGTAGAAAAAACATCCACTTTATTAGGTACACCTGTTCAACTGTGTATAAATGCAAATATCTAAGGCAGCACCTCAGTGTATGTGCACTGTGTGTAAACATGTAAACAAGCTGCCGATGTTCAAACTGAGCATCAGAATGAGGACAAAAGGTGATTTAAGTGACTCTTAACGTTACATGGTTGTTGGTGCCTGAAAAACTGGTTTGACTTTTACAGGATCTACTGGAATTTTCACACACAACCGTCTCACCAGTTTACAGAGAATATTCTGACCCAGAGACAATATCCAGTGAGCAGCTCTTCTCTGGGTGCAAAATGTCTTTTTGATGCCAGAGGTCAGACAAGGATGATCAGACTGGTTTGACTTGTTACAGGACCACACCGGTCACGTTATTACACGTCCGGTGTACCTAATAAAGAGGCAGCCAAATATTTGAGTGTCTGTTTAATAATTAAAGCAAGCTCTATGACTTATCAGCTTCTTACATGTGAATATTTACTGTTTTATTTGCTCCATATAACAGCATTTTGGTTTGAGGTCAATTCAAGACTTTGGAGAACATTATTTTGAGTTTTGGAAGACACCACTCTTGATTTTTCAACATTTTCTGGACCAAATAATCCTTTTATGATTATCTGTCTGTCTGTCTGTCTGTCTGTCTGTCTGTCTGTGTGTGTGTGTTTATTAGTTGAAGCTTTAGCAATTTGGTTTTGAAATATCAGGCAGTCTTAGTGGAATTTGAGGTTAAATGCAGCAGGATGTTTAAACCCTCAACTAAAGTTTCGACAATGAAATTCTAATTAATAAAATTAATTAATATAGGTCACAGAATTCAAACTGCCACATGATTTTTTTCTCAGCAAAAGAAAACTGTGTGCACACATTTCTTTCACAACATTATTTCACCACCGAAGGCAGCAGACATTCCAACACGAGCGGAGATTAAGTGAAGTGTCGTCCCTGCGCTCACACAGTCCCCGCACGACTTTAAACATTAAACAACATTAAAACCACGAGCTTCCTTCACGTGTGCAGTAAAACACAAAGAGCAGCTCAACCATGTGATACTGTAAAGATAAAGAGAGGACGAGGGGACAAACCAAGGGACTGACACCAATGTCCCCATCTCCCACAGCATGACTCCACTATAATGTCATAATATGGTGCCTTGAGATTATGTGTAATCTCAGAATCACAGCTTCAGTTTTACTCAGGAATCCGCACTGAGTATCAACCAAGCAGTGGAAACAATTACTTGATAAATTGATTATTAAATTAATAATCTACTATTTGTGTGTGTGTTACTGTGTGTGTTACTGTGTGTGTGTGTGTTACTCTGTGTGTGTTACTGTGTGTCTGTTACTGTGTGTGTGTGTTACTGTGTGTGTTACTGTGTGTCTGTTACTGTGTGTGTGTGTGTTACTGTGTGTGTGTTACTGTGTGTCTGTTACTGTGTGTGTGTTCTTGTACTTGCTGCAGAGTGAGGACATTTTGTCAAAGTGAGGACATTTTTTCTGGTCCTCACTTCTTTAAAGGGCTTTTTCAGGGTTAAGACCTGGTTTTAGGGTTAGGGTTAGAATTGGGTTTAGGTTAGGGTTAGGGTTAGGCATCTAGTTGTGATGGTTAAGGTTAGGGTAAGGGGCTGGAGAATGTATTATGTCTCCTCACTTTGGTAGAAGTGCAAACATGTGTGTGTGCAGACGTTGAATAAAACCAGCTGTTTATATTCATGTCCTGTTTCTTCTCTTTCCCAAACACAACACACTGTCCATATTAGGCACAAATCCTGATGTACAGTTTGTTAAAGTCCAAACCCAGAGAGCCTTTCCCACTCGTGGGGGGAGGGATGACATATTTTCTGCATCACACTGCTATTATTATGTAATGCAGAGGTAAGTGCTTCCCTCGGCTCTGCTCTCCACCTGCCAGCAGCTGGCACAAACAGAAGAGCGACAGTCTGCAGCTCCTCTCGCTGAAACATTCCCAGAAAGACCACACTGGTTTATCTTCAACTGCAAAGCGGTTCCTTTCTTTACTGTTTGATTGACAGAGCTGCTGATGTCACCATGTCATGTTATGTCATGTTACGAGCTCAGCGTTTGGCAACAAAACCAAATGGTGCAGCGATAAGTGCAGTGTGATGACTTGTACAATAGTTAAAAAGTAATAATGACAAAGTATAAACATCATCCTCAGGGATCCAACGTTCCCAATCCGTTCTGAAAGTATTCTCAGATCCAGATTCATGGAAAACCACATTCAGAGGTGGTTTGAAGACACATGTGGCCACATTCCTGATCATGCAAGAATGTAATCTGTCCTCAAGGCAGATTAGACCCCGCCCTTGTCCTTGTTAAATGTTGCAGATTAACGCATGTTTTCAGGATTTTCAAGTCTTTTTAACTCATCTACAGTTCAACATTGTTCACTTTGATTCTCGTGTCGGACTTTGTCGTGCTCGTGACTCTTCCAGTGACGACGCTCTCTGACCAATCAGTGGCCGGCAGTCTGTCCACGTCACATGTTAGTATCGGCTCAGCTTGACTGGAACCTGGACAGAGCAGGGACTAAAAAAAGTACTATTGCTAATAAAGAAACGAAAACAAACCAAAAAAAAAAACATGCTGAGCCATGCTGAGCCATGCTGAGCCATGCTGGAACTGTGTAGTAGAAAAGCGCCAGAACAGACACATTTGGCTCTTATGTGTGTCAACTTTTCTGGCTCTGTGCCGTGTGACCGTACACGTGCCGCTCCAACCAACGGGCAGTTTCCAATTTCTGTCCCAGCTGCTCACATCACTCGTGTCAGCACTGTCACTGTCACTGTCACTGTCACTGTCACTGTCACTGTCACTGTCACTGTCACTGTCACTGTCACTGTCACTGTCAGTGCAGGCAGTGCAAACACTGCTCACTGCTGCGCACAGAAATAGAAATATAAACGTCCCCATTCGTTATACACTATCAAGGCTATCAATTACTGTGAACCTGAAAGACTTAAGTGAAACTTTTCAGTGACTCAAAAAACACCACTACATGCACAAACGTATCAGGGTGACTGTTTTAAACTCACAAAAACACTGAAGAACCAAGAGGAGAAAGAGCACCGGGGTCAGACGGATGAATGAGGCTATAGATTGTGGGATTCAGAAGGCTCTTTGTTGTGGACGCAGGCGGAGAATGGCATTGTGGGATTGTGGCATTGTTTTGCAAAAAGGCTTTTTGGATGATAAGTGTTCTTGTGCCAGCCTTCCACTGCTGTGCCCTTCTCCAGCCCACTCTGGCAACTGTGAGCAAACGGCCATGTACAGGAAGACAATGTCCGACCAGCTTATGTTTCCTTGACAGTCTGCGATAAGGAAACTCTCTGCAAGCACGAGTGTTTTGGTGGTACATCTTATAGTTAGCCAAAATAAAGTCATATTTTTGAATGAGTCACAATCAAGGTTGTCTATAAAGGTCACAGCTCTCCTCTGTGACTGACTTGTTGCCGTTTGTCCTTTCTAAGCACCGAACACAGCCATCTTTAAGAGCAGGAGAGCAATAAATCCTCCAACACTTGACGCGTCTCCTCTGTGGACTTTCACAGAAACCCAACACTAATGGCACATTCTCTTAAGCCGAGCAACCTGAGATGCTACTTCACCGGCCTCTCTTGTCTCTAACTGGCCTTTAACAAGGCTGCACTCTTTTCACAGCCCCTTCACACGAGCCGTCCCCTGCGCCAAAGTGACAACAGTGAGAGAAAGAGCTCGAGAGCTAGAAAACCAGAAGCGAGGCTTAAAAGTTACCAGGAAGTGGAAAAGAAACCAACAGAAAAGTGTTTTCCTTATTTGGATCAAAAAAAACCTCACATCGTCTTTGGAACAAGGTCGTCATCTGTCAGGACAGAGTGAATGATGGACACACTTTTCACCCTTTCACACTTCTGACAGACTGATGCCTCATCATGGACTAACTTCCCACACTTTATTTTTATGCTGGAGTCAGGGGGGGGGTACTTCCTGAGACTGACAACTTTACAATCACTTTAACTTGTGTTTCACAAGGTGAATGTATCTTAAGGACATTTTTGTGTCACAACTGTGAAATAAAACAATGTGCCATTACTATCAATTTCAACTACACTAGATTCAGCACTGAAAAGTAGGACATTTAAAGTGTCCTTTCAGATGTTTGACCACAAAAAGTTGGCGTTTGTGTTTTTAACATATGTTTACAACATATTCTCTATAGGTCCTTTCACCACTGTTGACTGTCACGTTGGCTTCAGTTTAACCCCGGACACACTGACTCAGCAGGTCAAATCAGCATCGTCAGATGATGACAAGTCACAGAAATGACAAAGCAAACATGCAAAAACAACAAGTGGGCTACAGTGATGACCTCGTGACAAAGACAAACAGCTTACACATGCCACCACTAGGGATGGGTACCAACATAATTTGGACCCCAGAGGATACATTTTGAAATACTGTAGTTTCAATAAGGCCTTAGGCAGAAACCACCAATCAGAGGTGAACAGGACAGAAAATTTACTGTAGCTAAGGAAGGTTTTCCAAAGTGTGTCAGACAGAAGCAATTAGCAGCTGCACCTTCAGCAATGACCTCCATTTCCTGATACGCACGGTCCAAATTAGTCAAATAATAGGATGTGAGCAGAAACGCTAACAAAAGTATGCGTGTTCGTGTGTTTGTGGTTGAACTGATGCGTCTAAGGCACAAAGGACAAAGACGGACGCAGCTACACATTCTTGTCTGTCAAAAAGACAAGGGCCCCCATGCTGAAGACGAAAATGGGAAGTCAGAAATGTGAGGAGTCTCATGGGACAACGTGAAGAAGGACAGACATGATGAACCCTTGGGGCTTCAGGCGAAAAAGGTTCATCTTCACGTCTTTCCCTGTGCTTGAGGGAGTCTCTCCCAAATATAAAGACAGATTTAACCAACCTATGTCACTACACATCAACGCAAACGTGAAACTAGAAACTGTTTAGGGCTTTAGCACCGTGAATTTTGTTTATAGTAGGGAGGAAGGTAAAGTGTTCCTTATCTTAAGGTAAACACTGTCCAGTGATAGTGCTATGTTTCATTAATGGTCAATTTAAGGGGGTTAATGTTGGCTGTATCTGTATTCAATTCTTTAAATCAAAGCCTCTTAAGAGGTTTAAGGAGCCAAGAAGGATTTAAGGGAACCCTCATCAAAACTAATGAAAATGGAGAGTTGTTCCATGTCTGGCTCGGGGCTATCACTGTACAGTTGTACTTGGATAAAATAATCAATACGAGCAGGATAATAAGGTTTACGGTGACAGTAAATGTAGATTCTGGGTTGGTTGTTTGGTATGTCTGACGCGTTGTGTTCCAGGCATTCAGACAGTAACGTCATGCTGAGCAGAGGAGAATTTTTATAACCCTCCAAGAGCAAAAGGAAATAAAGTAAGACTGATTTATGGCGTGAGCTGCGGTCCTTTGTGTTCTTGTGAAATACAGTAGGAAATTAGATGAGGGTGAAAGGTAAAAATCAGAAATGCACGTCCAAAAACTCTTACTGTTTGGCAACGAGAAAGCTGCAATAACAAGCTATAAATGAAACATTTCATTGCCATTAAAGATGACAAACTAGATGAACAGATGAATTTCAGTTGGTAGAGCTTTATTTTGACTTTGTTTGAAACATGGTTGCCTTCCAAAAGAACACCTATTAACTAATGTGAGTCCAGAAAGCATTTACCCCCCAAAACAAAGTTTTCAAAAGCAAGTTTTGATTAATATTGACAACACATCAACACAAACAGCATCAGCTAAAGGCCAAAAATGATTTTACACTTCACTGAGATCCATTTCTTTACTTTCTAAAAACTTTCCACCAAACATGTACACAGTATTGATTATCCTTTGAAGTTAATCCAATAACAGAATGTCAAAAGAGAGAAGTGTCTCTTTAAAGTTGTCCTGCCCTTGAGGTCGAACCTGTGGACACTTACGTTGACAATACGTTGGGTTAAAACTGTCCCATGAAGGTTTAAATGCTCAAAACGACCACCTGCCTGGCCGAATGACTTCACCAGTGACATTTTAATGCGCTCATTTGTTTCATAAACTGGAGTTAATTTGCTGCCTTATTATTCACAGAAGCACCGGTCCCCGTGTCCTCACCCTAACCGACCACAGACGAGCAGCAAATGCTTCGCAGCATGCCGGGCTGCCAGCCATAACTTCACTCCCCACAGAGAAGCTGTCTCTGCACAGTAATCGACACGGCAAATGCCCCGAGTCATTCGACTGATTCATCGCTAAAAAAAGTTGCCTTTTTAAAAGAGAGCTTTGGCCAAACCTTCACAAACATTAAACACATAATTAAGGGGTTTGAGGCATAAAAACAAAAGAAAGCACCAGAAGGAACATCTTCAGCTGATGTTAATAAATCAGGGAGAAGTTCCATCACCTCCACAAGTGGAAGAATGGAGGTGCACGTTAAGTTCAATGGCAATCGATGAATCTTGAAAACAGAATCACCTGGCGCCGGATGCAAACAAGAGGAAATCAATGCAACAATGTAGTTATGTTGGATGAGAATGTCTTTATGGGGAACGGACTGGAAACCACAAAGCATTAAGCTGCACCTAAACAACTGTGAGACTGTGGAAAAAATATGATACAGTTCATGATAATGACTTTACTACGAACCAATCTGTGTCCAGATAAGCATTTTATCACGTTAGTCTTCTTGTAAACTGGGTTTGTACACTTTATATTCTGTCGTCTGCAGTTGTTTTCTTAGTTTCAGAAAGTCAAACTACAGGAAACTGAAACGGTGTAAAGTCAAAGCAGGGATTTACATTGTGAGGCCAACGACAAGGTGAATGTAAAACTGAAAGTTTGCAGCCGATAGTTCAGCTGTGGTTGAAAAGATCAATTCAGGAAGTAAATGTGGGTAATTAACGTTTTTCCTGCTACAGATTAAAATACAGCTGGAGTTTTCAAGTAAAACATAAAACATTTTTGGGATCTAAAAAGCTGAGGTGTATCCAAGACAGAAGCTATTTTTAACATTGACTGTAAATAAAATGGACGTAGTGTTCTGGTTTGAAAAGTGAACCCAAGACGTAGCACGGAAGTAGCATTTAGCAACAAGGAGGCGACTCTGCCGGTTGCAAAAATTACTTATACTAAATAGCTTCTTCTTCTCAGTTCAATTAATAATGAATGTAAGCACTTTATTTTTAATGGTCTCACTCGCTTCTTTCAGCTTTTCAAAAGAACATGATGACAGTTTTGAAAATGATGTTCCCATTTGGAGGGGAGTAGATGATAAAGCACAGCATGTGAGTGGACACCAGTGTGACTGACCGCTGGTATCGTCCAACAGGAGGACGCCGCAGGTGTTGTCTGACATGGCATCAGTCAAAATGCAAACTGCACGTACATTTTTAGGATTACTTTTCAAAATTTGCATTATGATCTTGTCTTATATCTTAGCTTTGGTTGATTTAACGTTTGTTAAAGACTGTGCCCACTTTTTCAACACTGTGAAATGCATGTTCAGCAGTTCATGAATTAGAAGGTGAACGAGCGCAACTGTGCTCGTACATACATCAAGTTCCTTGGATTGTATGTGACTGTGCAGTTGCATTAGCCACCGAACGACATGCACGATCACGAGGGAGGACGTTGCTCAACGCGAAGACGAATATCTGCTCTTCTGAGTCGATGTCATGTTTCATTGACCCCAATAATGATATCCGACAAACTGATATCTGCATGATGTGTGTCGCCTACAGAGGCTGATCGAGTTCAATCAAACACACACCCACATTTTTTAAATTCCCATATGAATGTAGAAAAACACAGGTGGAGCTCGTTCCCTGAACATGA
The DNA here is from genome assembly GCA_016785285.1 of Brachirus orientalis. Taxonomy (NCBI): domain Eukaryota; kingdom Metazoa; phylum Chordata; class Actinopteri; order Pleuronectiformes; family Soleidae; genus Brachirus; species Brachirus orientalis. The sequence continues at coordinate 136,624 of JAFBJR010000246.1, forward strand.
GCGGCGACTGCGTCACATGACATCAGCCGAGTTCTGGCATGTGGGGAATGAAGCTCCTCATGACTCACTGATGGACGATGTCAGTGAGGTGGTTCAGTTTACATTTAAAAGTAAGCACATCAAAGCAGCTCTATGTTCTCAAGGTTTTAGAAGACGATCAGCTGTAGGTGTGTCAGCATCAGAAGAGGAATGACAGGGAAAAACGCCAAAGCAACAAGCATAAACACAACATCTGCTCAGTAATCTTCTGGTTCAACATCTTCCCACTTCAAATCCATTAGACAACATGTCTGAGCAAATAAGGAGTGCAAACACTTGACCAAACTGGCAACCGGTGACGATCAGGGAATGACATGAGGAGATGAAGCACGAGCTAAAGCTCTTTTACCTTTAAAGAGGTGAAACGTGGGCTCAGATTCCATCAATAACAATTTACTTTTAATCCATTAGTAAGATAAATGCACATTTTTCTTGGTGAATGTTTACAAAATAAGTCAAATATGAAACTATTGAGGGACAAACTGCAGAGTTTGGTGTCATTATTAGCTGTGTTTAAAATAAAACGAGAACGAAGGAGCTAAATCTCATCCACACGTTTGCTGAGATGGCTTAAGCTTCTGAATTTCCCCTACAGGGGATCAATGAAGGTGCATCTCATCTTTGCACTTTAATTAGCGGTGGGTCAAAATATTGATCTGGTGATATATCATCATCCTTTTCTTGTGCAATACGATAATCGATACGCCCCGGCAAACATCAATATTTTAAACAACAAATAAAGTAAACGGTCCCTGCCAGTTTCACTACTTCATGTCTCCTCATGGTGGTGCTGTTTAAACGAATGAGGGAAGTTACCCGACTGAAGAAGAGGGAGTTTACGGCGGGATAATGTCGGAGACAACTACGTTAAAAGATGCTCCATCCATGTGGACATTTTGTTTTCCTCAGTCAGACAGATATCGCTGTGATGTATCGCTGCATGATTGTCTTGCAATATATTGATTATCACAGAATCCTTGTATCTTGATATTATTGGTATTGTGGACCATGTATCATGTATCATATTGTGATTCCCACCCCTAACTTTAATACTGACTGGTCTCAAAACCATGACTTTTTCTGTTGCTGCTGATCATGCCCTTTGAGAGAGCAGTTCAGATCTGAAATTAAATATGTCTAGTGAGCCGATCTGGTTCTCCTTTTTTAGATTGGATTAACCTTTTACCCGTTGGTGACTAGTACAGGTCTGCGCGGGACAGAATTGTTCAGTCCCGCTCCCACTCGCGCCTGCAAAGAATTGTAATTTTCATTCCCGCTCCCGTCCGCAAATCCCACAAGATGGGGAGGTTCGCTTTCTTTCTCACAAAAGGTCTTTTCATTGGCTTGGAAAAAAAAAACATGTCCGCACATAATTCCTTAAGTGGTAAATTAAGTGGTAACATATTAATTAATGCCAAATAAAATATCCAGCTCAAATTATGTATGATAGGCATACATTTATTATTTGTATATTTTACTTTACACTCATATTTAGTTTGCGGGAGTGCAGTTTATCATCCCACCCGCCCGCTCCCGCATTGTGCAGTCCAGCTCCCGCCTGTTCCCGCAATAAGCTTTCAAAATGTGTCCCGCGCCGCACTGCCACATGAGCGCACAGTCAACCGTCTTCTACAAAGATCCTGCCTTGAAGGTAAGAAGAGCTCCCTTTCCTTCCCCGAACATTCCACCTCCCACCTCTCTCCTGCCGACATCTGAACCCATCCCTTACAGCTACAGAGCCGAGCCTGCGTCAAGAAGATGCTGCACAGCCTCGGAGATGAAACACAAGAATGATACAGGGATCAACGGCCCACTGGTGAGTGGGAAAAGAAGAAGGCTCTGTGTACCCAGAAGCCTACTTGTATCAAGCATCTGACATGCCATCCAGATCCTGGCACCACAGCTACAGGGCGCAGGCGTCTAAACATTTCCACTGAAGTAGCCTCTGCACAGAGAGCCAGGCAGTCCACTGCTCAAATGTCAAAGTCAGAGTAGCAGAGATGTGCACGCTGACAATGAGATTCCTATCAGTTTGTCCTTTTCTTGCTCGGGGCTGCTCCATCGGACACATCTCTCGGTTGTTACCTAGCAACAGGTGGTAAGAAAGATACTGGTCTGGCTTGAAGGATGAGAGGACGGGCTACTTGAGAGACAAAAACCTCCGTTCCCCTTCATGAATTATCCTGACACTGAAAAGAATAATACCTATCGGAGAACTCGCATGAATACCAATTGGTACTCGAGGCCCGGTGGTGGAAATTTAATGACATCACTCTTGGATGTGGACGGAGCGCGAGTGAGTGTGCACTTGGCAGAGCATCAAGCAGAGTCCTGATAGCAGACACTGTCCGAGTGATGGGAGACAAAGACGAGCAGCAGATAAATGATACATCAATATCAGTGAAGGGGAAAAGGGTTAAATACTTGATCGGAAGTTATCTGTGTGTATTTTTTAATTTTTTGGTCTTTTGGTGCATTGATATCTAACTGATTTTATTCACAAGACTGTCTTTATATGAGCTCTATTCTTGACACATGACTCAACTAATCCAGCTTAACATGTTACGGTGCAACATTATTCTGCTATGAGCTACAATGATACGTCAATTGAGAAAATCATATTGAGCATAAACAATATTTTATTTTAGTTTTATGTTGACCTAACAACAAACACCTTAAGAGCAGAATATATTTAGTTTGCTATCAGAAGACAATAAAAATGGTCAAAATTGAAACATTTCTTTTGACTCATTTTGCTGAAAAATGAATCGCTGTTAAAACAGTTGCTGATAAATTTCCTGTCAATCTGTTGCTGGTTTCATTTTTGCATTTCTAATTGTTATCTCAATCTCAGATTGTTTTTTTTCTTGAAACCTGACTGTTACCTTTCACCAAAGCATAAATGAAAACGTGACAGTACTAAGTTTTGTCAAGTGGCAACAATCAAAAGTATCCAGTGACAAAAGTAAAGCAGCCTGTATTGTCAATGTACAATACAACAAAGGTAATTCTGTAAATGTTGTTGCTAACTTGAAGTTAGCAACATTTAAGCGCTTCACTCTTTCTTACGATAAGAATGAGTCAGTATAAAGGATGATGTCACTTTTTATTCAGGGTTCTCACATCTTGGTTGACATCAAATTCAAAGACTTTCAAAGGACTTTCCAGGACCAATTTCCTCAAGTTCAAGGACCAAATGTGCTAACACAGCTAAAGATGGGAGGGCAAACCGTAAGAGCAGCTCCGCCCACTTTTATTAATTTACAGCACGCTCTTCATCTGGACGGGATCTTGGTCAAGTCAGTTTCTGTCATTTTCTTTAGTGAGACAGATCTTGGAACATGTGTTTCCCAGGCGTCATCATCATCATCATCGTCATCATCTGCACTCCCTTGCTTAACATTCCTCGCTCATTGTTCTGCTCGTACTTACGACTGGACATCTGTTCTGCGTTGGCCTGGTCTACGTACATCAAGCTAATTCATGAAACAGTAGCAACAATATCAACTGAACTTCTTTCTTGCACAAAATTCAAACACTTTCAAAGTCCCATGTCTATTTAGGTTGATTTCGACTTTCAAGGGCCCTGAATATTCTTTTGAACATCAGGCGTTTATGAGTTTATGTTCTTTAGCTGTAATCACCTGCTCAAAATGCATGACTACTGCAGTCCATTTGGAGAGAGAAGAAGAACCAAACCTACACAAGGAAGACTCCTCTGTCTGCTCTGGTGGGGAGACATGGGATGCAGCAAATAACGGCAACTCTGTGTGAGCTGGCTCATAAATACGTATCTGTGTTTACCATCCTACTCCCTTTTCCATGTAGAAGTAATGTTACCCTGCTGGCATGTCAGCAAATAGAAAGGCAGAAAAAGAGAAAATGTGTGATTATCATTTGATTGACTGGAAGCCACAACAATATGAGGAACATGCTTTTGAAAATGTGTTTCTAAAAGACAGAGATGAATCATTCCTCTGTCAGTCGCCCACTCGTTGTTAAACGACAGGTCTACTGTTGTGTCACAGTGAGTTAATTACACAGTCAAAGAGGTAATCTGTGGATTGTGGTGGGCAACGTGCCCACCTTTACAGATGGAGAAATCGGGGGGGCAAATTTTCCAGTGTTTACACAGCAGCGAGTGGAATAATGAATGCAGCAGCGAGTTCACTGGGCGCTGTAAAAATAGATGCTTTAACAAGGGAGGCAGAAAAATGTGGGGGAAAGTGTGATTTTCTAAGGTGTGCTGACAGTTTGAGGCCAACGACACAAAGACGAGCTCACAGCAGCTCCTTCTCAGCTCATCAATACGCTTTCCAATCAGTCCTTTGGAAGGTTTTTGTTGAGTCATGCTTCGCTGCTGCTGACACTACATTTATGGAGCTAACCCCACTTCTTACCTCCTTCCTTTCTCTGATCTCTTCCTGTTTCCTTATCCAAGGAAAAAGCCTACAGGTCAGTTAAAGGTACAGCAGGCAGAGGTTTCCTTTTGTTGGTGCAATAATGATCAATATTGCTATGACTATTTTTTTAGCATTATATAAATCAATTAAAGGTCTCATAGAATGGTCTTTTTGAGGCAAAAATCCAGATTACTGATGTTTACTTAGATAAATTTATGGTCAAAACTGGTCAAAACAGATTATTGCTGCTCTCTGCCAGCCTCTGAACAGACACTCAGTTTCTGAGCTAATGCCCCGCCCCCCAGAACACTGAGTCTCTTGTGATTGGCCAGTTACCAGCTGACTGACTGCTCCGCGGTTCTTCTTCCTCTTCTTCTTCTTCTTCTTCTTCTTCTTCTTCTTCTTCTTCTTCTTCTTCTTCTTCTTCTTCTTCTTCTTCTTCTTCAGGTTGAATGTTCACGTCCATGACCAGGAGTAGCTGTTGGGGGAGGGTTCGTTGCACGTCAAATGTGCTAGTGACGCAACTAAACTGGACTTTTCAAAACCTCTTGCTCGAGCTCAGGTAAACAGAGAAGCCCTTCTTTGTCAGAAGTGGCTGAAGTGTTTATTGTGACACTTTAGTGATGTTTAGATACAGGAAGGACACGGGGACACACCAAAGAACATCAGACATTTGATTTCCCACTCAATGTCCTCTTTAAGTTGAGGGGCTGCGATGTTTTTGCAACTTTTATGGCCTGACAACATTAACCTTTAGCTCCATGGAAGGCTTTGAACAAACAGTCAGTGAAAAAGCAGGTGCTTGTAATGGCTGTTAGACAACACTTGGTCGGTGATGAAGCACTGACAAAAATACGCTGCAAAGAAACCTAAAAAGCAAAGTTTCTCACTTCAACAATCAACTAACTTTGCGGCGATCCTCTCTACTGCAGCTTTAGCTTTTCAGTTTCCCCAAACTCTCTGACTCTGTTGCTCTGATGCTGACAAACGAGATGAGATGATGTGACTCGTCTGGGGTCACCGAGTTTGTGTCACCGTGGCAACAGCACCTGCAGCCATAATTCACAAGCAAATTTCAAATTGCTGCGCAAGCGCACTTTGAACCGCAAAGCTTTTAGAGCAAGCCCTGGTTTCAAATGGTGATTTGAATGAAGGGCCAACAAGCGAAAGAAGGCCACATACAACAAACGGCACCTGGTTTGAGGCTTTTCAGTGCATTGTAGGTGGATTAACTCTTGTTGAACCACAAGAAAACTTGGGCAAAACAAGATTCATATGTCCATCATAATTATCTCTGGAACGATTATGAATAAATGTTGAAAAACCAGTGATAAGAAAAAAACATGCCAGCCATCTGTGTCTATTTTCCTTCTGCTTGCTTGGTGCTGATGCCAGGGAGGAGCCAGTTGAATTCATGTTAATAATTACAGTACTATAAAAAGAAAACAGAACAAGCACAGCAGTAAATTGTTTTACTTTAACAACAAAATCAACTAGAGAAACATGTAGAAACAGTTGATCACTGCACATGAGCATTTCTGGCAGAAAATTCAGCATGAATTCAGAGTATTCAATCTGCACAAATCAAAAGGCAGATGAGATTCTCAACTGCTGTTGCCACAGCAACCCACGTGCAGATCAAAGGCAGGCATGGGCGGTGTCCATCAAGACAAAAAAAAAGAGAAATAACCAAATATTTAAAAAATGGTGGCATTTTAATAAACTACATAAAAACATATGTCCTCCTGAAAACAGGCTGAAAGTTTTGATGCCCAACTGGACAAAATTGGAATTGTGGGAGGAGTTAGCAACCAAAAAAGATACTAAATAATTAGGAGTAGAAAACATTAGTGTGGATGCTAACTCAGCATCCATCCACACTACAAAAAATACAAACGCGGGTGGTAAAGCTCGCCCTCTTTTGTATCGTGTTACGGGTTCAGACAGAATGAAATCTATGGAAAACACTACTTTCAGAGGAACAATGAGGTTTCTTTCTCTGATTTTCTCAGAACTGCGTTCTTTGATTTAAAAATCTGATTACTTAATTGTGAAACATTAAACACACCGTGTTTTTAAAGATACATCCTGATGCATCAGTATAACCAATGAGGGAGGGACTTAGAGATCCCCCCAGCTTAGATTTGATAAAAGACTTAATTTAACCGTAAAATTCCTGCAAAAATGTCAGTCTTTTGTGGTGGAGCAAATATACAGTCAAAGGTTTTGCCACCTTACCTTGCACTTCATCATGTCGCTGACCCGCTGCTGCATGGACTGTCCAGCTTTGGGTCTGACCAGGATGTAGAGGGCTTTGACCTCAGGGCACGACCGCAGCAGCTTCTCCACCAGCACTTTTCCCATGAAGCCCGTGGCTCCCGTGATGAGGACGCTCTTGCCAGCGTAGTATTCTGCTATGGACGCCATGCTGCAGCAGATGTCCGTCATCTGTCCTGGTCTTCAGGCGGCTTCTGCAGATGGAGGGGGATCATATGAAGATACTGTACATCCACATTTCTGTTTTTATATAGAAATACATCAATTCTGCTTTAGATGCACCGACTGCAGAGTTTGAAAACTACTCTGCAGTCGTGTTTTAGTTTGGACGGGCAGAAAGTGAGACTTTTTGGAATCACTAAAGCAGCATTTGCTTCCATCAGCCAACTACAGTATCAGGACTGAACAAAAATCTCCATTAACACTTGCTTTCAGTGTCAGCGTCACCTCGTTTCAGTCTCAGAACAGAAACTTTTCACCAGTTTCTGCTTGAAACCAAGCAGAAAACTATCACAAAGGAGAAAATATGCTTCTAGTTTACACAAGCACATGCATGCCCAGTGTTTCTGAATGGTCACGTATGTTATACATTTTCAGATGTATTAGTGTGGACGCGTGAAACTGCTGATCCATTATTACAAAATGTGAAACAATTTTACCAATCCTAAAACAAATGAACACATTTACATTTTATAAAACAAATTTACAAAAGCCATGGTCCTTCACTATTCTTACGGAAGGGGATTGTACATTTTCGAAAACAAATTTGCACAAGATGTTAAACTTGCTTACAATTCCCAAAACAAATTTCACCAATATTGTTCCGCTAAAAACAGCTAACAGTTATGAAACTGGACGTCAATCAGCCAATCGTATAGCACCACTTCCTTTCAGCCTGACTTTCGAAATAAGGCTTTTTAGTACTTCTTATATCAAACTTTTGCCATAATGTTCATTGTATTCGTTGATTCTATGATATTAAATAAACATTTTAATGTCATTCCTTAAGCCTCGTCATGGCAGTTTGTATGTTAAATAGTATGTTAGACATTATGTGTCTTATTGTCAAAATAAAAGAGAATGGACTGCTCACTTTGTCACTTCCGGGTCACTTGCAGCATTTGTTACATTCCCTTTCTGTAAGGACTGTGGCTTTTGTAAATTTGTTTCAACTTTTGTTAACACCTCCAGGCCACCGTAGGATACAGATCATCTGAAAATGCTTGTCGTGGTGTGGCTGCAGCCTGAATGTCAAGCGTGAAAGATACGAGTGTGACGACAAGGTTATTGTTTCTGTGGGACACACAAACTAACACTTCATCTAACTGTATAATATGGATCAGTTGTTTTCTGCTTCGACCTTCAATGAGCCGGAAGGAAACATGCGACGAGTATGCAAATGAGATATTAGAATATTAGATGAACATTCGTCTACACAGAGAGAGAGAGAGAGAGCAATGTTCAGGGCCAGTCTGACATCAGCTTGTATTTGTGTTGGTGTAAGTGTTTGCTGTAATATAGAGCTTTTCTAGTCTTAGTGACACTAATGAGGTCCCACCCACACCGGTTCTCCTGTGTTTCTCATCCAAACAACATCAGAGTCAACACTGTTCACACTGTTGCCTCTCATAGGTCACCTGCCAAGCCTGAAGCCTCTCTAGTGAACTGCTCACCAAGTCAGATGAACAGATGAACAGAGCAGGCATTGCTGCTGCTGCTGCTGCTGCTGCTGCTGCTGCTGCTGCTGCTGCACTGTGTTAGCACTGCTCACGAACGCAAACACACACATTTATTTACCCAAGATAAAGTGACCCAGACTTGCCCTTCGCGTCGTTCCTCCGATCCTTCCTGCCGTGTTTCTGGACGCCCAGCAGCTTCACTTGTGTGGCACTTTAATTGGATCAATTGCTGCTGTAATGGCAGGTGGCGTAATGGACTGTGTCTGCTTATTGGGCCACTCTCGGGTCCATAAATCAGGAGCCGCTTCAGCGGTGTCAGGCGGGCTAAGTCCTACGCCGTCCTGATTACGGCAAAAGACATTAGACGGAGGCTGATGTGGCTCCTGACTATCAGAAGGCTGAACCACCGGTGATTAGCTTTGGCACCAACACTGACGCCAGCGTTCTTCAAGCCTTCACTGACTGACCGAAGCAACAGCTGCAATTATTATTGATTTCTGTTCAATAATAAGCCTGCAAGGATTTATCTGGTCTAAAATTCAGGAGAAATATAGTCCATCATTAAAACAACATAAACCTGGCTTCTGCATGCCTAAGAACCACAAAAGCTGAGATGACTGTGTGTGTGTGTAGCTGGTCTTCCTCATGTTGTGGGGACCTAAATGTGTCTCCACACTCACATTATGGGGACTTGTCTTCCTTATGGGGACAAAAATCAAGTCCCCATAACGTGAATGACTCGTTATGTCAACAATTTCCTCTGTTGCTTTTATAAGCAACAGAGGAAATTAGTGAGTGGAACGTTTATCATGTTTGGAGGCTCAAAAAAGCCTCATGAAAACATACATGGTGTTAAAATATGTATGAGTTTGTGGACGTTTATGATCGAAAGACACAAATACAGAGTCATTATGTTTTTGGTTATAAAGTCTAGATGGAGCGACGTTGGCTCTTGGCCCCAGTATTGTTCATTTAACTGCTCATCTTTGCATATTTACCTGTGTTTTATTGGAGATTTTATTTGATGATTCACTGTCAAACATTGACTATTTCCAGACTTTGTCCTCGTTCTCTTCACAGTCAAAAACTGAGTGACTAAACGGTAGGAAATACACTGACACAGGGGTTGAGGATACAATATACTTTGTATTATTATACTGTAAAATTATACTGTAAAAGCAAGCGATAAATGGTGATTGTTGATCATTGTCGGTAAAACTCAGTGTTCTTTGTCTAGTGAGAGAACTGTAAGGCAGGTAAGGCAGGGTAGAGAGACAAATGGCCAAAACATTTACCTAGCATTTACCTAAACATTTACTAGTGGTTGGAAAGTTAAATACAACACAAATCAATGTATTAATATCATACAGTATTTCCATCGATACAGCACTTCTAGGGCTGCAATAATTAATCGCCTATTTTGACTGTTCTGCTTCTTAGATGTGAATACTTTCTGGTTTCTTTGCTCCATGTGACAGAGAAATTATTAAAATTATTGAATAATTTTGGTTTGAGGACAGAACAAGACTTTTAATAAAAAGATTAACATTTTGTCAACATCTGACATTTTCTGGACAAAGAGCCAGAACTTTTGGCTGCAGTCAGTTTGGATCAATTGCATCCATTTGAACCCAGACTACGTGGCAAACGGTCCAGTCCATCTCTGCCACCTCTAGGGGGATGTGAGGGATTTTATACCGCGAGTACGCTAACTGATGTGGATATAACTTTAAAACAGGCGTTCAGTGTTCAGATTTTGCCCTTCTGATGGCACATTTTAAATTTCAAACTGATTTCTGAATTGTTTCTTTAAATCAATCTATAGGCTTGGTTTGTTCTCAGTTTCCTATTATTTGATCTCATCTGGCCCTTGGCTTGGACACAGTTATTAATGTAGGCCCACTCTGCAATTAAGTTCAACGCCCCTGGTCTATATTCTCACTTCCTGATTGGCCTCAACCAGCAAACCTGAAGACTTCAATCTCTTTTACTTCTACAGTCAATTGTTGGAGCTCAACGCTCACAGGCCTGAGGCAAACGCTGCTGCTCACTCATAAACCACAGGCCTCTCTAAGATGGATGACAGCCGTCATCATGTCATGTCTCCGCTCAGCATCGTCCTCTTTTCCTCACCAATCACTGCAGGAGCGTAACCGTCAGGACATGTTTGCTAACCAGCCTGGGAAAAAAAGCAGGAGCTGACGGGATGTTTCTTGTAAAACCGTGCACTTGGCAACAAAAGCATCAACATTTAGTCAGCGCAGATGCTTGATCAGCAGTTTCTGATTCACTGGAGCTATGATTTGTACACACACGTTTTTTTCTTTCATCTCCTGACTCCTGGTTCCTGACACGTCTACGCAAAAACCAAATCCTCCCGAGCCCAACTTGGCCCAGATAACAAACAATCTTGTATTTACTTGCTTTATTTCTACTCTTCCATCTGTGTACACAATACTGAATTACACTCCCTTCACAAACACAGAAAAAAAATGGGTGTGTGTCAGACTTCTTTTGCTGTAAAAGTCCACCGAGCTTTACTTTAACTTTTATCCCCTTTTTTCCTGCATCTATAATTTACAGACAAGGAGACATGTGCAGATTTAAAACTGGGAATGCAAAGACTATGAAAAAATAATGAAAGGTCAAAGTCAAGGTCCTTCTGATGAGGCTCCATGACATTCCGGCTTTGTGCTCGACAGAGATTCCCCGTGGACACGAGGACAAGGGCAGAGAAGCTGAAAGTCACTACAGATTAACGCCCGACAATGGAAATGTTCCTGCGGCTGGAAAAGAGTTGGAACGAACGCACACGACCCAGATTCATGATACTCAATCACACGCACACACACACACACACACACACACACACACACGACTGCATTCTTCGATGGTTATTCAACTCCACCTCTCACCTGACTGTCAGCACATGACAGCTACTTCTGCAAAATGACAGTGAAGATGCAAAATCAATCAGTTGTACCAAGTGATTGATTAATCATAAATCGTTTTAATGACACCAGGGTTCCTACACATGTTCCATAGTTAAATTCTTAGACTTTGGAACATGAATAACTACTCATTTATTTATTTAAATTATTTGAAAACCCAGCCATAAACAGGTTCTGTATGTCATATTGTGGCATATCACTACGTTAGGGCATGTCATAATATTTTTATCGTCATCCTTGGGTGAGTAGGCCACTCCAAACTTACAAATAAAATAAAACCAAACCCAGACAGGTTCAATACACAGCTTTTTACTTGCTTACACTTGAAATGCAATGTTACTCTATCACTTCAAACATGACAAGACAAAACAGCCAGGCTTCATACTGTGGATTTGTTAGCCAGCCAGCGGAAAACTTGCATTTACCCAAAGTCGAGTGACATCCATCTCTGACGGAATTATGTGTCGATACTACGTTGATCTAACACAACGAGCTAACGTAAAATTCACTGCTGTTAGAGTTCACGCACAACAACTCACTTCGGATTAACGACGTTACCAGACCACGATGAGAATATTTATTGAATGGAACTTTGCAAAATCAACAGGAAAATGAAGTAAATGATATTTGTGAATTGTGTGGAATCTACTTGGTGGTGAATTGGGGACTTTTGTGAACCAGACTGCCAGTGATTCAGTGCATTCCTGCACGTCTTTTCATGGATAAATACAACAGCATATTTCGTTGGTCTAATCATTTTATTTTAAGACTATATTTTAAAGAACAATGTGGCGGTAAAAGTCTGGAAACCCATATTTCTCCATACCCTTATTTCCCTTTCCATACTTTTCCAGACCTGGAAAACACTACCATCAAATTCCATACTTTTCCATACTGCGTAGGAATCCTGTCGGTTAATCGGTTTGTTTGAATTTTTTGAACAAAACAAGATATTTGAGAACATCATCATTCCGAGGTTTCGGAAACACCAATAAACATTTTTCAACATTTTCTGAAATTTCAAACTAATTGATGAAATAGTAATTCGTACCAATCAGGAAATAATGTCCCAATCACAATATCAGTCAAAAAATTAGGGATGCGTGATATTGGACTTTTTGCCAATATCCGATATATCAGGAGTGTTTGGGCTGATAACTGATAACACATCCTGTAGTGAAATTAACATTAATACTGTTCATACTAATGTTGCAGCAGAAGCAGAGATAACATTTCTTCATTGTGCCAAAAACTAATCACTGTAGAGGGCATTAGCATAAAAGTCAAAAAGGTAGCAGCTTCTGCAGCAACTGTCTCAGTCATTAATCATATCAACGAATCCTGGTGTGTTTACCGATATTCTAAAACCAATATCTGCATGCATCCCTAACAAGAATGATTTCAATATGATTTCTTTGATCATCCTGTGCAGCTATAATAAATATGACGAATAAGGCATCTTCTCCAGAGTTTGTATCATGACTTGAAAAGAAAGGTCAAAGAAACAAGCGGCAAAGACGAGCACTAAAACCTCGAGGGACCGTCTTGTCAGGTTATCCTGACAAAGTATCGCATCGTGTCCAAAGTCTAACAGGTCACTTCTCTACAACAGTGAGGAGATGCTCATGGCCTAAGAACACTGAGGTTTGTCTGCTCTCTGGCCGTCCTCCATGTTTCTTCATTTTCTCTTCCATGACCGCCATGTTTTTCGGTGTTTTCCCTCAAAGCTTTTCTCTCCCCGGGTGATCCACTCTGTTTGTCAGAGGCAGGTTGTTTTAAGCCGCAGCTCTGCAGTTCCACTTGCTGCCTCCGGCCTTTCCTCACCCACCCCACCATTAGTGGGTCAGCTGAGTGCTGCTGGAGACAGCACAGATCCAGCTCTACAGCTGCACGCTGGTTGAAGCCATTATCGACGGACAAAAGCCGACAGCGGTGGAAGGAGATGGTTGGCGTGGGGGGGGGGGGGGGGGGGGGGGAAAAGTAGAAAGAGGAAAAGGGAGGAAAAGGCAGCCAAAAAAAAGGGGGGGGGGGGGGGGGGGGGGGGGGGGGGGGGGGGGGTGTGGGAAAAGTAGAAAGAGTAAAATGGTGTAAAATGCAGCCAACAATTAAGGAAGCATTAGTCAACTTCAATGCCAGTGCCAGACAACACAAAGTTAAAGTCGGCCCTTTTTATCCCTCCACTGAATAGCACACACACTGCAGACAGTGGATATAAAAGCAAAGTTAGTGTCACACAACTGTGGGCAGTTTAACATCGCAATACCAACAGGGAGAGATCCAAGTGGCTTTTCACCTTTGACAGAAAACACAACGCTTTTCACCTTTGACAGAAAACACAACGCTTTTCACCTTTGGCATAACAGAAACCAACACTAAAGCCAACAAAGTACACAACACTCGACGTAAACGAAATCAGCAATACGTCTCTGCATGATAGGGCTTCTATTTCGGTTTGCAGTCTGGTCATCATCATCATTCACACCTCTGACAATCTCAAGCAGAGAGAACATGGGTGAGTCCATGATTCTCTTTATCTAGAGGGCGTGTATGAGTGTATGACTAACTCTAACCCAGGGTAATAATGACTGAAGAGTAAAGATTAGATACATACACCATGAGCAAACTTTAGTGGGGGAATTGGATTTCAACAGGAATATTCGATTATTCGTTAGATTCCAAAAAGTTGATCAGTGACTATTCTTTACCTTTAGATCAACTTTTTATACCAAGTTCTACCTGAGAAAATACTGAGCTCTGGAAGTAACAACATTATTGTCAATTAAAATACAGATTTATTCACAATAAAATAATCTGCTCTCTCATCATCCTCCTCTTCCTCACATACACTTCTGGTGCAGTGAAATTAGATGGAGCGAGAAATAGGTTGACTCAAATTATTATTATCATTATTTAATTAATTATTATTGGTTTAATTTTCTACACTCTGGTCAAAATGCCCCAGCTCCACTCTGATCACATTCCCTGGTTTATACAGTAGAACAGTATTTCTGATTTTCCTCCAGCAGAGTACCAGCAGAGGAAGCTCACGTACCACTGGTGGCACACTTACCACAGTTTGAGAACCGTGGGTCTACAGGGCTTAGCACGTACAAAGAACTTGACACAGCGCCGTTGCTAGGGAGTGTAGTTTTCCTTGTTGTTAGGTGACTTCAGAGGGTCTTAGGTCAGATAAACACTGCACTGGATTCCTTACATTTGCTAGGAATATTGTTATTGAAAGGCAAAGAAATGATGTCACTCTCCTTTGTGAGTCACTTCAGCTCCAGAAATACACATTTAAAGTGAAAAGGGCCTGTCGTGGTTGCTAAGCAACTCAGAGGGATTTAGTAAACAGTCAAAGGAGCACTCAAGACAACTTACAAATCCTGAATTCTTTCCCTTGAATAGCAACCGGGAATCCTACACGGAGCTTGTCCCATGATGACAAAGTACTTGAAACATACTTTCCAACCTCCTTTAGAACTGAAATTTAACTCGGTTCTCTCTGATGACAGAGGCGGTGACACAAACCAATGGAAATGCACAGCATTTCATGAGAAAAGGGATTGTTAACCAAGATTATATTACATCACAAATACTGGTTGGCCTCCTCTTCCATTTCATTTTTTCCCTCCAGGCAGCTAAAGGCTAATCTAATTACAATTAAATGTTAGCCATTGGCCAGGAAGGATTGGACACGCGTGTGAGCTTGTGTTTAATGTATGGGCATACGCATACTGTAATTACACCAACCAGCTCTGCGTGATGGAGCCTCCTGGTACCGCGGTGTCAGTTTACACCTGGCTCAGACCCACACTGGTAACTGTAATCCAAATGTAGTGCCACGGCCGAGAGGTCACGGATCCGTGGTAGGAGTCCCATGCAACACTTTCGAGAAATAAAACCACTTTGGTGTCTCCACTGTTGGCAGGACTTAGGGGAACGTGTAGCAGCTCATAATTTGCTGGAAGTAACTGTTCCGCCACCTTTACAAAATAAAATAACACTTCCTTGAATGCTGTCAAATCTTAAACACTGCACCAAATGGCAATTTGGACCAAAGAATTAACTTCATTCTTCTGTATTTGACTGTTCTCTGTTCTAATTAAATTAAAAAATGTCTTCTATAATGGACAACTCTGTCCATCATAGGGCAACCATCTCTATAATGGATATTTTAAATATGAATTTTTAAGGTTCAATTGCCCCACAAGCTGAACTGTACAGAAGCAGCTCAGGTAAAAAAGTGACAGCCCTACAGAAAAATCACATTTACATACTTTCCACAAATGTGTTCGAACCCTAAATGTATCCACAGATTTTGTGAAATGTTTATCTGTTTATGTATTTGTGGGTTTCTTCCCATGAATAAGATTAAATCTGCTGCAGCTGGTTTCTTCAACTTTCACTCAGGAGCAAGAATTAACTGACATTCATTGCTGTAATTATCCATCGACCGATTTCACCATTATATAAACCTGGGACGGTTGCAGGTCTGTGAAACAGAGGAAGCTAATTTCAGGCCCATTTATTTACACATAAATGTGTAGAAACAGACGTTGATAAAAAAAAAAAAAAAACTGAATGAACAAGCAATTGGAAACAACTATGTGAATCTGAAACAAGAAAATGCTGTAATAATGTTTTTATTATGTATAATTTGTACAAATATATTGCCAAACAAGTAACACAAATGCTCCAGTGTCGTGTATATTTCTACAATGCTGTCAGTCAAACTCATATCGTTGAATATATAGTGATATAGTTCATGCAAATGTTTAGGAACGAAATGTAAATGCAATGGTTTGTATTTGACTGTTTATTTGACGACATTTTAGAGGAAGCACTGCTGTCATACAGCAATCGCCCCTGTTAAGTCCAAGTATAGCTCATGCATTTCCTGTTGCAGATACGTTAATGACCATTATGCCCGTTAGTGATGGAGCAAAAGAATGATTCATCCTTCAGTCTCAGAACGACACGCTGAGTGTTTTTATGTGTTCGCATGAGTGAATGAGAAAGTGTTTTGGGACACAGCCTTGGATTTGCACATCCAAATGCACGCAGATACAGTGGAGACACAGATAAAACCCGCAGCTGCAGAGAAACCACCGCTTGTTTTATGATCGATCTGAGGCGGCCATTATCTCAGCGGCTGACAGAAGATTCAGCAGCCTGTCAAGCTCACATACGGAGACATGCAGTAACAATGGTAGGAGGCTGTAATTGGCGAGGCGGTTTCACAGCCTTTATGACAGAAACAGACTGGGGCACAAGCCACAGCCGTCCAATCACTTACCCCGCAGGCTCATTATCTTAATGTGGAACGGGGCAGGGATGTGGAGATCACTGAGGCTCAGCAGGCAAACCCTTGAAACTACCTTCACTCATCCATATTTCCATGTTTACGATTGACTCTAATTCATCCAATCTAATAACGAGGTGACTCATTAGAGGACAACAATTTGTGTGAGACAAAGTGATGAGTCTTTTCCTGAAAGACCTTTATGTAGAGTTTCTTCAGTGCTCAACAAATTAAAGGGAGTTTAAGAGGTCGGGATCAGTGGGGGTTTGATGCATAGATTCACTGGCTCTATACAGTATCAACGCTAGTGAAGAAAACCAAAAAGCTACAAAAATCTCAGGACTACTAACTAATGTTTTTGTGATTAAATGGAGTATTAAATGTTGTAGATTGTAGATTTGTATAAGTTAATTTGTGACTAGGCCCTGTGATGGACTGGCAACCTGTTCAGGGTGTTCCCGCCTTTCGCCCTATGTTGGGCTAGGATTAGCACCAGCATCCCCCCGTCACCCGAATGTGAAGGATAAAGCGGTAGAAGATGACTCAGTGAGTGAATCTGTGACGAGGTGATCCAGATGATGTCCAGACAACAGAGTCTCAAAGGTGAACGCAGCAGGACACTGTCTGGATGAGACAACGTTCTCCTGACAACGTTCACTGTCTGGATGAGACAACGTTCTCCTGACAACGTTCACTGTCTGGATGAGACAACGTTCTCCTGACAACATTCACTGTCTGGATGAGACAATGTTCTCCTGAAAACGTTCTCCTGACAACATTCACTGTCTGGATGAGACAACGTTCTCCTGACAACGTTCACTGTCTGGATGAGACAACGTTCTCCTGACAACATTCACTGTCTGGATGAGACAATGTTCTCCTGACAACATTCACTGTCTGGATGAGACAACGTTCTCCTCACAACGTTCACTGTCTGGATGAGACAATGTTCTCCTGACAACGTTCTCCTGACAACATTCACTGTCTGGATGAGACAACGTTCTCCTCACAACGTTCACTGTCTCCTGACAACGTTCACTGTCTGGATGAGACAACGTTCTCCTGACAACGTTCTCCTGACAACGTTGACAATGTTCTCCTGAAAACGTTCTCCTGACAACATTCACTGTCTGGATGAGACAACTTTCTCCTGACACCGTTCACTGTCTGGATGAGACAACGTTCACTGTCTGGATGAGACAACGTTCACTGTCTGGATGAGACAACGTTCACTGTCTGGATGAGACAACGTTCTCCTGACAACGTTCACTGTCTGGATGAGACAACGTTCACAGGTCTCAAAAATCTCCAGAGGATCCAGGTGAACCAGGAGGCAGGAGAACTCTTGCTCGTTCACTTGCTGTGTGGATTATCTGGAGTTTTAATGTGCTGCGTTCTCAACCAAGCTCACCGGCACATTTTCCAGAGATTAGACTAGAGGAGAATCTCAGGAGAATTTGTGAAGTGACTTCTGCAGACACTTGCATTCACACATACCACCCGTCTCGACAATCTCTGGAGAACATCCAGACTTTAGTGCATGTCTGAAAGCAGCTACAGCGTGATAGTGTCAAGGGCTTAAAGACTTTAAAACAGTTATTTTTGAAATCGAGATTTCCTTGTGTCCCTATGACAAAGGTCCATTAAAAATAAACACTAATTATAAATTCAAATATCAAGTTTATTGTCATTGGCCAGATTTAATCCCTGGAACAATTATGTTTCATGCTTTCACACAAAATACCGACCCATTTATGAATATGAACATTAACAGCCATATCATCCAGCAGAGCAGTGACTGACAGCATATTAATCGTGTATTCTCTGCTCTTACTTCTACATGTGTACATGCTCTAATTACATTTACAATATGCATCAGGCTGAAACCTTAGCGGCACGAGACACTGTCTTACCGTTAATGACTCCTCCATGCTTTTGAACAAACACACACCGTAACAGTGCCTGCACGGAAACCCATATCTGTGACCAAGTGATTTGATCAGGCGTCCAGTGCAAAGACGCATTATAGTGAAGACACAGCACTAACAGTAATGTAGTTCTTCACACACACACACACACACACACACACACGCGTGTTGCAAACTCAATAGCTTCACCTTTTGTTGCTTCCCACCAGGTTCATTATTAATTACAGGGGAGCAATGACACCAACTGATGAGCTGTTTGAGTATCCATCCATCCATCCATCCATCTACATGCAGATTAGAGCCAACACAGAAAACAACACAAATGGTTTTGAACACTAGCATAATCCAGATTTACATTGTGGACAGATTAGGATAAAGAAATGCAACATGATTTAATTAAGTTAGTGATAGCATCAAAATGAGTTAAAAAGAAAACCTTTTTCTAAATGAAAAGGCAAATACAAATAGACTGCTGCCACAATAACAGGGTTGATGACATGGGTGAGTGTGTTTTAGGGAACAGAGGGACCAATTGGCTTTGGCCGTCAGCTGGATTCAGGACTCGAGGGATGGATTGTAAGAAAGGCTGTTCTCGTCCTGGTGCTGGAGTGAAGACATGGTCATGACAGAGAAACGGATGAGACACGAAAATTAGATAAAACATTGACCCCGGTGATTCAAGATGTCTGAAGATTCTCAGTCATCCAGGTCATAGTCTTCTTCTTCTTCTTCTTCTTCTTCTTCTTCTTCTGTAGTAGCTGTGGACACCTGGACAGCTCAAACTCAAGCAAGTCCAGTCGAGGATTTAAGATGCTTTACGCTTTATTTCAGCAAGTAAGTGACAATGTAGGAGACCTGCTTTACCTAAATAATTTGTGAAATTGCATGTTATACAGTACGTTTGTCCAAAACCCTGATTAGCGGACCAGCAAGAAAGCATAGTCCAGGAAAATAGGGCTGCACAATATATCTTAAATCTATCGTCATTGCGATATCAGCACGGACAATATGCAATATACTTATCGAAAATGATGTCTTGAACTGCAACAAATGTTCCTGCACATTCAATCATCAGCAGCGGACTCCTACAGTGAACAGTGTGCAGTGTGTGTGTGTCGCTTTTTAAATTTCAGTTTCCTCCACTATTCATTTTATCTCAGGTTACACACACACAGTTTCTCAAAATGTAAAAATCAGGCTGAAACATCAGCGCGTGTGAACACATCAGCTGACCAAACTTGATTATTCTTCACACATACACCGTCAAATTTCAGTCCATTTACCCATCATAACTTCCTTTCATGCTGGCCTTCAAAAT
The DNA here is from genome assembly GCA_016785285.1 of Brachirus orientalis. Taxonomy (NCBI): domain Eukaryota; kingdom Metazoa; phylum Chordata; class Actinopteri; order Pleuronectiformes; family Soleidae; genus Brachirus; species Brachirus orientalis. The sequence continues at coordinate 156,524 of JAFBJR010000246.1, forward strand.
AAGAAACAACTTCCTGTATAAACCTTTTGCATGTACAATTCCTTCTTCTTTTCTTTTTTTTATAAATCTAGTTTATTTTTGTCTGTTTTTATTATATCGATAATTCATCCCCCACTTATTGTTTACAGTATATCAATACATAATAAAACACATGCTTTTATTTTTATCTCCTAAATTTATCACGAGTGATATCATCATCAAAATATTCAGTATTATGGGATGATTTCCAGGAACAGGAAACAGACAGGAGACACACCTTCTGTGGTTTTTTTTCTGACTAGTACATCCTCTGAGTGCCACTTCCTAATACTCTTGACAAGTTTAGTAGCATAAAGAAAAGTTTAGGCACATATTTTCTTAATAAATTACTTAGAAAAATCCATTTAATATCTTGTCCATGAAACTTTGGACATGTGTTTCCTTTTAGCTCCACCTCAGACTCAGTGTATGAAGAGTGAAGACATGGGTGGTGGTTTATTTCTGCCATTCAAGGGTGTTCTCAAGTATCAGACAAATGAAAAAGTTTACCATCTTTGATCCTCCTGCATTCTTGCATGTACAAGCTGCTTCCTGGTGCACTTCAAAAGCAGCCCTGCTGGGAGAGGCCGCCTTTATCTCATCTGCACTCCCACCAGTGCTGTGCTACACTGGGTTGTCTGTGACCGGGACATTTTCATTCTGATCTCCTGCCATCTCACGACTGTTCGACTCATCGGACGCTTAAAGAAGAGGAAATGCCCCGTGAGATATTTACGCTGGGGTCACAGGGGGGACAAAGCAAAGCCAGAGGTATAAAAGTAAGCGATGCATAGTTTTGGCTGCCAGCCACACAGTCGATGCATGGGAGGCTGGGCGTTCGTCCAGTAAGTCAATGAGTCCCAGACACAGAACAGCCAGTTCGGTGTCCCTTATATCAACATCACTCAAAATAAGACCCACATGATTGTATCGTTAATGCCTTGAGAAGAAAAACCAACTTCAGACACACACAGAATGTAGACGGCATTAAAAAGGTATGACACACTCAGGCATGTGTTGCCTGTCAGTCGAAGCAGTCGCGGTCGGTCAAGGCTCCACCTCACCAAGACAATCTTGCTCTTCTTGCTCGTCTTGTGGACGTGGAAGAAGGATGTTCTTGTTTGACAGGCCACGACAATAAAACAGCTGGAGCAACTCCAACTTTTATTCAGCTCAACAAATTAATCTGTTAAGTTGAATTTACCAAAGAACCAAAACAGGTCGTAAAATAGCAAAAGTACAAACCGGTCCAACATTAACACGGGCAATAATAAAAGCCTCAACTTAGGTTCTTGTCTTTACAAAAAACAAAGGTGGTATTTAGCTTTTTTCCTTCATCTAACGACAATTTTTGGCAACTGACAAATGCAACTTGTGAATACGTTAAAACAGTAGCCTGCCTTTTGCCCTGTGTCGGCTGGGATTAGGCACCAGCGCCCCCTGTGGCAGGTAAAGAGTGGCTGAGTTACAGTCACAGTGTTGCAGAACAAGGTCTCATTCAGTGTAAAATATAGTAGCAGTTAAATTGGCTGACTATGTTGTAGGTGAACATGATGACATGGGGAACAGTGCACAGCCAAATGTAAGGCAGTCCTCAGGTATGTGGTCATATGTCATCAGTGTTTCTACTGCTAACACGGACACACAACACTCTCTTATTTTGGATAAGGCATTTTTTTTTACGTAAATGTCACATATAATATTCTGACAGGTATTTTCAGTTTAGCAGCCATTTGTAAAACCAAAAAAAAACCCTTTTGGGCCTAACATAGAAAATAAAAAAAACAAATAACATTTTAAATATCAGTGGATTCCTAAGATTTTATCGAGTAAGTTCAGCATTTAAAAACAAAACAAAACAAAAAATCTGCACATCCCATAATTTCTCACAAACTTACATCCTGTTACATATTATCATCCATTATTGTGTTTATATCATATCCTGTTTCTACTGAATGTTCATGGGAATCTAAAATGATTTCTGGTAAGACACATAAATCAAGGTTATGTCTCTTGTGTACGTTGGATGGTCTAAACTCTTGCAGTCAGCATTTGTAGCTCAAGTTTGTTTATACACGCATGAGCATAAATTACAGTCCCGGCACCTAAGTGAGGGATTTACCTGTGAGCTGAGTAACATCAATATTCAGAAACATGTCATCATTGAAACTCTTGTCTTGTGCAATAACAAAACCATCCAATGTGGGGTTTTGCTTTAACACTCACGTTTTAACAACTGCCTGCTTGTGACTCCGAGCCAGCACTTCTGTATGGCTCCATTAATCACAGGGGAACTCGCTGCCACAAATGACCTCCACATCCTTTCCATTAACTTCATGTGACATACTGTTAACAGACAACCCATGGCCATGTGGGGTTCAATGTCATTCAGCCCATCACAATATCCCATCTGGTTATTAACAAGCCAGGAGGCCCACAAGAACCACAGATGGAGACCAGAGTGGGACCACAGAGGGGGTCACCACCATCATCTACAACATCATCTACAACGGACCATCTTCTGCTTTGGCCTTCAATCAAGTCCCTTTTCTCTCATTTAAAAGTGGCATTAACAGCTTCCCCTCTCAAATAGATGGTTTCTGTTCTTCTCATATAATAGTGATTATGTCAGTCTCAAGTTCCAGAACAGAATCCTGTGGTCGGACTGACCATAAGGATGACCAGGACAAATCCTGATGGGGCTTCAGGAATGGTTGGCCAGAATTACAAGTCTAACGGCGTTGCAGTATGATGAACAGGAAAGACTGTTTTTGTTTTTCCCTAGACTATTTTTTGGGGGTATTAATAATTCAGATTACTCACATCCTAAAAAGTCTAAGAAGGAAAAATCTCTCTCTCTTGTTCTTGTGCAATTTGTGACAAGGTACATGGAAGTCTACGCTTCCATGTACCATGTACCAGAGAGTTCTGCTCACATGGCCACTGTTGCGTCCATATTTAAATGTGTCAGTCTAGTCACTGACAAACGATTTGTATACTCAATCTCAGATTTTATTCCAGTTATGATAATTGGGATAAAAGGGAGTTTGTCCCCATTTATGTCCCTGTATCTTTGTGTCATACATGTGTTGGTACAAGTGGACCTATTTGCACTATTTTGACTAAAACTAGACTGTGTGAACAACAGTACTGGAAATGCAGGCACAGTCACCACAAATGGGCCGCACAAATGTAGGGGTTCTCAGGTAAGCTGTTTTTCCTGCTACAGATGTGGGCCAACTTCTGACATTAATATCATGTGGGCCATAACAGACTTCTGAGGACTCTGTGATGCAAAAAGTATGTCTCCAGCCTTCAAACTGTTGTGGTAATACATCACTCTGAACAACATCTCTATGAAACCCACATCCTCATTAAAAAACCACGTACATTTCTGCAAGAGTCTGCTAAAGGATTGTCATGCAAACTAATTAAACCAACTGGATTTTGTAAAAAGGAAAATGTATAGTAAAGATTAAAATTTATATTTAAAGAGCTAAATAATTATCAGCTGGTGTATTTGGTAAAATTACAAACACTGTCATGGATCTACATACTCTCTGCTCTGCACAGCCATTGCCCCATTTCCCTGCTCGTTTATCCTCACTATCTGCTGCCTCTGTACCAAATGCTGACTCAAACCTCTCCTGGTGCTCCCATGAGAACCAGACAACCACAGGTGCAGCTACACAGCTTCTCCATTAAGGCTCCATGGGAACGACACCGCGTGCTACTTTTAACTAATTTATGGCGCTTTTATGGCTCGGCTCTACTCGGTTTGGTATCAGGCACGTCATTTTCCATGACTTCATAGTTCCTCCTCAATGTAAACAGCGTCGTCATAGCACGGCCGCACGGAACTGCTGTGGCGTTGTTTTATATGCGACACAAACAAACAAACAAAGCAGTAGTTTTCTTTGTCCTGAATCATTTTCCTCACTTTTCTAAACAGATGAGTTCACTGAATGGTTCAGTACTTCCTGCATGAGCGGAGCACAGACTCCGTCTGACACAGTCACTGAAGTGAAATACGGCTGAACGGCTTGTGATTGGGCTCACCATCTCCGTCTTTCAGCAGTGCTGTCGCTAAATACACCAGACTCCTCTGTTAAATATGGACATTTTACAAATGTCCTTGTTAAATGTTGCAGATTAACGCATGTTTTCAGGATTATTTTCAAGTCTTTTTAACTCATCTACAGTTCAACATTGTTCGCGCTCGTGACTCTTCCGGTGACGACGCTCTCTGACCAATCAGTGGCCGGCAGTCTGTCCACGTCACATTTCAGTATCAGCTCGACTGGAACCTCCACAGAGCAGGGACTAAAAAAAGGACCAGGTACCAGGTAGGACCGCAACGATTACTTGACTAGTCGACAAATAGTCAACAACTAATTTAATAGTTGACAGGTCGTTAGTGACGTCATCAAGTGTGTCCCACGGCATGCAATGCTACGCTAAACAATGTTTCACCGTAGTCAACTGAAGTAACTCAGGAACTAAATTGGAAGCAACAGCATGGAGGCGGCTGAAGCAAAGCTAATGACAAACAAACGCTCCAAAGTTTGGGAATATTTCATATGAGACACAACTAAGAAAATGGTCACGTCAGCTGAGCCTCACGTACCATGGGGCCACTTCAGCAATGATTATTTGAAGAGGAAACACATTTGGATGATTCTGACGCACCTCGGTAAGATAATTAGCTCCAATGCTAGTAGCTAGCATTATATACAGAGTGAAAACCCAGTGGAGTTGAGCTGTGCTGTGCCGTGCCGAGCCATGCTGGAACTGTGCAGTGGATAAGTGCCATTGTATTGAATAGCCAGGATCACGCTCTTGAATTTAAGCATTTTTGATTTAGACTGAAGAGCTACAGTGCGCTGGTTAAACTGGCTACAGCAACAACTACAGCAGCTAAAGACAAGCAAAACAATCCTGTGGTGATAAGACGATACGTGCAGCGGCACGAGGAATGAGGATGAACAGCTTTGGCCAGTCGGGACAAAAAAACTCACATGATTGTGTCAGTTTGATTAAAGGAAGTGATGCACAGAGACGAATGACATCTCAGCAATCAGTGGATGGACTGTGGTGGAATTCATGATTCCCACAGGATGAACCATGATGAACCATGTTGGTGATCCATGGACATAAACCAACAGTGAAATGTTTTCACTTCATGTAAGCCACTTAAAAAACATGGCCTTCATTAGACTGTCATAAAGTCTGGCAAAAGTAAACAAGAACATGATCAAAATAAAACTAAATAGCTGAATTTACTACTAATACTATAATTAAATTATAAATTCAATATTTATTTGTTCCAGTTCCCACATAATTAAGATTTTTTTCCCTTACATACATATGTCAAATTATCCCTGGAAACATCAAGAAAGCTTTAAAATAAATATTCATACCATAATATTTTCTCGAATAATCGAATTTGGTTTATAAAATGTCAGAAAATGTTGATCTGAGTATCCCAAACCTCAAAATGATGATGTTCTCAAATGTCTCCTTTTGTCCACAAATTATTCAGTATAAATTATTATTATTTTTTTGCTATGTGGAGCTAAGAACCCCAAAAATATTCACATTCAAGAAGCAGAAAAGAAATTTTTTTTTTTAAACAAAATAGGTCAATGAGTTACATTATAGTCAAAATAATATTTGTATACAAAAATGTTCATTTATATTTAGGAGACAAACCCACAAAAAAAGTTACATTTTCAAAATCTGAACAAACCAAATGACTAATGATACAAGCAATCACTACAAGACTATGAAAGATAATTAGTCGTTTCCAGTCTTTATGCTATGGTTGATGTCCAACTCAAAATTCATCCTCACCATAGGCCAAAAAGCAACAGGCAGCAACAATTAATCATTTAGTAATCAATCAATAAATTAACCGTCAACCATTTTGGTAATCAAAGCAGCACCTTTTTAAAACAATAAAGACAAGTTTATCTGGATTCACTTCAGTAAACGTGAATATTTTCTGGGTTTGATGCTGAAAATATTTGGTTATTTCAGAGGTTTTGAGGTTGTGGAAACACTGAAATTGTATCTCTATGTAAAGACATTTTGGATGCCTGATCTCAAACATTTGAACTGATGATGTTTCTCCCCAGTTGCTCGTTGGATGACACATCTTATGAGGTGACACCCACGCTGCACTTCCTTCCTTCCTTCCATGCCCACAGTGAAGCAGAGGAACTGCCTTCACATTCTGATTTATGGTCATACATGGAAACACAGCACATCTCAGAAATGTCCAAGGAGAGACATGTGTGTGTTTTTTAAAATGGTACATCAAAGTCAAGAAAAGGAGATGATAAAAATCTATAAAAACATCTCAAAGATTTACATCCTTGCAGTGGCTGTTTATCTGATGAAGAGGAGGGAGACGACAATCCTCTGGTCCCAGACCACGTCTTTATATCTTCTCAAACGACCTGACACTACAAAGATGCAGGGAAGACGCATGGCTCTGCACTGACTGCACTGCTACTCTCTGTGGTGAGGGCAAGTGCATATAAAGGAGGAGGAGGACTGAAGTGACACACGTCTACTTTGCATTTTGAGATTTATCGAGAGCAGCAACAGGCGAGAGCTATGGAGACACTGTATATCATGTAAAGCAGAGCTAATCTGGAAGAAATGGATGTTATGTCGAGGATGTTAAAAGGAAGCAGTCGAGGTTAGAAGAAAACTGGATGAGTCACCGCACGAGGGCTGCAATTTAAGATTATTTTTGTAATGAATCTTTTGTCTGGTTATTTTTCTTGATTAATAATTTGTTGTTTGGTCCATTATGTGTGAGAAAGTAAACAATCAAACGAATTAGTTTTGTTGCACGGGTTGTTTGCTGTGGACATTCGCTTCCGTTTCTCCCAAAAACACCAATGCAGAAGTAAAAATATGTTGACTGGCCACCGAATCTCTAGCTTTGGGTCATCTTCTTTAGCACACGATGCCAATTTTGTAAATTCTGTAGCGTTGCAACCAACAATTACTGTCATAGTCAATTAAATCTGTCGATTATTTTCTTGATTTAACTTGTTTGGTCCGTAAAATATCAGAAAACGTTGAAAATTCTTGATCACATTTGAAAACATCATGTTTTGTCCACAAATTAACATGTTTTAAGGGTTTGTTATATGGAGCAAAGAAAACTGAACATATTCACATTTAAGAAGCTGAAACATCAGAAAGCTTGTTTTATTGATTGGTAAAAAAAAAACACTCGATTAATAATTTATTAAAATAGTTGAAGATTAATTTAGTAACTGATTGATAATCGATTAAATGGCAGCTGATATCATGTTATTGGTGCCTGGCTTCAGTTGACTGTGAATTTCTGGATGCAAATCCTCAGCGTGGATGAGATTCTTATGAGTGACATCATGACTGGTTTGTCCAATCCTTTAACATTATATCAGTATATATGCTACACCCGAAGAGAGTTTTATTGCAATATATATATATATACACTGTAAATTCTGATTCAATTATTGCACAGCACTAACTGTAGTTTGACCTCAGCGTTTATCTGCCTTGTAGAACACAGATTTGTAGATTTCTCTACATAAAATGCTTCTGGCAGCATCTGATAATATAGGTCACAAAATTATTAGATAATTATTTATTACTATCTGCCTTGGACTCTTCTCTTATTTAGCTTTATGAATTAATGATCCATGATTTATGATAAACTGCATTTGCTGTTTTCATGATCTGGTTCGTTTCATTCTCATGACTCAGCACAAACAGTTCCACTTCATTATGAAGACGATCAATGTATTGGCTGAGGATAAACGTCTACCATTGATCGGGTCATTGAGTTTGAATTATGAATGTTTGTGTGAACAACGGAAAGTGGCATTAACGTGTTCAGAGATTTATGACACGAGGAAGTGATGATGACACTTTAATTGATCAAGGGGAGATTTATTTAACGAGTTGTGAGGTACTGAGGTTCTGCTCCTCACTTTATAGAGTTTTTAACTCTTGATGGGAAGAAGCAAACAAGAGCCGCTTTTTCCACCAAAATTAACAGGAACTTTTATGACCAGTTCATCAGTGTAGTTTGCTTTTCCACCAGTTCTTGAGTTTTGTTAATGATGCGTGTTTGTTTCTCAAAATCCATTTCACGTTAATAAACAAGAATAAACTATAAAGACCTTTAGAACGATACGTTTTCACATCAATGTCTCCAAAAGTCTCAAATAACACAAGAAAAAGAGTCACTAGAGGGTCCGAATACTCGCTAAATATAGAGACAAAGTCCACAACATGGAAACAGCTGCAAGATGTGTTCCACCAATCACCATCCGTCTGCACACAGCCCCGCCCCCCCAAAGTTCCTGCTAGTCTAAAAAGTTCCTACTTGAGAGTGGGTACTAAATTTACCCGGGTAAAGCATTTACCTGTGTAATATTTATCAGGGTAATACTGAAGAAAACACATTGAGCTGAGAAGAAACACACTTGGAAAAAGACTTGGAAGATTTGCAAAGGTCAAAGGTCATTGTATCCGACCACCAGCGCAATTACCTGAACACACTTACCTCATTTTCTAATGAACATGATTCAACATCACCTTTTATTTGCAAAAAAAAAAGTAGGTTGAGTGTGGGTGAAAACCATGTTGATACGCAAGTGGTTTCACAGAAATCATGGCCCTTTTGTTGTGGTTACACGGCGTATATATATATCTGCGTATCACATAGACCGGTGAGATTATTTCGTTTCTCATGTTTCCTTTTGTTGTTAGTGTGCCCTGTTTCTAGGTCGTCATTGTAAATGAGAATTAGTTCTCAATTGACTCACCTGGTTAAATAAAGGTCAAGTAAATGTAATAAAATCTGTGGTTTCTCAAACGAAAAAGTGGAAGTAGCACCATTATCGCCAAATTTAAAATACAGAGGTGTAAAAAGGCTGAGCAAAGGAGGCAGATTTATTCATCCTCCTCCTCTTCCTCACATATACTTCACACACGGATATAGTGAAATTAGATTAAGATGAAGCCAGGGATACATTGACTTTAATTATTATTATTTTTTGGTTATTTGTTTCATTTTCCACTGATCACATACCCTGGTTTATACCGTCAAACAGTATTTCTCTTTTTGCGAACTGTGGGCGTAAACTTTGCAACAAGCAAGAGTTTACCTGATTTTTGGTGTTTGCAAAACAACCATTCATTCTCTTTCCAAATTAAAAACTGAATTTATGTAAAGAAATGGTCATTAATTCGGTTTGAAGCGTTGCATGCAGACAGTTGAGTAGTGAAGCCCGTCATGGGAGTTTAACCAACGTCCCTGTGCGAACAGAACAGGAGTTACTCCTCTGTTCTCGGCTCTTAAAACCTCTAAATATCTTCACATACTGCAGCTTTAATTACTCACTTCCTCCCACGCAAATCAATCAACCGCCTCCAACTTATTCAAAACACAAATTCAAAACGCAGCACGGTGTTGCTGGAATTCAAGGACTGGAAAAATATAATAACGTCACGCCCATTTAATTAAACCTTTTATTGTCTTTAGCGTTAACTTTAAACACATGCAGCATCAAAGTTGATCTCCCTCAACTAAAACTACAATGAACATGGATCATACTAACATTTATTATCATAATAACCAACTATTAAATAATGTTATTTTTAATTCAAAAGATTCCATCAGGACTGATCGATTATAAACCGATTAGTAAGTAATCGCCTGCTGTTGTCCTGACAGTCGTTTTATGTTTGAGTGTTTTTTTTTTATAATTTCATGAATAAAAGACATCATTAAAACGGAATCATTTTGAGAACATCATCATCACCTCAGCCTAACATTAAAACATGTCTTCACCTTAAAATGGACTCATTTACATTATGGGGACTTGATTTTTGTCCCCATAAGGAAGACAAGTCCCCATAATGTGAGTGTGGAGACACATTTAGGTCCCCACAACATGAGGAAGACCAGCCACACACGGTCATTTCCGGTTTCCTACTTTAAAACACTGTCTTCTTTAACACTGAAACGGCCCACCGTCAAAATGTTGACGAAATCAACATAATTATTACATGCAAAAATCCGTTAAAGCGGTTGGCAGCATCAACACAAACGCCGTTAACACGCTACTTCCGGCACAGCTTGTCAGAGTAAAACAAAAACAAACAAAACAAAAAAAACTGGATCAGGAAATCAGGGAAAAGGAAGAAACAAACGAACCAATAGTTATTATTTTATCAGACAATTTAGCGTGAACAATTGACAGTCCCAACTGTTCAATTTGAGTAGTATAAAATGTGTCAAACATGTTCAGCGTTTCCATTTTAAATACTAATACTTTTAAGCTACTTTGACCGCTGCTATTTTAACTTTTTAATTCATTCATCATTTTACACTTGATTTGATTTTCAGAAGTGATGATTAAGTTTATTATATGCAAAAAATATAAGGTTCCAGATATATATATTTCTTGAGTTTTAATGCGTAATCTTTGTATGCTTTTATTTGGAAGGCCTTGACGCGTTCACTTTCCGGTTAACGACGGCTAACTTTCCGCAGCTGCTCCACGCCGACTGCGGCTCTGACTGTCCCGCTGTCCGCCGTCCTGCTGTCGGAGGCGGCTACAGCTTTGTGCTCAGCAGCGATGTCTCCGCACAACCCTTCGTGTATTTTAAAGAACTAAACCCGTCATTAAAACATACTAACATGGTACATGTCACCAGCAGCGTGCCTTTCACGTCCCCTGTCAACGTTCTCCTCCCCCGGTGTGAGGATGCTCCCTGCCGCGGCTCCGACCACACCACCGACAAAACCGGTCAAAGATTCTCCGGCAGCTGTGTGTCATGACACACCGCTGGCTCCACGCAGCCATATTAAAATAAAAATAAAAAAAACCCCACAGTAGAGAGGAACGTTTCCTACCGTAAATATGTGCTGGTGCGGGCGGATCCTTCCTCCTGCGGTTGTGCGGCGCGGCAGCTGCGGACTCTCTGCCTCCTCCCACCGGCCGCTCCTGGGCTCAGGCTGCAGCTGCTGCTGGGATACGTCCACCGTGGAAAAGCCCGGTAGTCTCAGCCCCGCGACGTGGACTTCCCGTAAGTGTGCAGACTACAGTGGCTCAACCACACTGACTCACAATTATGAGTGGGCAGGGCGTGTCATCTCCGCCCGTGGGCCCGCCCTCCGTTCGGCTGAGGGCAAACCAGGCCAAACTTCATTGAAAAATCTGGCAAGTTAAGATGTCGCACGCTGGGAGACGTTTTTAATTGGTTGAATCTTTTTCTTGCGTTATTAAATTCAACATATGAAAAGCAGGGAAACATCCGGGACATTCGTGACAGCTTTTATGTGAAAAGAAATCCGGAATTTTCTCCATAAAAATTGATAGACATCCAACAATGTATGGCATCTACTGTACAGGGGCGTTTCAAGATAATTTGGGTGCTTGGACAAAAGGAAAGTGGGGCCCCAACTTTGAATTGTCTTTCTTCTTATTATTATAATGATTATTATTATTTATATCACTGGCTCATTTGTGTTAACTTGAGTTAAACAACCAAGAAACTACTCACCTGGGTCTACAACAGTGTGACCACCAGTTGGAACAGCTCATCCATCTTCCTCATTCACAGTCATCCTCCATCTTAGATGTTGAAAGAATCGGGTTTTGTGAATTTTTAAACAAGCAATGCTGATCTTGAGTCCCTACAGGATTAGAAATTTGAATTAACTGACGTGACTAGAGCTCAAGTCCAGTCAACTTGTGTCTCTACATTAAGATCCATTGATTTTTGTTTACTTATTTTTTTTTTTTTTTTTTTTGCTTGAGTTAAACAAGTGCAAAGAATTACGCAAATGTTGCATCCTTGTGGAAATGAATGAGTTCCTAGTTGGAAGTTTAAACTGGAGCGCCCCCTTCAGGTCAACCATGTCAATAGTAAAAACACTCTGGAGCTTTTACAGTTAATGGTGCTTCTGACTTGTTTCATGTTAAGTCAGTCAAATGCATAACGTGGACATGTTGCCACACTGTTTGTGTGCAAAAGCACCATTATACTCATAGAATGCACAATAAAAGTGTTATATTAATCAACTAATTTCTAAATTATTCCATAAAGAAAATACACTATATTAAACCGGAATTATTTTTGGAGTAAGAGAGGAATTATAATCTGTCCAATTGCTAAGGGAATTTACAAAAACCACATGTCAAGTGATGGACTCTGGAATGAACTATCAATACCATAAAACCAGATTATAGTGTGTGAAATATCTGGCCCTGCTTTAACACTGATACTCAGCTCTTATGTCAGGACCGGCCCACACTATTGACATCTACATTAAAACACGTACTCGCACACAGGGACAATCATTTAATTTCATTTCCTAGTTGTCAAGACACGTATAATTCAAGCAATCAAGCATCAGACTTGAAATGCCACCATATTGGTGATTATCCAGCCTGTTGCCTGGAGAACACTTAAAACTCCAGTTGGTGCCGTTATTCCTCATCGTACAGCTCTGATTATGACTCACAGTCTAACATAGCTTCATATTACTGAGCTGAAGGGCACAGACTTTGTCTTGTTTCACTGCAGCTGCTTAACGACAATAACGGAGCGAATAAATCTCGGGAAAAGTATATGAGCACATGGCGGGACGGCAGAGTGGCGAGCGAGGCGGAGCTGCTTTAGCAGACGACTGTGGAGAATGAACATGCTGTGTGAGCGCGAGCCCGTTGGCTGCTTCCTCCTCACGGCCACTTGTAAGTGACGTGAGTGTGAAGCGGTGAGAAAAGCCCGAGTTTTAGAAGTCGAGTGGTGTAAAAGGACCGAGCAAAGGAGGCAGATTTATTCATCCTCCTCCTCCTCTTCCTCACATATACTTCACACACTGGTATAGATTAAATTAGATTAAGATGAGTGATAGGTATTTTGTTATTTATTTCATTTTCATTTCATTGGATATACATTAGAACATTATTTCTGATTTTCCTCCAACTACAGCAGATGAAGCTTGCGTACCACTAGTGGTACACGCACCACAGTTTGAGAACCATGGGGGGGGGGTCTTTGATATCTTAATAATCAATTCACAGCTTAAACAGTTATACAGCCTTATCTGACTAGAAATGTAAGTTTGTGTCATAGTATAAACTTTTCACTCTCCCACACCAAACTCCATAGAGAAAATCAGTGATTTTACATCGCAGCACACAGGAGTTGTTGATCCACTCGTGCCTCCATCTCTAAGTTCAGATGTGTTATTTCGTGACTTTGGTGTTTTAAATTCTTCGTTCGGATTTACCCAAGTGTCACAGACTCACCAAACGCGGCAGCAGGAGACTAACAACTTCTGTGTCCCCGTGAGCTAAAAATGCTGCTTTTCTCTATGGACTTTGGTGCAAGAGAGTGAGCAGATTAACAAACTTCAGTTTCCAGCTGGGGAGTGTGGTCTGTCAGCGAGACAGGTGTGTATTTTATCAGCTGAGCCTTTTCTTAAGTGACAGTGGTGACAAAACCTTCTTAATGCACCAAGTAAATGGTTTACAGACCTAACAAAAGACTAAAATATGATATGGAGACCCCATGTTTAGTTTAGTAGCTGTTAACAAGTTAATTTTCTGAAGTGTGTCAACTGCTTTCTTTTGTCAGTGATAGTCTGATGATCTCCTCGATCATCTAATCACATTCCTCGTTAATAAAAGTGCTGTTTAAGATGTTTCTGGGATTTTCTTTTACTGTGTTTTTTCTCTGCTTTGCTGGGTGTTGACGAGATGCCACAGGATGTTGCTACTGAGGGAGGGAAATGCAGTGTGAGGTGAGACGTCAGCCGAGGAGGAGGACGAGGAGGAGGAGGTAAACCCGTCCATCATCTGCTGCTGTGAACATTTGAGTCATACCTGCTGTGCTCACCACAATCCTGGTGATCACTTACATGCACGTTAAAAAAAATACCCTGTCCTTCATGCTGAACATTTCTGGACGTCCGATCCCTCGAGTGCCATCTAATAAACGTGTCAGAGGTTGGTTTGTCAACTCGAATGACCTTGGTGTGTCCTTCAGAGGCAGCAGGGCAGTGTTTCTGAGGCCTGCTCTCAGCTCTTCATCCTCCCGCCGGAGACATGGGAGCAGCTCTCGATTCATTTACCCCTGTGGAGACAACAGGCAGCAGCTGGCAGCAGCAGGCAGCCGTGACCAGTGCTGCCTCTGCAGGAGAGCTTGTCCTGCTGCTGTGCTGCTGCTGTGCTGCTGCTGTGCTGCTGCTGCTGCTGCTGCTGCTGCTGCTGCTGCATGTCTCACTCTGTCCTTTCTGTCTGCTGGACGCACTGATGACACTTCGCACACAACATCACGTTTTTCCACACGAGTGCCCACAACTGAAGGAAGTGTACACACCCATGTCAAGGGGGTTTCCTGTCCGGGCTGCAAATGTTGACTTTAAAGCAGAAATATTGTCTAAATTATTCTTTATTGACTTTATATAATGTTACATCAGCTGGTCTACATCATATGTGGGTCTGTATGAGGCTCACTAGTGTCTCACTAATAACTTTATGTAAGTTCAAAAATTATGAAACCAAAGCAACATAGAAACGGAAGCCTGGTCTACACTGACCTCTAGTGGACGCATGGGCCATGTGCACACAAGGTACAAAACACTGAGCTCTTTAATTCTTTTACAGTTGCTCAAAAATAAAATGTCAGGAATGATGTAAATGAGCAGCAGATTTTTTCTTTTCATGAAAACCTGCATGTGTTTCTTGGGTTATTGTTTTGGGTCAGTGCAGGATTTCACTCCACTGTTCAGGCGCCACCGTGTGGCCAAATGGAGACACTACAAGTGGTACAAAGCAAGAAAAGGATAAAACTCCCAGGAAGGTTTTCAGAAAAGGTTCCTGCACCTAGTTATCAACATTGTAGGGAGATTGTGCCTGATCATGGATGAAATAAACACAAACACACTCTGATAACAATGTATTTTAAACCCTGTTAAGAGACATATTAGTTATAAATGATTATCAATGCACTTGTCAGCAAATGCATCTTCTGCTTTGGAATATTCAACAAGAACTTCATCACGTACAACATTTTTATGAATATTAACATTCATAAAAATGAAATCACTTCTGTTTTATTTCTTTATTTTCTTTGTTTTTAAACATCATCTAAAAGTTTGGCAAAAAAAAAAAAAGTAGTCGTAAGTTGACATTTATAAAGATCAACAATGATTCTTGAAATTTAACAAACATTTTCTAACACACTGAGGTTGTTTTTAATGTATATGACTGTATACAACCAAAGGATTAGTTTGTCATTTTTGAGTTATATGCTTTCTTGATGATTTATGTAAATACCCACTCTTATCTATAAAATTAATAAGCAAATTAGCAATTATTATTTATACACAAGATGCACAAGTTATGGTTGTAGCTTCATAAGCTCACACATAACTGTCTGTAACTACATTATAATTTGATGTAAACTGTGTATTAGTTGCTACAAAAGCTAAGCAGCAGAGTAAAAGTCATGTCACAATGCACTTCATCAGTCCTATAATAAAAATAAACCCAGAAATAAACCACACAGCAGCGTTTCCTAAATGAATCTTTTCACGTTGTGTCAAGATTTTCTTTTTATTTTGACTTTGTTTCATAATATTTTACAGGTAAACAAGATTTTTGCAAAAGTTAATATATCCGTAGCGTTGCATTTCATAAAAATAATTGCTCCACTTACACTCTTTGTGTCAGTCGTACACAGAGTCTACACACTGCTAGAACACTACACAGTGATACTGAGTCGCTGGGTGTTGTTGGGTTTATAGTGCAGCGTGTGCTGTTGTTGTTGTTGTTGTTGTTTTCTTTTTGTTCGTTTGTTTGTTTTAAACACACACTTTGCAAACACACTGTCTTTTTTTGTTGTTGTTGTTCGTTTAACTTAAAAAACTACTTACAATTTGGTTCAATGGCAACAACTCAGACGTGGAGAAGCAGTGACTTGTGCAAAGGCCGAGCAAAAAAAAAGGAACGCAACACACTTTTTTTTTGTTCCTGCATCAAACTTAATTCACAAAATAAAGGAGCAGTCCGATCAAATGGGCATGATGATACAGTATGCAGGCAACTTCTTTTGCCTTTAGTCCGACAAAACTAAGATTCACACTTCGGGTTTGTTTTGTTTTGTTTTGTTTTGTTTTGTCGAGTTGAAACACAGCGCACCGTCTACGAGCGACTGACAACACGAGCCGCCTGAGCCTTCACCATTTTCTCCCACACATTATTTCACATCCCGAACCCTCCGTGTGAGATTGTGCTTTAAAGTCAGTCTGCTTAGTCCTCGTGTAATTACGGATTACAATAGCAAACATAATGTCTTTTCTCCCTTTGCTCTTTCATTGTTTGAATATTATTGGCCTTTGTCGCAGCAAAGCAAAGAGAGGAAACATTTGTTCCAATATTATGTGGTATTACAACTGTTATTTCTCCTCAAATGTTGGCTCATCTCGAGGTGAGAAATGTCACGGTAGTAAAGAAGGGACGTCAGTGCTGACTGTTCACTAAACTCTTTGCTTGTACGCAGATTAAATCGCTGATTAGCAGCTGGGATTGAGCAGCGAGATATTATAGAAAACACCAGCAGCATCAGGAGAAGAATTCAAGTGTGTTTATGAGCCTTGAACGAGCTTCAAATCGGCTGAAAAGCTGACACGGGCAGGAAAAAGTGAGCTGTTGTCTTTCATTTAAGCAGAACTAGGTAACTTTTGTGCCGCGATAGCAAACAGTGGACAGTGAAAGCAGATGTTTGATGACCTCTTCTTAACTGACCCCAAGTCACTTTTACTTGGGAACTCAATGGGGCCTGATTTTGGCAGCTTTAGTTGCCGACTATTATATAACGTTACACGTGTTGTCACAGTGTTTGGACAAACTCACCACGCTGCGAAAACACAAAACAAGTTGCAGATGCAGAGTGGGAAAGAAATGACAAGCCAGTGACACATCCGAATGATTCTGCAATCATGTGGAGCGTAAGGCGCGGTTGCTGGTGCCAAGCAAAAACTCCACACAGCAAGGCCCGGACCGGGACATGAACCAGCAACCTGCGAGCTGCAAAACTAGTTTACTAGCAAACGTTAGCAGGACGAATGTAGCCGTCTCTACTTTGTTTTATGAAATATACTGTACAGTCTAGAAACTCACCCCAGTCTTACACCGCGTTACAGTTGAGTACAAGGTTTCGACTTCCATTTCCTATTCACCAGCTTGTTTTTACTTCTTTTGCCCAAAGTTCACAAATGCAGCTCTTCACTGAGCATAAACAGAGAAAAATCTGGATTTTTTTTTTTACCCCAAAAAGTTTATATTGGGATCTTGTATATTTTTGTAACCACTCAAATAAGTCGTACACTGTTCTACTGGTGTCTGTGGACATGTTGCTATGGTATTATTATGTATGAAATACCACATAATAGACTGTATTAATCAAAAGGACTGGATTAGCTTGCTAGTTAGCAAACCTAGCTTTTACTCAAACATTGTCAACGTAGTGACCGGACGTGTTATTAGCCAAGATTAAGTATTTCCATTTCACCCGCACTTATCTTGGACCTTTTCACGATACAAGAGCATTAGTTTTAATTTAAAGTCTATTTGAGGAGACTTTTACTAAGACTTCATCTTGGAGATTTGTAACTAGCTTGCCGCTTAATTAGCTTGTTAGCTGCAGGGGTCATCAGCCTGCTAGCCAACATTTTCCCTCACTGTCTATAACTTCTGTTTGAAAGTCAGAACCCATTATTTTAAAAAGTCGAGAGAAACCTTCAAATGTAATATGTAAATACAGGAAAAGTGTTTTCAAGCTAAAGTAAATTGAAACGTACAGGGAAGTCTCGGTGTGGAATAACATGCGGTGCAGACACAATCACTCAAAACAAGAATTTGAGCAGCTGACAGTTTTTTGTGACAAGTGAAACCTCTTCTCAGTCGGTGATTTATTTTCACATTGAGGACGTTCATCGATTCAGGAAACAGATTGATACTCGAAATGAGCGATTGAGCGTCGCGGACTCCCTTTGGTTCTGGTGCAAATCTCTGCCACGTGCTGACATTTAATCCCGGCGTGTTATAGATTTTGTTCTTCATGGTAATGACGAGTGTCAGACCTCATTAAGAAATCGGTAGTGAAAAGCATCATGACCCAAAATGAACTACAAACACAAATCAGGACTGTCGAAGCCTCTGGTAATGGAATCATTTTTATATATAAAGTGGTGAAACAATTATTATATTTCACCTCATCACACACGTATGTAAAAAATAGTTTATTATTTATATATGTGTAAAGTTGGTGTTTGTTTAGCAGCCTGTTTTGAACTCTCTAAAGTGTTTTGGAGATAAACTTTTGATTTAAAAGCCAACTTCTCTGTCAGTCTAAGGCACTCTGCCTCCAGGTCCGTATCACTCGAGCTCCTTCTCTCAGCGACACCATCACCGTTTGTGGATTGCTTTGTTCGCAAAGCACAAAAATGAGGAAAAGTAAAGGACTGGAAACGACAAATCGGCACTGGAGCACGAGTCGGGCCGTGCAGCCGGCCCGACCTGCAATCACAGGATGTGAACGGGAGAGTAGAAGAAGGGCCACGTGGATTTGGTGACAGTTCTGGTCCACGTCACGCTGATCCGCTCTGGAATTTCCATAGACTCAACGATAAGATTCTGTTCACATAAAGGTGATCTTATTTACAAAATGACCCCACATATTCATACTCATTATAATATATCTATGTCTATAATCATCTGATAGATTATTCAAGACAGATTCAGGCCCATACAGTCTCTGTTAAGGCAAAGTTCAGTTGATGACTAGATTTTATCTCTTTGTTCCGTTTCCTCTCGTCAAAAACAGGCAAACCGTCTTTTGGTAACATTCCTTTTTCATAAAATAGACTCCATTATGTAGATATATAAAAAAAATCCAACATCAACAGATGCTTGGTTCTTGTCAAGTTGTTTATATTTGCATGTTTGTCCCCAAGTTAGGTTTCTGCAAAATGGAGTTGTTGTTTTTCTAGATTTATATTCCCAAAATGATTCCCTGTCACAAGCACTCACACATTCGAATTGCTCTTTTTTCCCCCAAAATAGTGGATGATTAACCAGTTCTTAAGGTGGTGGGTGTAAAATATTTCTCAAAATAATTTAGAGTACAGTATCATAAATAAAATTCTAAAAGCACGTGGTCCAGATCACCCTGCCCCCCCCGAGGTTTGGATGCTGGTCCTTGGGAGAATGGGACTGAGGGGGAGATAAAGGAGCACGGGGAGGTGAGGATGGGAGTGTAGTCCAGATGGGTGGTACTTTAGTGGCCACAGTATTCTGCTGCAGCTGTGGTGTTATCTGCTCAGCGTGGACGTGCCTGCGCGCAGTGTGCTGGGCAGCTTGTCAGATCCAGGGATCTTCCAAGGTCCAGGAGAGACCGTGGCCTTCCTCCCTGGTACGCTGCCGCTGCTGGTGCTCTTGTTGGGCAGGCTAGGCCGATTCTCTCCCAGGCCCCGGTCCAGTTCCCTGGCCTTGGCTTTGCTCTGGTCATGCTCCTGCTGCTGCTGCTGCTGCTGCTGCTGCTGCTGCTGCCATCCACTACATTTACGCTCCGTATCTTCCCTACTGTTCCCGTTAGTGTGTGGGAGTTTGGAGCAGCTTGGAGAATGGTTAGATTCTCTGCTGTCCCCAGGATGTCTCTCCTTGGACCTCCCTCTGGTGCTCCTGGAAAGTTTGGGCTCCCCACTCTGCCCCTCTTTCCCCCCTTCCCCCTCGGCAGTGGGCTGCACCCTGTGCCCCTTGTGAGTGGACCTGCCACCCTCTTGCTTCACTCGACTGGCCGCAGCAGCTCTCCTCCCTTGGCCGATCGGATCCAGGTTCAGCAGCTCGACCTTCTGGGGGCTCTTCGAACGCTCCGTCCTGCTGTCTCGCACCACCGCGTCCCGAGGGACGTCGAGAGGCGGCAGGTGAGGTGGGTCAGGGGCCGGGGCCAGATGAGATGAAGGCGATGACATGGAAAGGCTGTCGATGGGAGGAGCTACTTCCGACAGGCTTGGGGAGGCTGAAGGGCGAGCATCCCATGGGGCAGCATTGTCTGGAACACACAAACACACAGTCAGAGACAAAAACTCCACAGCCACACAAACACACTCAGAACACTGCTTCAAAGCTTGCATGCATGCCACGGCAAAAACCAAACACAAACAGCAAATCAAACCAAAAGCGTCCGTTCCTATGCTACAAGCTAAAAGCATTAAAGTCAATATCGGAGCAGCACGACAAACATCTTCAGAGCATGTCACAGGGCAACTCTACTTTCAGACAACATCAGTCTGACTCCCATGGCTGTCTTTAAAGCCTCGGTCAATCTAAAACCTTGGCGGAAAATCGAAAACAGGTTTAATGAAATGGATGATGTGCCCAATAGTGAGAATGAAAACCTCAGAGGCTCTTCCTCGCTTTAGTCTGTGTCCAGCTGCAGTCAATCTACAGTCCGCTCCTCCTCGACTCTCCACTCTCACAGACCGTTAGTTCCCGTTTCCGCACCGACGACTCTCGGCCATCAGTCATTTTCAGCGGGTCCAGGCGGGTTGGGGGCGGGGCTGGGGTGAGGGAGGGGCAAAGGCTACACTAGCTACACAAGTGCCATGAGGCCCAATTATAGAGACTCTCAACGTAGCACTACAGCATTTTAGATCCAGGACTAAGAGGGAGAAACGAGAGTTTAGGGTCACGACTTGGTAAAGAGGAACTTCACGTCTCTTCAGGGACTCTCTCTCTCTCTCTGTGGACGGTTAAACGTGTTGATGATGATAACATCTGTGATGAGCTCAGTTAAAGCTTCTTACATTTCTGCTGAGTCACCATTAGAACTGGGAATCAAAGGTCAACCCTCCATCTGACCTCCTTGCGTTGTTCAATTTCCATTCTCTATCAAAGAAACTTTCTGAATCCTCTGATGTCAGTATGTTGTTTGACTGACATCTGTCACTGCTGTGTGTGTGTGTGTGTGTGTGTGTGTGTTTTTAGAAGCTGGTGTTTGTTTAGTGAATGAAGAGATGTTGAGATGATCTACAGCAGTGGCTAAAGACGAACATCCGGCCCGGGAAAGATGAATTCAAAAACTGATTTGCTTATCTTCACAAAAACGTCCAAGTCATGCCAAAGTCAGCAACTATGAATTACAGTCTTCCAATTTACTATTTTGTATAAAAATAGTAAGGTAAGTAGGAAAAAACAACAGGTTTGTCTGATGAACATGTGATGTTTTGGCCTTCTGTTTAGAATTTACTTGCTGGTCATTTGATTAATTCAACGAGTACACGGTGTAAAAGTGAGAGCAGGAAGTTGCTCAGTGTTTGAGTGCGAGAAGACGGCAGCTTTAATTTCTGAATCTTACCGTAAAGTGCAATAACTGAGAGTAGTAATGGATTTCATAAAGTTTGTATCACAAAAAAAAAGACTTATGTGAAGTCTTACTGGAAATGGAACTTCAGGACTGAGGTCAGTAAAAGCTGGGTGCATGTGCACTTAAACGTTAAAGGTTAACATGGTAAAGTGATGGAGCAACATCTGTCTGGTTTTGTGCTTGTGACTCACTCTCAATGTCAAATTCTGTTCTGTGCTCCTGACAAATATTCTGTTATCTTCACCAGCTACATGTTACATTTGTCCATTTAGCACCAGGTTCAGGAAAAGTTATGTTTGGTTGTTTTTTGTGGTTTATTGAAAATAACCGACTGGTGCAGAGGAAAAAACATGGCACTGAGAGCAGAACAATAATACAGAAAAATGGAAAATACACAGAATTATTCTACTGTTTATTGTAAAATTATAGCCTATTAAATGAGACCTAAACTACCCAGTATAAGTTTCTTTTAATGATATTTTCTACTCTCATCCCCTCATGAGATTAAAAGCTACTTGTTTTTAATTTCCCATGTTAATGTAATATAAGAGAGTCTTGAAAATAATATCTGTAATATACTGTGTTGCTTCTGAAGGTTGAGGAAATTACTCAAATAAATCCAGGTTAATTAAAAAAATTAATTGTTTTAATAGGAGCAACATAATAAACCGTAAAGACATGTAGTTGTTTACGAGGCAGGAATCATCCAAGAGGAAAGAAAGGTCACGAAGAGTTAATGATCTACAGTACTTTGCCTGTGAGGATATTTCTGTTTTCTGGTGTTTTTACCCACAAATGTCCTAAACTGATAAAGACGACCGACTCTGGAACCCTAACCCCCGACCAACTTTAAGATTTTTGCAAAAATCACACATCAGTGAAAAATCTGTGACTTTTTCTTTTATCTTTTAATAAAAAGAAATGGAGCTGCTGTTGGATAAACCCTTGCTTTTGGTCATGTAGACATGATCAATACGACCTGTTCAAGTTCAAACCGAGCGTCAGGATGAGGAAGAAGGGTGATTTTGAATGTGGTCTGGTTGTTGGGGCCTGATGTGAGTATTTTAGAAGCTGCAGATCTGGAGGGATTTTCACACACAAACACGTCTAGTGTTGAGAGAGAATGATCCTAAAAAAGAGGGACAAGGGGTTCTGTGGGCGATAATGTAGTTTTGAAAGAGAGAAAGAATCTCTGCAATTATATATATATATACACACACATAGACTACCAGTCAAAAGTTGTCAGTATCTTTATAAACAGAACTTTTCTACGTGTGCGTTTTTGAATTGCACATGTGAAAAACAAAAGAGACACCACAAATTCTTTATACACAACTATCGCCAACGTTAAAATACAGTTGTGTAAAAAAGGTCGAACAAAATCAGCTATGGATCTTCCACAGGAGGCAGATTTATTCATCACCCTCCTCTTCCTCACATATACTCTAATGTATTCATTTATTTTGTGTTATTTGTTCCATTTTCTACAGACTCCGGTCAAACCTCCTCAGCTCCACTCTGATCATAAACCCTGGTTTATACGGCAGAAGAGTATTTCTGATTTAAGTACCACCAGAGGAAGGCTCGTACCACAGTTGGCCGCGCGTCCAGTTCACTGTGAACCAGGTCTGAGGAGGGCAGAGTCTGGACTCCTCGTGTGGAGTTTGAGAGCTTTTTATTTTAAGTATAGATAAGATAAATATGAGCCACGAAGGTGCAGATCTTATGCTAAACAGAAGCACAAAAGCTCAGACAGAAACAGTCATGCACATGCAACCATTGTTCTTCACTTTTCCTGGTGAAACAAAAATAGCTTGCTCCCTTGAATACTGTTATGCTAATGTTTTAAATGGCCCAATTAATCTCCATAGAAGATACGCTTAACCTTCCAGTATGCAAATAAAGTGCCTGTAAACTGCCAGTGATGAAATGCTGAATGGAGCCCACACAGAGCAGAAGGGCTGGTTCTGATTTCAGGCAGCAGAGGCGAAACTGCTGTAACAACACACACAAGATCTGCAGTGATGGAGCACTGTGTCGCCTGGACGACCACAGTAAGACTCCCTGCGTGTATATTTCAGTGCTGTACAATCTCCTGAAGGCAAATAGTACAAAAGCACTTTCACAGACAGAAATTAAATCTCTGCCCAGAAGGACGTTTGCAGGCGTCGGAAACAAAAGCAACCTCTGTTTCCGGCGTTTAAAAGCTGGAGGGAGGACGCTGAGGCCAAACGCTGATGAATGGAAGTGACTGTGGGCGTCGTGTTCCCTTTAAATGGTTTTCTCTGGAGAATGATGCAAAAAAAATAAAAGTGAGCAGAGCGCTCCTGCACACGCCACAGACGTGAGTCAGGCTTAAGGGTTTTATCACCTGCAGTGTCACATGAGACAATGCTCCAATCGTGCAACGCTGAGATTTTAGTGGGTAAATAATCAGCTGCAATATTTTAGGTCCAGCTCCTGCGGCTGACTGATGCTAAACACTCATTTCACTAAATCTGTGAGCCTGTGGGAAGCTGCTGATTTATCAGTTTAGTCACGAGGAGAGTGATGTTCTCTAACTTTACAACGTCCTGCAGCCTGGAGAGATTAGGCGGATTATTACACGAGACGAAAACAGGCAAAATCTGTTGCGCGCGTCTTTGAACATGTGGTTACAACAACACACAAAACCACAGCACTGAAAACCAGGGTTACAGAAAGAGAGAAAAAACATTCGTATGGTCACAAACCGTGTCTTTAGAGTGGCCCATTAGGAAGAAATAGGGGGAGCCATGCTTGTCACTTTTCATGCACATGGAGAGACTGGAAGATACCATTCCTATAGAAGGGGAAGTAACAACCTAGACCAATCAATTAGTGATAGATCACTGAAATGGACAGAAGATAAACTAGTGTTAGTCAAGATAGAAGAGACATTAGTCATTTGACTGTAAAAAATACACAATACAAGATACAACAGGTACATGCTAGAATCATGTTGAAGTTAATTTAGGAAAGACAGTGAAGAGGAAAGAATCTAAGAGTTAAAAGTGAGGTAAGAAATGATGGTTGGCTGTGGAGCAGGAGGTCCTGATACTTACCGTACTCTGGGACCTGCCCTGTACCTCTCTTCAGGAGGAGACGCACACGCCGGCCTCCAGACTTGATCAGCTCGATGGCCCTGGCGTGGGTCATGTCCCTGGTGCTCTCTCCGTTGATCTCAATGATCTGATCTCCAACCTGGAGGCGAGAAGAAAGAGAGAAAACCAAAGAGGAACCACACGTCAGACGCACATTTTAGTTTGTCTAATTTCCACAAAAGCAGTTTTCCTTTTTTCAAGCTGGATTAGACACTTAAAGAGTGGAAGATCGTGGCCTACAGAGCCTTGAACAGAAAAACCAGTTGAGAGGTGAACTTTATCATCAAACATCTGCGCTGGTGTTCTTATGATCAGGGGTGTCAAACTCATTTTAGTTCAGCAATTTGATCTCAAGTGGGCTGGACCAGTAAAATAATAGCATCATAACCTATAAACAACAAGAAATCCAAATATATCCCTTTGTTTTCTGGCCCACAGGCCGCATATTTGACACCCCTGTTATAGCTGATTGGGACTAAACCCCTCATCATTCTGTTTGATTCCTACATTTTAGATTTAAATCTACTACATCTCGTTTTATACCTTGATAATTTTCACTGTCACAGTGTTGTTATGTGCTTTGTGTGACAGTTTGAATAAATATAAAACATGGGTCAACACAAAAAGTAGCACTACATGAATATAAATAAATGCGAAACAAAGGCTCAGCTTTAAGTCAATGATTTGGAAGAGTTGATAGTGTCTATACACTTTTGTTCACATAATGTTTGATGCAGATTATGATAATTATTATGTAGTGTGTGTTCGTGTCAATGTTCATGTAAAGACATGGTTCTCCTTGTCCTCTGGTGTTTCATGGCAGTTAGCATTCTTTCCGCTTTAAACATTTACCATAAAGAAACTTAGGCTGCGTTTATTAAAACACTGTGTACACAAAACACTGGTTCAGAGCTGCATCTGCTCTTACAGAGTGCAAAACTGAAGGGACTAAGCAAAATAACAATAATAATAAAAAAAGATACATACATTAAACTCAGTTCATTTTCTACTTGAACAGAGAGGATTGAGCTCCAACCTTCAGTGTGTGTGATTTAGTGGCATCTAGTGGTGAGATTGTACATTACAGCTAAAGGAACAATTGTCACATCAGTCTCTTCTTCCTACAAGGGCGTTCAAGAAACGTAAACGAGCAAAAAGGTTCTTAAAAGTAACAAAAATAGAAATATCTTATTTCTCTTCTGCTGATACATCTTCTAAATCCACGCTACACGCACTGGCCCTTTAAATTCTCGTGACGAATGATGTAACCGGGTGTGAAAGGACAAGAATGAAAGACAGAGACGCTAAATTAATATTATTATACTGGCATTAGGTCTGGTGTGCGAGTGTCTCAGTGAAGGACACGAGGTCACGAGCGAGACGAGCAAATTAATGAAGGTGTTTGCCAAAAACTGCGACTGAGTCAATTACGACGTAGCAGGTCGGAAAATGAGCGCCGCGCAAACGAAATAGAACATTAACGCGCTTCCCTTATGATGGACGACAGTGATTTATAAAGACCGGGGTGGATCTATAATTCATTTGCTTTCCCATCAGACCTTGTAAGAATTAGCAGTCATGAACTGCACTCACTTATAATTAACTTCAGCCGTCATTTGGATGAATTTATGGTCAATGACGCCGCTAGCAAACATATTAAGACGCTCCTGGTGAATACTAATAACCTACAGTGTAAACAAAATGACCATAAGGACAAAAGATGGATTAAGAGGTTATGTAAACAGGAGCTGGATTATTTGGGTTAAACGTCAGCCCTGTCTTCCTCCTCCTCCTCCTCCTCCTCCAGGCTGGAGTCATGGAAACAGGGCGGGAACGTGTCGGCCAATTACGATGTTCTCCAGTAATGGACAAGGTAATTGGAAGGTCAGGAGTGGACTTGAGTCAAGACAGTTGGAGTCATTAGGAGTCATTAGATGGATTGGTTTGTTCATTAATCCAGACGACATAATCGACATTTTCATCTTTAAAGGTCAGAAAGAATGGTCTTTCTGAAGCAAAAATCCAGATTACTGATGTCTACTTAGATAAATTAAATCATATTTATGGTGAAAAACCTCATAGTCTCTTCAGATTAAGCCAGATTATTGCTGCTCTCTGCCAGCCTCTGAACAGACACTCTGTTTCTGAGCTAATGCCCGCCCCCCAGAACACAGAGTCTCTTGTGATTGGCCAGCTACCAGCTGACTGACTGCTCCGCGGTGCTTCTTCTTCTGATTCTTCTTCTGGTTCTTCTTCTGGTTCTTCTTCTTCTTCTGGTTCTTCTTCTTCTTCTTCTTCTTCTTCTTCAGGTTGAATGTTCACGTCCATGACCAGGAGTAGCTGTTGGGGGAGGGTTCGTTGCACGGCAAAATGTGCTAGTTACGTAACTAAACTGGACTTTTCAAAACCTCTTGCTGGAGCTCAGGTAAACAGAGAAGCCCTTCTTTGTCAGAAGTGGCTGAAGTGTTTATTGTGACACTTTTGTGATGTTTAGATACAGGAAGGACACGGGGACACACCAGAAAACACCAGACATTTGATTTTCCACTCAATGTCTTCTTTAAAACAAAGCTGGAGTTCCTTTTACTTCACATATTCTTAAAGGGTACATTATGTTATAAAGCAGGGGTGTAAAAATCATTTTACTTCAGGGGCCACATACAGTGCAATTTGATCTAAAGTGGGCCGGACCAGTAAAATAATAATATAAAAAACTATAAATAAAAGGAACTCCAAATTTTTCCCTTTGTTTTACATTTAATTAAGTATCTTTTTTACAAGAAATATTATGAACCAGCAATTTCAGCAATATTGTGCCTAAATTTACCATTTACACACATGCAATACAAATTACAGATCCTTTAGATCTATAAAGGCACAAAGCATTTAGTCACAGGTATCTGGTGTCACACTGGGTATAAATACATGTAAGTGTGAGTAAGTTTCAGTCTTTTGGAAACTAACTGGCAACCCATGAGAACATATAAATACTCTCCATGATTTAGAATTTGCACTGCATTCCCCCCTTTTTTTACACTAATGACTGCAGTTTTATTTATTTTACATTAAGCACATCTAAACCTTTAACATTTATTTCAGGTGCTTGATGATAATGTGTACTAACCAATCACATAATTCGCTTTTAACTGGCGTTTCTGCTCCTCCAGCCTTCTTCCCCCCTGATTATTTCATGGAAGCTCGGAGCAAAATAGATTTGATTTTTCTGTACCTGTGGAGCAGAAAAGATTTGGCTTTGTTTCCAAATGTCACGGCGACTGCAGGGAGTCACAGCACAAGTGAGCTTTTGAGTTTCTGCACTTTATTACGTGTCAAAGCGCCGCTCAGATCCAAAGTGACAGGCATGTCGAACGCCTTTTAACCAGAGTCTCACGTTTACTTCACTGAAATTCACATCGATTCTGCTTCACACGGGTGGAATGGATCGAGGGATCGAAAAGGATCTTAGGAGCAGAGCTGCAGTCTGACCGTTTACCTGTGACAAATCAGAATGAGTGGTGCAAACTTGGATTTTTATTGCCATGACCATTTTATACTGTTTACTTCATCCCATCAACATTTCTGTGGGGAAATATGACACTTTTACTTGATATTTTATTTAATGACATATACAGGCACCATTTAAAACGTCTAAATTGCTAGTTTCAGGTCTTTTTAAACATTTGTAACATTTTAGAAATCATGCTGCCATTAAAGTAAAAAACTTTAATGGCAAAAATGAGAGGACTTATTTAAAGTAAAATAAAATGGACACCAGGGTGATTGACAGCTGGTTTCATCCAGTAGAAGCCTGTTTATATGTGACATCTGTGAACTTCTAGTTAACAAAACGCCAACACGGCGTCGGGCGTTGTGATTCCGGAGGCTTCAAACTGACGGTTTAGATTCTTGTGGGTCACGTCACAACCTGGTGCAACTTGGTTATCATTTCATTTTTTCACTGAACTAGTTTGTCCACAACATAACCTTTAAGTCTTTAAATATAGAAATACATATGAAGTAAGACAGACGTAGCACTTATCCACCAGGGGGCGAACTCAGTTTGAATGGAAATCTACAGTGCATGTTTGACTTCTCACTTGATCTCTAACCACTTCAATCCAACTTTATTTATAAAGCACTTTAAAAACAATACAGTTGACCAAAGTGCTGTGTACACAGACATGAGGACAAATACAAGAGTAAAACAACAAAAGGGTAAAAGTGAGTTAAAAGCCAAAATGAGAGGACTTAAAAACAGGAAGTGAGTCTGATGCGTTTCAGGGCAGCCGCTGAAAATGCGTGGTCACCTGCTCTTGTCTTTTAGGTAGTATTTTTCAATATTATCTCTGATGTATAGCTGTTGTTGTTTTTAAAGTGCTTTATAAATAAAGTTGGACTGGATTGGACAGAGTGGATTAGAGTAATCTAAGCGAGGTGTGATAAAAGCATGGGTTATTTTAAATCTAACACCAGTTAAGATTTTCCTGTGTCTCAGTCACTAGTTTTCAGATTTAGACATCATGAACAGGACGTCAGTTTTGTACATTTTGTTCCAATTTTGTGGAAAAAGGACAATAAAGTGCAGCAGGTTTGAGGCGACACCCGTGTGACGAACATCTTACACCGCTGAATAGGAGCCTGGTTGCCGAGGTGACGTCTGTGAACGTTTTACACAATAATTCAGATCAGTTGATGCTGATTTGTGTAGTGAATTTGACTTGGAATGGAGTATTTTTTGATTTCCTTCAACGGCAGCTTGTGTGTTGACTTTAGAGGAGCTGAAGAAGAAGGACTTTCTTCCTCCTCCTCCTCCTCCTCCTCCACAACCTGCAGCTGGTGCTCACGAGACATCGTCTACACCACTCAGTAATATCTCCCCTGGGGGCATTTCACGCACATTATCTCGTACAGGTTTGTTACAGACAAGGGATGTAGAGCAGGCTGGAATAAAAGAAAGCAGAAGACGGACACGAAAATGTGTCGCCTGCACGATTAAATCACTGTTGACTCACAGAGAAAAGCTGTGAATTTGTCATTTACAGTATGCTGCTTGCAGCAAAACACGTGGCGCTAATGAATAAGATTTACACAGCGGTGCTGAAGATGAAATAAAGTGGGCTTTTTGGAACTATTTTCACATTCTCAGTGCAAAAATTAAGACAATGATTCTGAATTGTCTTGTAGCAGTTAAATCAAAAGTCAATCTTTCTGAATATTATGTGCTACTCAGTGAATTTCAGGAATGTCTGCGAGGAGAATAAAAAGACACGAAAAAGACAAAACAGCTCTTGAGTTATGTTTGGGCAGACTGCTTTTTAACCAGCTCTGAAAAGTTGCTCTTGCAGCTTTGATAAAATCAGACAATTACACTGAGCGTGTGCCATGTAATCCAGAGATACAGAGAAGAGTTTCACCTTTGAAAAGGGTGCACTGGTTTTCTTGAAGAGAAATGACGTCCTCCACACCTACCCTCATCCTCCCGTTGCGAATGGCCGGTCCGTCCTCTGCCAGTCGTAGGACAAACAGGTCCATCTTGTACTCCCGTCCTCCGCGGATGCTGAAACCGAAGCCCTTCACACTTTTCTCCAGCTCCACGGTGAAAAAGTCAAAGTCCTGTGTGAGCTGAGACGGAGAAGGACCAGACGTGATGAGAGTCAGCAGAAAACTGAATAACAATGAATTTAAGGAAACACATTTAATTCATGTCATTTTGTCTTGACTCTGCTTTGTTTCCACTGAGATTGTTTTTTTGACAGACACTGTCAGTTAGACGTAGAAAAACATACGTTAAATTTGCACAAAATGTAACATAAAGTTAATTAGGAGGAAGCTGGGAATCAGAAATGTGGATTTAATAAAATAGCTGCAGGAAAGTTCAATATTAATGTTTACAGAAGCACTCGCATTAGACATGAAAATGTATGGTTTTTCTAGTTAATAGGAACTCCACTGGTGGCAATACCTCAATGTAGCAACTGACAATAAATTTATATAACTGTCTAATCGAGAAAAAAGGCAGAGGCTGCCATGTGACACAGAGATATTATTAACTAGCATAAAGAACACAAGACGCAGCAAACATACAGAATGTTAGAGGTACATTAGTGAAAAACTATATTTGTGCTTAAAAAGGTCAACATTATTGGAGGTTAGAGCTCCAGTGTGTTCACCGGACAATGGTCGACTGGCTGAAATGAAAACATTTGGTTTTCTTTCTGGATGTTTTTGTTTTAAAGTGACTGAAAACTGAACTTCAAACACCAAAACACTGAGTCGAAAGATACTAAAACGCTGCACAGGTCCTTCATTAGCGCGACACCTCCTTACTTGGACTGGTGGCATCCTGTACTCTGGGATTGTGAACTGTCTGGCGTCAGTGGTGAGCTGCCTGTAGTCCAGCAGCGGTGGGTGTCTGTAGTCCAGCGTGGGCGGCTGCCTGTAGTCGGCCACAGGCGGGTGACGGTAATCCACCGGCGGCTGTCGGTAATCTGTGAACGGCGGCTGTCGGATGTCTGGTTTCACGTCTTGCCTCGCCTTCACCTCTGACCTGTAACTAACAGACCAATAAGAAAGGAGGATTTTTATCCTTTTTTTTTGGCCAATCAATCTTTATTTCTATTTTCACAGGCAGCGCAGCTCAATATGCTTCACAGGATTAAAACATAATGAAGGGAAACAACCAACATATGGCTGGTATTATGCATTAAGAGAGTAACGAAATCAGAACAGAAGGTAAAAGAAGGTAAATAATGACAGCGAAAATGAAACAGATAAGTAAATGAGTATATAAAGGTGAGGATTTAAGCGAAGAAGTGAAGGATACGATGAAGTAGAAGAGGACAAAATAACAGGTGCAGAAAAAAGATAAATACAAATTTGTTTAGAGGAGACTAAAGGGTGGAATAATATAATTTATGTCGGATCCTTAAAATGAAATAAAGAGTTCAAATAAATAATAAAGGTCAGGTAAATGCCAGAATAAATGGTAAAGGTAGGTCTTATGCTGAGATCAGAATATAAAATATGCTGTGTTTTTCATAATGGTCACCATATCAGATTATTAATCCCAGTGGTAATCGATGAATTGAAGAAATATGTGTGAACATTACCCTGTTTCTTTGCTCCATAATAACAAAGAAATTATTCAAACTGTGGAAAAAACAAGACATTTGAGAACATCATCATCATTTGCAGGTTTGACAAACACTGATCAACTTTTTTCAACATTTTAGGGACCAAAGAAGAAGTCGATTTAATGAGAAATTAACAAAACAGATTAATCGATTATGAAAATAATTGTTAGTTGCAGCCTGATGTTTTTGAACGTTCTGTAACTCAGTGACTCAGAGAGACTTTCTTTACTTTCTGGTTAAAAATTCAACTGACCTCAATAAAGAAGCAATTTCTCTGAATAATTCAGCAGATTCACGAGAGTGAAGTGATGGTTTACAACAAGCTGATAAAGGCTGAGAGGAGACACTGAGAGAGACGTTGACAATGTGAGTTATGGAATGAGATGAAAGGGTGAAAGGATGAGCGCGTGTGACTCACTCACTCCTGTTTCCTCAGAGAATCTGAGACAGACAGAGAGAGAGCTGCTCTATAAAAACGCTCCACTGCCTCAGCAAATCAAGAAAGCTGCAAATATGACACTAAAACACAGCGCGAGGACGGAAACAGCTTTTATGACGAGCGTTTGCCGCCAGCAGTCCGTGTCCTACCTGCCCTCGTGGGTGTAGGTTTGAGGTGGGGGGGCGGGCGGCTGGGTCACAGGGCTCTGTTGGGGAACGGGGTTGGGTTGGCTGACGGACAGGTTTGGTTCTGTTGCCGCTGTGTTTGGCTGCGAGGCTGCGGCGGTGCCGGGCTGGGTCTTGGGGCTGTGCTGCTGGGCCATGGGGCTCTGCTTCTCTGAGCTCGGGGCTGATGGAGGATTACTGACCTCTGGAAATGAAGAGGCAGGAGAAGAAAAGCTTTGAACAGTGTTGGAGGGATTGTGCTGTTATTGAACAACAAAAGAGGAACTGCAACTGACAACTACCGGCCTCAGCTGCCCAGTTCTGATGCCTCTGGAAGAGTGGGTCAAAGTTAAAAAACAAAAACAATGAAATGAAAGGTGCTAAAATTCTTCTACATTTTTTCTTTCCTTATATTGACTGAACAAAAAACAGAACAATACAGTTGATAATGTCATTGTTTCAAAGGTATTTTCCAAGTTCAGTTAAACAGAGCAAACACAGATTAACCCAGATTATTCACACTGGAAGCATGTCCTTTGGTCAGATGAGACCAAACTAGAGCTCTTTGTTTTGGAGACAGAAGACAGAGGCGTATAAGCCAAAGAACAGCGTCCCCACAGTGAAACACGGTGGTGTGAGTATTATGCTGTGGGGATGCTTCAGTTAGTCTGGAACTGGGAATCTCATCAAGGTGGAAGGAATCATGAAGAAACAAGGAGATGTGAAGATTTGGAAAGAAAACCTGAAGCAGTCAGCAGCAAAACTGGGTCTGGGTCGTCGCTTTGTCTTCCAACACG
>JAFBJR010000246.1:189698-208357 GCA_016785285.1 Brachirus orientalis
ACAAAGTCCTGACTTAAATCCCATTGAAGTGAAGACCAAGGGCCATGCCAGAAGGCCATCAAATGTGGAGGAGCTGGAGAGATTTGCCAAAGAAGAATGGGCTGGGATTCCTCAGGAGACGAGTCAGAGACTTGTTGAAAACTACAACAAACCACTGCAGGCTGTTATCCAGCAACAAGGAGACACAAGTGACTAATGTGTCAATTTAACATTTATACAGTGATGCAGAGGAGATTTCAAAGTATGGAGATATAAATCATGTATCGTGAGATATTCTAAAAATATCATTATAATGGTTGTGCCATTGTATCGCACAGCCCTAGTTCTAACTACAAACTTTATTATTGGTTAACAAGTTGGAGACAAACTAAGCTGTTGTCCAAGACAGCCAAGGTCGTGGTGACCCTTCACCCAAAACAGGGTGTTTATCAGAAGGTTTGGTAACCAGGGAGCAGTTATACAACTTACTTTTGCTGGACAAATAGCACACACACATGGACGAATTAATGCCGTACACACTCATGGGTGCGCTCTCACTGAGAGATGTGCAGCTTGGAGTTTAAAAGAGTGTTCACAAGTTCACATTTCTCCACAACATCACAGAAACTGAATCATTTACATTTAAATCCAGAGTAATTCTAAAATCCAAAGCAACTCTTACAGACAACTTAGTGCTTTTAAACCATAGTGATTTTATATTAATATTAAATCTTTAAAGGTTTATGGTTTTGTCTGTGAAGATTCTCAGTCATCCAGGTCATGGTATCCACAAGTGTAGTAAAAAAAGGCAACTGGACAAGAAATTCAAGAAATTCAACTAAGTCCAGTTGCCTTTTTTTTTTACTACACTTTTGGTTTATGGTTTTGTTTTCTTTTGTTGTTACATTCTTCATTTTTCACCAAACACAATATGACCCAAAAAAAATATATAAACATAGCAGCTCAGTGAAAACACAGCTGAATGACCTTCAGAGCAGCTTTAAATGCTGACGTTAAAAATGTCCCTGACTGGAAAAGATAGAAGACAAAGAAATAAACAATACAGTTACTGTTCTCTTTTAAAGTTCCCATAGAATGCTGTCTTTAAAACCAGTTATCGAGGTCTAATAAGAAACATTATCTTGTATTTATGGTCAAAAACCTCACAGACTCTGAAGAGTGAGGAACTCTACAGTCTTTCTGTTCTCACTCATGCTGTTTCACAGCCAGGGGGCGCTCTACAGAACTCAGAGTCTCTTGTGATTGGCCAGCAAATCTTTTATTGTGTGTCAAATTGCACCTTTCCACTACATAGTTCCAGCACGGCTTGGCTTTTTTTCGTCCCTGCTCTGTCCAGGTTCCAGTCGAGCTGATACTGAAATGTGACGTGGACAGACTGCCGGCCACTGATTGGTCAGAGAGCGTCGTCACTGGAAGAGTCACGAGCGCGAACAATGTTGAACTGTAGATGAGTTAAAAAGACTTGAAAATCCTGAAAACATGCGTTAATCTGCAACATTTAACAAGGACATTTGTAAAATGTCCATATTTAACAGAGGAGTCTGGTGTATTTAGCGACAGCACTGCTGAAAGACGGAGATGGTGAGCCCAATCACAAGCCGTTCAGCCGGATTTCACTTCAGTGACTGTGTCAGACGGAGTCAGTGCTCCGCTCATGCAGGAAGTACTGAACCATTCAGTGAACTCATCTGTTTAGAAAACTGAGGAAAAAGATTCACTGCAAAGAAAACTACTGCTTTGACCGTCACCTGTTTGTGTCGTCTCAGCAGTTTCTATGAAAACAAAGCATCTGATACCAAACAGTCGGGCCGAGATGAAGTGTGCAGTGGAAAAGCGCCATAAAAGAGGAACAGATTTGCTAAGGAAAGGTTGCAGACACAAACCTTAACAAGTTACAAATACAGAAATCTGAATAGAGTCACATTTTCTCCCCCAAAACAAAAATCAAAAAGTGTGATAAATCATTGTCTGCCCATGTGTCCACATGCTGTCTCACCTTCCTGTGGGATGATCCTCAGGGTCACGCTCAGGCCCGCGTCCTTGATCAGCTTGACGATGTCGGCGTGCGGCATGTTGACGATGGACTGACTGTTCACCGCCAGGATCCTGTCGCCCACCTTCAGCTTCCCGCAGCGGTCGGCCGGGCTGCCCTCGATGATGCGGCCAATTTTGTGGGGCACAGCTGTTGGGAGGAACCACAGCGTGACCCTCTGCAGGTGAGGAACACTGAGCGGCAGCAGCAGCAGCAGCAGCAGCAGCAGCAGCAGCAGCAGCAGCAGCAGATTGGAGGATCTGTGTGTCACTGACTGACTGAGAGTCTCTGTCTCTCTCATTTTCACTCCAGGCTTATGTAAGACATCCGTTTTGTGTGTGTGTGTGTGGGCAATGCTCGTAGTAGCATCGCAGAGGTGTTTGTGAGTGACTGATGCATCGTGGGAGGCCATGCCTGAGTGTTTGTGTGTGTGTGTGTGTGTGTGTGGGGGGGGGGTGCTTCACTTTTTAATGAGCCATGACCTTCTCTGAAACTTAAGTGAACCACTTATCTCAACTCTGCATAAAGATCACTCGTCAGTTCACATAAACCCAGCGGCCATTTTAGGAGATAGACCGGTTCAACTGCCTTGTTTAACACAAATATCTAATCAGCCAATCACACGGCAGCAACTGAATGTAAGTGATTTGAATTTAAAGAAATTATTTGGTGATTTTTCCTTTTATTATTCGGCCTCTGAAACGATGCACCCTATTTTGTTTGCTGCATCCATCATGTGAAAACATGCTCTGTCAAGCAAAACTATCAGTTTGTGTGTATACAGTGGCAGAGCAGCAGCAAGTAGAAATAAGCAGTAGAAGTCACCTCTGAAACTTGGTATTATAAAGTGTTATAATATAGTTTTTAAAATGAAAACCTCAGACTTGTTTCACCAGACATTTGTTGTATTTTGTTAATTCATGTGTCAATTTATTTTGAAGTTTTAATGTCTTTTACCACTTGGATCATTGGGAGAGGGAGTGGTCTTTCAACTGGAAGGTTGTGGCTTTGATTTCTTTGGACAGACGCCCTGTATGAATGTGTGAGTGAGTGGATTTGAACGGGTGAATGCTACAACTGTAGTGTAAAGCAAATACAGACCATTTACGAAATTTCTGCAGCACGTTTAATGAATCTAGTGTCACTCTGGACCAATTTTTCCACAACATGTTGAATCTCTACCGCAAGAAATATTAAAGGTTTCCGACCTGCTACAAGGTGTACCTATTAAAGTGGCCTGTGAGTTTATCTTAAACTCACTAACTGAAGATTTCACATGTGCATAGACAGGGTTCATGTGACTCGATGATGAATCGCTGGACTCACTGTTAGTGGCGGCCGCCTCAGGCCGGCTGAGCGAACTGATGATGACAAAACCGAAGCCTTCGCTCTCCTTTCGACTGATGATGACATCACTGGGTTGAGTGTTGGGCGTCGACGTCCCGTCTGAGGAGGCCGCGTTGCCCGTGCAGGCGTTGGGCAGCTGCGTGTTGCTGTTGCCAAAGGTGAAGTCGCTGCGTGGGGAGCTGTGCTGCGTGGAGACGGAGCCCGGGCTGCGGCCGTTCTCTGGACAGGAGTCACCTGAGGGAGAAAAGAGAGCCGAGGTGAGCTGAGCCGAGCCGAGCCGAGCCGAAGTCTGGAGATCGTTTAGGCCAGGCGTCTCATTTCATTTGGCCTGTTTAAGTCAAGGTTTAGTGTGAATTAAGTGCATTTATTGGGACAAAAGAGAATTTGAACCTGTTGTTTTTCACCCTGAGATACCTGTATCTCCATCGAGAAGGGAGCGGCTGATCAGAACCGGCCAAGATCGACTGCACTTTGGGCAAAACTTGTCTGTCATAGACTACTGCCAAAGAAAGCTGCAGTGTGCCATTTATCTCGCTGGCTACTTTATAGAGTTATTGAACGTCTCTTTTAAATGAACGAGGAGAACTGAGTCACAGTTGCGAGCCATTTGTTTGTTAGCTGTTCTTTTTCTATGCAAACTGTCCATGATGTCTGTGTCCTGTGAGTCTGAGTTCATGTCCACGCTGCCTTTACATGCTCGAATTTGACAAAGGACAAGAAGCAGCAGTAGAACCCTCAAAACATGCAGAGAATATAGTTTTTTTCTATATTCCTGTATTTTACCTGTTATATTTTTAACTTATAGTATATTATTGTGTGTTCTTGTGTGGAAAATTTAGCAGTTTATTATTATTATTTTTTTTGCATTGAAGTTAATTGTAGCCTTATTTTTGTGAAGGAAGTGAAGGAAAAGCCAAAATAGTGATCTCCCTGTCAAAGCATGGGAATATAGAAAGTTCACAAGTTCACACAAGTCAACTGAAAGTATAATCAATATTTCAGAATAACCTTCACCAATAAAGGTGAGATGTGTAAGCTTGAATCATTCTGATGCAAATATTACCTTATAATTGCAACCAGTGTTTATTTTCTTGATGAAAATGAGTTACATGTGGTTGGTTTCTAAAAAAAATAATTAAATATAACAAAAAAATATATATAAAATAAACCATTTATTATTATAAAATAAACCATCAAAGTCTGGTCCACATTATAAGTATCCAGTCTATGGACAAAGTATAGCGTTAACAGGCATTTAAGCACTCCACTGTCCTTCATAATAATAGTTTTTTAAACATTTGGGCCATCAACTACATCCCCTGAAAATGTATCCAAATATGTCTTTAATTTCTGATTAAAACTGAGAATCCACGAGAAGAATTTACTGACAAAGTGTGAAACAGTGTGAAACATTTAGCAGCATTTATTGGGGAAGTTGGATGTTGCGTTCCTCCCTTCACTTCCAAGTGTGTTGGAGAATCTTCAGTCAGCATCAAAACTCAAAATGTGTTTAGTTTGTCCATCATGGGCTACTGTAAACACACACTGGTCCAAAACGTCAGCCTCAGTAGAGCCGACCCTGCTCCTGATATTAATATAAAAGGCTCATTCCTACAACCAGGTGACTGCACAATTTAAGTATAATTATTTTCACCCAGATTTTACACGCTGGACCTTTAAAGTGTGTTAAAGCAGGAAGTGACACCTGTGATGGCTGAATTGGATTATTTCAGATAATTATAATTATTACAGGATTAACGTGAACGCAGCATTTTGCCGTTGCAGTCAGCTGACTGTGAATTACAATCCATGAAGGAGCTTTAACGGCAGAACTGTGAATTTTAAAGGCTTCATACTGTTCAGTGGAGACTTATCACCGTGGCAACTATTTCATCTTTGGTCACAGAGATTTTTGAGGCAAAAGGCATTTGCTCTTTGCTTTTTCTTCTTCTTCTCCTCTCATTTCTGCTTTTTTTGAGGGAAAAAAAGACAATTTTGGACTAAAACAACAATAAAATAATTAGTGCTCCAACTGATGCATTTATTAAACCTACTATTATGGATAATTGTTTTGCTCTTGTCACAGTTAATATTGTGAATTGTGATCTGACTACATCTGTCAAATTTCTCCGCACACATTTAACCTCTTTCCATCATTTTCCAAATCTAATTTCAAACGTGCAAAAACAATTCATTTTACTGGCAGAAGTGCTTTTCTACTCCTACCAGCAAAAAATTGGATGGAAAAGAAAGAACTGAAGAAAATAACAACACGGTTTGGAAACTGAGACTGGAAGATTAAAGGAAATCAAACTGAAATTGACATAGTGCTTGAAACAAATTTTCGGGGAGTAAAAACAATGAATTAAATCAGAAATCATTGACTTCCTTATACTATTTGCTCGTAATCCCAAATATGACATACTGTGTCGAGATCTTGGGAAACACATGTAATACAAATACAAATTTTCATACTGTGAACGAAAACCATATGAATTGTAAGCAAAAAAACCTTATTATGAGCCCACTAATCAACTTTTCATTCAACCAAAAATAATGACATTTAAAGACATTGTAGATTATAACACATTATAAATTATGTACAAACAGCTGGCACCAAGTTGTTGAAAATGAGGGAAAGCAAATATATAAACTGAGATGAACATTTTGCATCGGTGAAAACAGCTCCTGTAGTTTGTTTCTCAGTCTGTAAACATTCTGTCTCTTTGCAGGATCAAACCTGATGCTGCTGTTTTGACGGTTCGTCATATTTTTTCCGTACGTTCGCTGGTAAACTTCAGCTCACAGCAACAAAGTTACAGTGAGATTTGTTGTAACAAAAGGCACAAACTGACATGTGGTTTCTTTTTGGTTTTTGGTGCAAAAACAGCTGTATTATGATAAGAAATAGTGGAAAACGAGGAGGATATTGTGAGACACTGGCTGCAAGCAAAGGCATGGTGAACTCATCCGAGGCCTCGCAAAGAGCCAGTGGGAGTCAGACAATTAGGTCGGAATTAAGGGCCACAGAGGAGATCAGGCATGAGTCGGAGCGGAGCCTTTGTTAGAGGGCAAAAAAAGTGTAGGAAGAAGTGTACTGGTGAGGAGAGAGTGTGTGGGGAGGCGGCAATAATGAGGACATGAGGATGTCAGAGTTCACAGGAGGACGAGTCGTCTCAGACTCTGAGCACAAAGGTGAAGAAGCTCCAGGAAAAAGCCGATTACAACGATATGAGCCCATTTTCAAGATACATGTGTAAAATCTGTCACTTTAGTAGACTGGTATGCCTTTGTGATAAATGCAAATGTGTGGACATACTCATGTATGCGTGAGAACATGTTTACATGTAGGTGTGAAAGTTTTTCTTTCCTTTCTATTTTATTAGTCATCTTTTATTTTCACTCATTTATTCATTTATGTTAATTTTTTCCTTAAATTATTTTCAACCATTTAGTCCGACTATGTGTATATGAGCATGTATGTATGTACATACTGTACATATATGAGTAACATATGAGTACGTGAATCTCCTACTTCCATCATTTATTCAGTTATTAGTTTATTACTAATTATTATTTAATAATTATTTTCTCCCTGCACTAATTAAGTGGTCAATACGTTTCCTGTGTTCATACCTTAAATGAAGGGGATGTAAACAAACTTTGATGTACATCACTGTATCTGCTAATAATTAACAAAGAATAAAAACAAATCATACATTATGTATGACATACATAATGTATGATTTGAGATGCATACATTAAGTGTCTCTTCAGGTCCTGACAGTTTTGCTAATTAAGTTTTATTTTCACCTCTGAATATCACATAAAGCCACTGTGCTAACACGTTACATTATAGCACATTAACAACATGGTAATAGCTTGGTAATAAGACAGTAATAGGGAGGCAGCGTTATAACACCATCTTACCGCAAATGCTATATCCAGCTTGTTTTACAACAATGATAAAGTAATGTAAACCCA
Source organism: Brachirus orientalis (assembly GCA_016785285.1). NCBI lineage: Eukaryota > Metazoa > Chordata > Actinopteri > Pleuronectiformes > Soleidae > Brachirus > Brachirus orientalis. The sequence goes on from JAFBJR010000246.1 coordinate 197,062, forward strand.
TGCTATGTCCACAGTAATAGTATATTACAATATTACTGAGTCTATCAATTACCCACAAATTGTCCATAATCTTTCCCAGCAATTTTTTAAAAAAATCTTTCATTACTATTTGACATTTAAGGACAAACCTGGTAAAATTAAAATTCTTTTTTACTTCCTACCTCCTGCAGCACCTTCACTGCCCAACAGGGGGCCACAGCCCAAACCATGGGAATCACTCGTTCATTTTGTCTACCTCTTTATCCTCCACATGAGGTTTGTGAGGCTGCTGGTGCCAATCCCAGCTGACACAGGGTGAAAGGTCACACCCTGGACAGGTCACCAGTCCATCACAGGGTCACATATAGAAGACATGAACAATCACTCACTCTCACACCTATGGGCACTTTAGATGGTTCAATTTCTGTTTTTGGACATGTGGGAGGAAACGGGAGAAAAAACCCACGCAGAACATGCAAACTCTACGCAGGAGCGAACCAGCAACCTTCGTCCATTGTCCACTGTGTGATCAGTGGACTGTGAAATGTCCCTCAAAAGAAGGCGATGTCTTGAAACGTCAAAGACTTCTGATTTTAAGCGCTCACCTGCCGCCTGAATCCTCCGTCTGATGACCAGGTTGACCTGACCGTTACGCGCCGCCCCGTGCATCAGGTCGATGACGTATCTGTGCGGCTTCCCCACCACCGGGATTCCGTCCACGAACAGCAGCTCATCACCGGGCCGCAATCGGCCGTCGAGGTCCGCCGGACTCTTCTCGATGATCGCCCCGATCAAGATCTATTATCAGACGTGGAGAATTACAAACAGGAAGTGGTGCTGCGGCGGGACATCGAAGCGGGACTGTGTGGGTTTTAGCGGTCAAATGCAGTAATTGTTAAACCGGTTGTTATTATGATAAAATAATTAGCAAAACAGCATGAGTGTGATATTGCTTTGTTACTGTCACAGAAAAGCAAAACACACCAAAGCAGTCAGTGCCATCACTCTCTCGGGGTCAAAGGTTAAGGGTTAGGTGTACACCGTGTGTGTTTCTGTGTGTGTAGTAGGTTAGGGAGGAGAAAATGACAGGGTTCCACGCCCATCACCATACGAGCCTTCTCACGCGTCTCCGGACTCACGGGCTGCCCGGCCTCGTCTCCACCGAGCACACGGAAACCAAACCCGGACTTCTGTCTGCGCAGGTGGACCTCGATGTCCTGGTACTCGGCTCCTGAAGACGACAAGATCAGAGTGAGCGGCCGAATCCTGGAAGCTAACAATGATGAGAGCCCGGTCAGCGTTTGTGTTTCTGACACATCAGTTCTTTTTACCTGTGGAGTCTACGGGAAAAACAGTCCTTGGCTGGGCAGGGTCTGTGGAGGGAGAAAAATAAATTACCACCTAGTAGTTGTTTGCTTCCATTGCAAACCAATGCAGTGACTGGTGTTCATAATAACACATACTTGTTGGCTTTAAAGGTATTTACTGTTCAAAAAGCCAAAACACCATGTTTTTATAGCCACCAAAAACAGTGTGAACCAAACTTAAAAACATTCTCTGTAAGTGTCCTTCAGACGAACCATTCACGAGGCAAACATTAATCAACAGAAATCTATTCAGTTCATCTTTGATTCCACAGTTGAGAGGATTCCCTGGTGGTGCTCTCTGTCAAAAGGCAAAACATTTGTTTTCGTGAGGTCACAGCTGCTACCTCGACCTTTAACAAGGGAATATTTGTAGATAAACAACTTCTTAAAGACTTCTACGCATTTTCACAACAGTGCGACCAACAGTGAGGCAGAGAATTTCCTACAACCTTATGATGCGATAAATATCACAAAACCATGATCTGACACATTTTATGATTTATTTAATACATTTATTTATTGAAGGTATAAGTAACATTTGGACATTAAATTGCCTAAAAAGATGAGTCTAATATTACATACTCTTTCATCAGCCAAAACTTTACAAAAAAAAAATCTGTATTTCTATTTAAAATAATTTTAATGATGTCATCCACACCACTGTCTGCTATAACTAATACCCCCCACAATGCATCTGTGATGTGTTCATTTTAACTTGTTACAAGGTGGATCCAGATCAACACCAAAATCTGTTTCTTGTCCCATCACACACCTTTCCTGAATTTTTTCATCAAAATCTGCCCGTAACTTAAGAGACAAAAACAAACGCTGGCAAAAACATTACCTCCTTCATGGAGGTAATGAACTGCACTACCATTAAATCATTAAATTGCCACAAGGTGGCAGGACATGCACATAAATGAACATAGTGCTGCACGTGTGATCAGGCTTTGCAGCGAGTGCTTTGGCATATAATGATAAAAACAGTCCTGTATCCAGACAGCGTTTAGGATTAGCATCAAAATCTAATCATCTGTTCCCTGTCCAATTACAAATCTTTCCTGAAAGTTTCATCAAAATCCATCTAAAACTTTTTGAGATATTTCACTTACAGATAGAAAGACAAAAACAAATAAATAAAACAAATAAGTTAAGATCTCCTCATTAATTGCAACTACTCAGATAAAACAAATTAGACAAGACAACAATTCCCATTATCCAAAGCTGTGTTTACCTCTACCGCCACCTACTGGCTCTAATCAGAACTGCTTTAAATACTTAAAAAAAAACTACCATCACAGCACTTGCTGATGTATCGATGGAGTAACATATGAGTCGATGCATGAATCGGTGAAGTTGTACCTCGCGATACTCTGCCACAGCATCATCAGAAAAACATAATATCACCTGGTTCAGAGGCGTAAAAACACAAAAGGCAGCCGTTAATAATAACAGATGCACAAATAGAATTCTTTCACAAGCACACACACATTCAGAGACCGGAACAGATAAGACAGGAAGTCCACAACAAGGCAGATTTGCTGCATCTCAGCATAAATGTCGTGGCTGGATTTCAGCATCATCCATAACAGTCAGGAAGTGCTTACGGCGTGTGATATACCGGTTCCTTATTTACTGCATGAGGTGGGACACAAGTGCTAATCTGCAATCAGGGCCTTCACACAACAACAACACGATCTGCGACGTGGCAAAATGAGCCGAACTGCAGACAAGTGGCTGCAAATGAAAAATAGATTTGGGTTGTAACTGTTGTAATCCCACGGAGCTGGGACTCAGCACGCCGGAATGATGGGAGGATGGCTCGTCGGGACTGCAGATGTGAGAGCGGTGATGCAGCCGTTACCATAGAAACCACACACGCATGCATACATCACGTCTGATAGGACATTTAGCTGATCTCACTGGTGAACGCAGGGTGTTCATCAAAGGATTTTTAAACAAAAAAACACCATCCTTTTTGTTTTGAAAAAAATAAATAAAAGTGATTTTCTGATGCTTTTTTAAAAGGCAAAAAAAAAAAAAAAACATAACAAATCAAGGTCACACAAAAAGAAATGATCAAAAGAAGTAAAGGATGAAAATATGTCGAGTGACATGACCTTTTTACATAAATTCTCTATTACAATTTTGCTGTTGCTAATGTCATCACTAGAGTAAAAGGAAGGTCACCGCAGTGTGGATTTAAAGATCCGTCGAGTCAATAAAAAGCCTGTTAGTTAATGTGGGCTTTTGGTTTTTTTGTGCATAAACTGACCAGCAGAGGCTTTTAATGAACGTAAAATTACATGAACGTTATCCAGGGCTATCTAGCTGCATGTGCTTTATATCTGCAGAGCTTCTGATGAGGTTTCAGTTTGAAAGAAAGAGACGGGCTTGTGTTAAGTTTCCTGTGGATCAGCAGAAACGGAACTCAAAATTTCCTTTTTTGTGAGTTTGTGCAAGACAGAGAATCTCTACTACACCACATTTTTATTGAGGAGTCAATCAAAGCATCTTCCGTGTTTTCATTTTTCGGCCTCTGGTACTTACGCCTACTCTCATAGATAGACCTGGACTTCTCGTAAAGGTCAAAGGGATCGGGTTTAGCCAGAGCCAAAGCCTCGGAGGCTGAGTCTGGGACCGAGGCCCTGTGATGATGGTGTGCTGGGAAAGGGACGCTGTGTGGGACAATGGGGGCCGACAGGCTGGTCTGAGCAGGACTGCCCTGGCCCTGCTGCAACTCCCACTGCTCCAGCACCTGTAAAGCACAGCGGCATGAGGAGTCAGTCTCTCTGTCTCTGCCTCTCAGCTGTCCCACTCCTCATGCTGCATCCGTTTGACAACCATGATAGACAAACTGAGGTTGAGTTAGTGTTCATAAGCGCCACTGCTCTTAGTCAAGTTTCCTGTTGTCAACAGCCAATATTAAAAGATACGGTTTGGTGTGGTTGTATGATGTACTGACACATAATCAGCACTGCCTTCATCATGTTTGCCCTCAGGACTCTGAGTGTCACTGGCTGCCAGCGGAAGAAACGCACAAAAAAGACATTTTAGCCACTTCACAAAAGGCTCAAATAATTAAATCAGTTTCTTCTTAATTCTGTGACATTCTATAGAGTCTTTTCTGACTGGAGTATGAAGTTTGTGTTGCTTTTTAAGCTGCTCAGTCTCCTGCACCAAAGCCCATAGAGAAAACCAGCAATTTTACATCATGGCAGACAGTAGTTGTTTAATCAATACTGCCAACCTCAGTAAGTTAAAATGTGTTTTTCTGTCACTTTGGTGTTGACATTCCTCATTCAGATTTACTTACATGACACAAATTTTCCAAACGTGGCAGCAGTCGACCAGCAGCTCCTGTGTTGCCATGAGCTAAAAATGCAGATTTTCCCTATGGACTTTGGTGAAGGAGACAGAGTCGGTTAACAAACGTCCGTTTTCAGCCAGAAAAGGCTGTTTGACAGCAAGATAGAGGAGCAGATTCATTCTGAAGCAATCACAGACTTAAGCAGGTGTAGATTTTACTATGTGAACCTTTTATTAAGCATTTAAAATGAGTTTTTCCCCCTGTGTACCTGCTGGCAGATATGCACAGGTGGTGAACACAGCACCAACTTTGTGTCTCTTCCTCATAAAACCTTTAATCATTAACAGATCAAATAAGGGCTGATTTACCACAAAAAGACTGAAAGATTTTTGATTTCAGAATCCAAAAATCACTTGAATTTTTAAATTTAATAAAATGGATATTTTAAGAAAAGGCTAAGAGATGGCTACATATACTTATGTCAAACAGAAGCTTCTCAGCAGCTGGTGATCCATAAAAGATGGAAATGAGTCAGCAGCTTTGTTTTTGGACTTTAGAGTAGAGCTAGTGATCCCTTTTTGGGATTAAAGGATAAAAAGCAATAACCAAAACTGTAGCCAAATGTGACATTATCAAACAAATAGAGAGAATTGTTAGAATCACTAGCGCCCTGTGCTCCCTGTTTTTCAGCTCGTAGACAAATCCAAAACTTGACAAGGCTGTCGCGCCCAGTTACGGTTGCTGGGCTCCGAGTGGACAATCACTGTTTGGATTGGGTTTAGTGAACAGTCAAGTGAAGGTAGACAGACAGTTAGTGAGATTAATGGGAGGAACAAGCCTTTAGCTCAGCCGTCTAGATAAAGACGAAAAGAAGACATATATGAGGATGTTAAAGAGGAGTTTTCAGATGAAAAGGATTTGCCGAATATCGAAGCCACAACCAAGGTGACATGTTGTATTTAAAGCAAATGTGCTTCCACAAACACATTTGGAAATGTGCTGCCAAGTCTTTGAGGTGACAGTGTCAGTTTGACAACACCAGTCAGTCGGAGCGGCGGCCTTGATGTGTCAGATAAGCCGCGGCGCGACAACATGACACGGCGACGCGGCGGAAGCTGTCAGCGATGGATCCAGAGGGAGTGACGAGCTTCTCTGAACGGGAGACCGGCTGCACATGGCAACGCTCTAACAGCGAGAATTACAGGGCATCTGGTTCGACACATACAGAGAATAAATATCAGCTTCATAAAAAGCCAGAATCAAACATCTTCTCCACAGTGATGAGGAACATGTCTGTGCAGTGACAGGATGTTCAGATCACAAACCTTGTTAAGGCCTGGGATTAGACGACTTTCATTCGCTCTGACCCTGCGTCTATGATCTGGCCTGTCAGATGAACTGAATAAAAACACCTGGAACGCTCGTCTTTTGGTCTGAAAGGTGAAGCCCAGGAAGTAAAACTAAAGTATCGGTTCTCCACCAGGGAGCGACACTGCTGGGTTTTTGTTTTCATCCACAACTTTATAAAATCTTCTCGTTTCTGTATTTAACTGAATAAATATTCAGCTATGGAGTTACTACTCAATATAATGTTTACTGTTTTTATTTCTGTTTACTGTTTTGAACTTGTTCCTCCAAGTTTTACAATAGCTGTGTCTCATTTAAGGTACTGCATCCTGTGGAGTGCGGCGGAAGTCGTGCGCTGCGTGAAATGAGACGGTCCAGCCGACGGAGGGTGGAGTCGGGTGCGCTTTCCCTTTCTTCCTCTCCTAATAAATTCCGGCAGGCTGCACACCGAGTGCTTAAATACTGCCATCTACAGTTCAAACTCCTAAATCCGAGTTCTTCCACTCCTTGAAGTCTGACTGTTGATTTAAGCCCTAATCAACCAAATCTGATAAATGTAAACATATTTGATGTGAAATAAAATATATTTTATTTAGAACTAAAAGTATTATTATTTAGTGTTTTTTGTCAGTTCTAGTTTTTGTTGTACCAGTTTATCAGTTTGGTGATTATTAGTTTTGATGAACCCTCCAGTTAATATTATTTTTTTAAATATTTCATGTAATACTGGAGTAAATGTATCTATGACACTGGTGTGTGATGTATCACAGGCTGAGAGACAAACATGGACAAGACAAACAATTTCCCTTAAATGTGACGAACCTGGAATATGATTTACAAATAGAACGTATCTCCTCACAGATTTATGACGTGAACAAGATAGAATAAAACATCAACATCATGTATGTAAGTCAACTAACCAATGCAGTCAACTCTATATTTATGAATTATTCACAGCAGATAATTTTGGACATTAAATATTAGAACTCACACAGGTTTGACCAGGTCAAATAAACCTGGTTAAGATTCTTAACTCTTTTCTTTAATCCACAAGTAATAATGAATGAAGTTGAAGTTACTTAGTAAATCTTAGTAAGTATTAAATGAAATATACCTAATTATACCAAAATTATATTTTATTTTGTATTGTTATTTTTATGGAGTTCATTTTATTTATTCTTCTCTTGCATTTGGGTTTAGTTTACTATTATCTATACTATTATTAGTTCTCGTGCTGTCGTAAAAGAAAAACGCTGGCGCGCAAAGAATTCTGGGATATGGTCGGCGGCGAAGGATCCACCAGAACTATCCTTCTCAGCCAAGCTAACGTCGGCCGCATTTGGAGGAGTCGAGGTAGACCAGTCGACGAATCCACACTCGGGAGGATGCAGTACCTTAAATGAGACACAGCTAATGACTGTGTCTACTTCCTGTTGCTCCAAAACTCAGTAGCCAATCATCAGGCAGCTTCCTAAGCCCCGCCCATGGCCAGAATCGCAAACAAAAACCAAAGAACACGTTTGGAGAACCAATGCAAACGAGTCGCAGCACATGAAATTCCAATCATTGCAAACTGCAAAAAAGTTGTGTTGCAAGTTGTGTATTTTTGTTTTGTGGTTCACTTTTGTGCTGTTTGATGATTTTGACACAAATCTAATTCCATAGATATCAAGGTGTTTAGATGTTGTTTAAGCCACAGACAGACAGACAGAAGAGAGTGAATCATCAGTGGAGTTAGTACGATGAGGGACGGACGGACGGACAGAAAAGTCTTCACTGGATCTTATTCAGAGCAACAGAGTTAGTAGATATGATCTTAACACTAAAGCTGCTAAAATGTATATTAATGATTAAAAAGCTGGGAAAATCCTGATTTCAGAGGCTGAGTCTTGTTACCTGTTTAGGGCTCTTCCAGGGTGAATAGTGACCTGCAATGATGACAGAACAAAATATGCATAAAAATGATGTATGGCAAAAACAAACAAACAAACAACAACAAAAAGAAACATGGTCATGAAAATGTGATGTTTTAGCCGTGAGAGACACTTCTGATGGAATTCTGAGGATAAAGAAGGGGAAACATATTACAAACTGAAGTGCAGGCGGAAAAAAATACATACAGTATGAAAATAAATAAATAAAGGATGTGACGTGAAAGGAAAAAGTGGATATAAGCAAAAACATGAGGCAGGAAAGTTACTGTGAGAGAAAAAGCACTGCTTTATACTGAAGATCATTTCTTCATACTGAAATAGTGACTGTGATTTAAAACAAAACTGTATGTTGTGATCAACAGACTGTGAAAAATAAAGTGATGGTTCTAAAAGCAGCAACGGATCCATTGTTTCCAACTGCTAAAGATTTTCATAAAAACTTAATTTAAAGTTGAAATCAAGTTTTTCGAATTAAAACTTTTTTTTTTTTGGTTTTAAAATCACGACTATTCATGTTTACTTCAAGTTTGGGCTCTTCCTTTGTTTTTTTCGAGGAAACAAGACAAACTGTGTTTTTCTCGTGTCTAAATCTAAACAACAGCAGTAGCATTTCTTTTATTTATCATATTTCTCACACATGGCTGATTTCTAAGACACAATTTGAGCGACAACACTTGTATCGATAACTTTCATAAAGAAAAATTCAATACTGAACTGAATTTTAAAGTTTTATGTAATACCTCAAGACATTTTCTCTACATTTCTCTTTTCCCATTCAGGCTGATGGAAACCACAACAGTGACAGAAAAAGAGCAGGGACAGTAAAATTGTGTGAAATTAATAACAATTCAAATTAGAAATCTCACTGTTTTGTTGTTAATTTAACGCTATAAAAGTTAATTTCAAAACTATTTCCTTCTGTATTTACCTCTTTTAGTGTTACGTTAATAATAAATGAATTAAAATCTAATAGTGGAGTAAACTGACTCTTACATTAACAATGCAAATTTTGCTGTGTAGCATTTATATAACAAAGCATATCAGGTATTTGTGAATGATATTCAGAAAACCAGAATCATCAGTGTTAGCTCTCATTTCAACTGGTGTTTCCGAAAAACCTGATGATAAAATAAATGTTGAGTTATAGACTAAAAAAAGACCAAGACCAAGTTGCTTTAAGCCTAAATATCACCTTTTAAGGTTCGAGATGAAAAATAAGAACTCCCATCAGCTGTAGCTTCATGAATGATTTGAACAAAAGTGTCAGCACAGATGTTTGATAACTTTCATTTCAGGTGCTTCAGGTTGACTTTGCCTCATAATAAAGTCCTGTCACTTTGTAATAAAGAGCAGGAAGGTAAAGGCCAACAGTTTACATGCGACTTTCTCTGTCATTTTAAAGTGAACTTTAGACAAGAAAAGGTTACATGTCTGCCATTTACAACATTTTTCAAGCATATGTAAACTACTCTACTGCCAAGAATCTGGCAGTTTGATACGATAAATTAGGATAACTATTTAATGTACTGAATTATTGGGGTTTACGCCCCCAAAGTGAACCGTTCAATACACAAGCCATGGTTCGGTTTGGGGGTATAAACCCCAATATTTCAACACATTAAACATGTACATACACAGTCCTGTGCATAAGTCTTAGTCCACCACCAGCATCTTTGTTGTTCTGATGTCACTTTTGTGATCGTTGGCGTTTAGATTGAAAAGATGTGACTAAAAGTCAGTCTTCTACTATATGATCAACCTGTCAGTGAGTTGAACTTGTGCAACATGTGTATGTAATGCTCCAACATGTCTGGAGTAAACCAGGTATAATAGACCTTTTTCACAGCAGCTATTTGTTGCCATGAAATAGTAGGAGAAACACAGGTTTGACCAATAACATTAGGGTTCCATTCCAGGTTTTAAAGAGCCATGGTTGTGTTATTGTTCAAGTGGAAATGTAGCTCACACTCAATATTTGATATTATACAAGCATTTTTGTTGTTTTGTTGTTTTCAAACTGCATATGTGTTTCTCCATATTTTCAGGATGTGTTCCAATAAAGTGATGGAGAAATAATTGTACTGTATGGTCATTATAGCATTGCTGAAACAACAAATCTGATGGTGGCCTAAGACTTATGCACAGTACTGTACTTGTATATACTTATATAGTATATCTGTGTATTGACGGACGAGGGACAGAAAGAAAGACGAAGCAAGACAAAGAGAGACAGAGACAGGAGCTGTCCATGGTGCTGAAAACCAGGAGACTGAGTCCTAATCAGACCTGTCAGCTCGGCTGCACAGAGCCACAAAAACCCTGTGGTGTCCAAGTTAGTCGAGTTCCGAGCTAATGGTGAGACGCCTCTCTGCTGCCAAAGTTAGCCCATTCTGACATGCAAGACCAGTATAACAGCAGTAATGAGAGCAGATTATCTCACTAACAATATCATTTAGAACATCTCCATAGACCACCCCCCCACCACAGGCAGGCAATGCTTCAGGTCATGATGAATGAGCCTCACTTCCAGTTTTTCTCCCCAGAAACTCCAATTAAAGACCGTAAAGTAGAGGAAATGTGCACCCAGAGAGGTTTTCTGCTCATCAGGTGCAGACTGCTCTAGTTCTGAGTTAATAATGGTGCTTTGCTGTTGTGATCAAGATGCCTAACGCTGGCGACTCAACGTAGACTCCACAACATGACAAGTGGGAATAATAACAATAATAATAATAACTATATCTGCATAGCACTTTTCAAAAACATTGCAACAAAGTGCTTCCCATAGTACACAGATAAATCAGCAAAGCTCACTAAAATGAATAATAGGTTAAATAATGCAGTTCACATCCCTCCACAGTTGTGATGTAAAATCACTCTGTGTCTCCACAGACACAAAACTAAATACTTCTATACTGCTACATTACAAAATCATGTAGCAAACTTACATTTTTAAAACATGTTTGATACATTTTGCAAAAAAATTACTTCCTTCAGAAAAAATACATTGAATTTATTAAACTGTTAAGAACAAAAACACTTGATTACGACGCTTATAAATTGATGATTCTGGAATCACTGGATAGATACAGGCTCCCCGTGTGGAAAATAAATCACTAGGACTGTGTTGTATGTTGGCGAGCTAGATTTTACTGTGATTTATGTGAAATATCAATGATTAGTCTGATAATGTAAATTTACTGAGCACTTCTGATTTTGTTTTTCGTCTCTTTGATTTTTCTTTCTCACGTTTGTTTTCAACAATTCTATCTCTCTCTCACACACACACACACACTGGTTTCCATGACTTCAGAGGACATTCCATTGACTTCCATTCATTTCCTGCAGACTTACTCTAACCT
>JAFBJR010000246.1:208379-268379 GCA_016785285.1 Brachirus orientalis
CTTAGCCATAATTACTAGTGTCCTAACCCTAACCCTGACCCTAACCTTAACCTAACCCTAACCTCAGCCTAACTTTAAAACATGGGGAGTTGATTTTTGTCCCCACAAGGAAGACAAGTCCCCATAATGTGAGTGTGGAGAAACATTTAGGTCCCCACAACATGAGGAAGACCAGCTACACACACAGAGTGAATCACTGTCTCGTTACACACTGATTCCCTGTGAAGTCCTTTGTTGCTCGGTAAAAGAAAGCCTTTGTCGTCCTTTTCTTCTTTTCTCTTCCTGAAAAGCAGACCTTCACAGCCTCTGGTCGAACATGTGCACGTGACCAGCCACAGGTGAGAAGCCAAAGTGCACGGCCGACTCATAATGGACTTGATTGTAGAAGAAAGCAGAGTTTATGTAAGCGTGCGGGGGCTTGTGTGCAGAAGGCTGCCCGAGGATGTGTGAGAATAAGACGAGGAGAGTGCGCGCATGTGGCCGTGTAGGTGTGCGCACAACCTGTGTGAATCGAACCAGGTCGCTGAGGATTCTGTGCGAGAGTGTGGGCAGAAAAGGCAGCAGCAGGAGAGGAGGGAGAATGTGGCGCAAAGTTAGTGGATGCTAAACAGGCGACAGCACATGCGAAACAAGCTGAGAGTCTCTGGAGCTAATTACTGCATTTCTGCTGGTGTGGCAATGATGACACAGGCTGCTAATGGCCAGATAGCCACTAATGAGCCTGTCCACACACACACACACACACACACACACACTGACACAATAATTACTGACCATGAGACAGAGTGCCCATTTGCTGGACAAAAATGGCTTTTTTGAGAGATGCTTAAATGTAACTCCTGCACACATGGTCTTGTCAAGGTGATGTGGCTTAATTGACTGGACAGTTGGATCATAAATGGCTTCATTTTCAGATGGACAATGTGGCTCTAATGACTTGCTTTTGACGGAAAAACCCTTTGGGAGATGAGGAGGTACATGAAAAGGAAGGTGTACAAAAAAAAACGTACAATGACGTGTTGCCATTTGACCACAGCTTTTTGAATTTAACACAACAGAAAGTGCTGCCGTCAGAGAAGTAATAGGACATCCTGGGAAATATACAGTGCATATTTGTTTTCTTGTGAAAAGCTGGAGCCAGCTAACTTGTTAAGCTAATTACCAAATGGGAATGTTATTCACCACTAACTAACAACTAGCTGCTGTACAGCTGGACTTCAATGGTGTCATAAAACGAGGTCATGTTCAAATAAACGTATCTCTCAGAAACAGTAGGAAAACTTGGGAAAAATAGATGATTGTTTATTTGCCAGGAGCTAGAGCCACTTAGCTAGTTTAACAAACTAGTAAAATGAGAATGTTATCCACAAACTAACATGTTTAAGTAAAACTATCTCTAAGAAACAGTAGGAAAACTTGGGAAAAATACATGAATGTTTTCTTCAAGAGCTAAAGACAGCTAGCAATTTGGAATGTTATCTGCCGCTAACGTGACTAGCAGCTTCTAATGAGGTCGTATTTAACATGTTCAAATAAGATTATCTCAGAGAAATAGTAAGATAACTTGGGAAATACACATATTTATTTTCTGGCCAGTCAACTAGTTAGTGATGGAAACTAACATAATTAGAATGTTATCCGCCACTAGCTAACAGCTAGCTGCTGAACAGTTGGACTTCAATGGTGTCATCAAATGGGGTCATGTTTTCATGTTCAAACATCTCCCAGAACTAGTAGAAATATACGTAGTATTCTACATAACTGTAGACAGCTAGCAAGTTGAGATAACAAGCGCATGTATTTAACATGTTTGACGTCAGATTTCTGGAAACGCAGAGTTTGTAATTTAAGAGGCTGTTGTTGCTGATGTTTTCAAAATGGTGGAGGTCATGTAAACTGATGCTGTTTCAGTATTTTTTTTAAATTTGTGTTCAAAGTTGTGTCATTTGTCTTCACTGGCAGATAATTGGCATAGTTGTTGCCTAGCAACATATATTTATTTCATTATTCCATCCAGTAGGGTTTCCGCTCTGGTGTTTCGGTGCCAATTTTATTTGGTTTTGCTGAGAACACAAGAAATGGAAAAAATGCTGATGTCAGAGTTACATTGTGGCATAATTTTGTTAATTTTAAATCTTTATAATCTTAATATAATTGTGAACTGTGAACTAATTGTGAAATTATAAATTATATACATAACAGGATGGATAGTTTTCTTGCTACAAGGGTTTGGTAACACACATTTCATACATAACCAACCACTGCACAAATCGACTAAAGTTAAAAGAACATCAGGTTAATTAATGAAACAAATAAAACAACATATAAAAATTTCAATACATGCATTTATCAGGTCTGATAATATGATATATTATATGATATATATGATATATTTTCAAGGAAAAATGCCTCAAGTAGGAGCTTATAACTTCATTTTTAAGATTCTAATTTCTTTTTAACCTCCCTAGCAAATATTAAATATTATATTGTACAATTGATTTTCTCTTCGCCCTCTGAGCAAAAGGTGTCGTCTTCCTTTTATAACTACCTGTAAAACTTCTGCTCTGTTTGCACTTAAACTGCTCAGCGGAAGAGCAGATTTTCAGATTACTGCTTTAAATCTGACCCTGTGGTGCGGGATGTAAAAGGGACTGTTGAGGGATGAGCAGCGGCAGCAGCAGCAGCAGCAGCAGCAGCAGCAACAGCAGCAGCAGCAGCAGCAACAGCAGCAGCAGCAACAGCAGTCTGTGACTTGTAAATTGTGTTTCTGTCTGTCTTGGCCAGGACACTCAATACTTAATGAGTTTTATCTGCTTAAATAAAGGTTTAATAATAATAAGAATACTACTACTACTAATAATAATAATAACACAAATTCATGCACTGTGACTTTTTTCTCTGTCCCTCCATGACAACGCCAAGCTGAGGAGTATTTTTTTCTGTCCATTTTGTAAATCACATGTAGAGTGTGTTGTTATAGCAACAGCAACATGAAATAGCAGACAGACAGACAGACAGACAGACAGACAGACAGACAGACAGACAGACAGGGTAGCTAGACAGAGCTAGAAATATAAGAAATGAAAAACAACAAATGTAAATATAAGAATAAAATAAACAATAAAAGAAGATATGAACAGCAGAGCATACTCCACAGATATAAAGGGAATAAAGGAATAAAATATTAGAATGATATATATATGATAAAATAAAACATTGGTTGTGGGCATATATATGCTGTATATACTCTGTATATTACATATATACATATACTATTCATTTTTATATTAATCAAATAATTAAATTCTTAAATTATTCTATATTTGCACTTGACGAGATGTTAAAATTCACGTTTACTTATGCTGATTATTCACTTTAATATTGTGATTGTGTTTGTCGCAGTTTCCTTATTCTTCAGTGTTTTATACTGGAATCGGCAGCAGCTCTACTAACATCAGAAGATGTAAAGAAATGGTTGATCTGTTCACAGGCAAAAGGGGTTAAATCATTAAAATAAATGCAGCCATGTAGAAACACGCGCGCTTGCATTCTTTTGAACTCAGTCAGCTCCTGCGGCTCGGTCGGTCTGTTTGCGTGTTCAGTACAAAACAACGAGGCCAGTGCTCGTCCCCAAACTGGCAAACATTAGGAGTGTGTTATTTGAAAGACATTTGTTTTTCCTCTCTTTCTGTCACATGTTCAGAGAGACGCTGTGTGTTCAGTGTCCATGTTGGGAGGAAGCCAAACATCGGCCCAGCAGTTCTATTCCGATATTTGATAGTCTGACTACATGTTCAGAGCTGGACTTTCTGAGGACATCGACAGGACCAAGTGGACCTCACAGCTCAGAGTGGACACAGTGACCGCAGCAGAACGTGTACTTTAACTCAGAAATAATGCGTATACACACAAATAGTCACCGAAATGCCACAAAATCAAACAGCAGAGGTCTCAAACGTTTGGTCAGCCACTTCATAACGAGTTATCATGACTTACTTCTAATTATTTTTGCATCATAAACAGGTTTATACTGGGAACTACTCATTGTTCCATATCAAAACTAACACTTTTACTTAGCATTTTGAAATTATGTGAAATATCATCATAAATACTATTATTTCAGAGTCTTTATATTTTTATTTTTTATTTTTTTAACTTGACCGGCCTCCTACTGACCAAACTAGACCCTTAGTGTCCCCGAGGTCAACTTAGTTACTGCATTAGATCCATTTCTAGAAAAGAGTACGTTGCATAAGGAATGAAACAAACTGATGCCAATTATGTGTAAATAGTGTTTTCACTATTTTGTGAAGCTCTTGTTGGTTTATCTGTTGTGGCTGCACAAGATGGGAGCCTTTGTAAAGCAAGGACTTATGTAAGTAAAATTATTGATTTTATACTATTTATTCTGTGAACACACAATTACAACAAACACTTATGGGTGGTTCATTAAATTTCTGCCAACATACCTTCTGCTGGACCTTTAAGAGGTGCAGAGGTTCAAGTTTACTTTGGTCAGTTGATTCAATTACCTCTTAATGTAAGTGACTAGTTTTTAATACAAGGTGTAGGTCACTAATTAAGGACGCACACAGCACAGCTGAGTGACGTACCAACGCAGCCGAGTCTGTGTCGGTAAAGAGCTTAACATCAGACAGTGTTTAAATCCCCAAAAACTTGACCCAGGCAGGGGATTTTCTTTGGCACCTGACTCGTTTCTACATATGTTTGCCAAACACAGTTCTGCTGCTGTGAGCACAGACTGGGCGGCACTGATGTGTGCGCACAGACCTCCACCTTCCTCCGTCCTCCTCCTCCTCCTCCTCCTCCAGCACCCGAGGCCTGTCATGTTGCAGGAAATCAACACAAACAGATGTGACACTAGAACCCGCTGTGTTGCTGCATCACGGAGCTAAGACATATCCACATTTGGAATAATGAGATGAAATGTAGCATGTAAATAAGGTTGCCATTTTCTCTATGGGCCAACAATTTGATTTTTTTTTTTTTCCAACAGGAGTGCGAGTGAAGAGGCTGCACAGCTGGCAGGAACTCTTCACCATTAACTTCCTGTGCAGACTGCTCAGACATTAGTAATGTTTAAAATGGTGACTTCAAGACTTTTGACCTCTCGACTGCGTTCATGCGGAAGTTGCTGGCTTAAAAATATTCATTTTTACACAAATATATTCACCCAGGACCTTCTCTTCCTGTTTGCTGCTCAGTGCTCACAGACAGACACATGGGCAGCCGAATAAAGAAACAAATGGCAAGAAATCTATTCAGAGGAAGCAACTGACCTTTTGGGTGTGAGTCTCAGCGGCGTCTGTGGCACCAGGCAGTTGGCGTGAAGACTGGCATGTGACATTACACCAACACAAAGTGGCGTAATACAGAAGTGCAATTTGATTTAACAAAGAAACACAGAAGCAACTGTGGTTTCCCAAAATCAGTTTGGTTTGGGATCCAGAGTGCAACCAATTTGGTTTGGCCTGTTGAGGTTCCAGTCGAACTGAGCTGATACTAAAATGTGACGTGGACAGACTGCCGGCCACTGATTGGTCAGAGAGCGTCGTCACTGGAAAAGTCAGACACGAGAATCAAAGAATCGAACAATGTTGAACTGTAGATGAGTTAAAAAGACTTGAAAATCCTGAAAACATGCGTTAATCTGCAACATTTAACAAGGACATTTGTAAAATGTCCATATTTAACAGAGGAGTCTGGTGTATTTAGCGACAGCACTGCTGAAAGACGGAGACGGTGAGCCCAATCACAAGCCGTTCAGCCGTATTTCACTTCAGTGACTGTGTCAGACGGATTCTGTGCTCCGCTCATGCAGGAAGTACTGAACCATTCAGTGAACTCATCTGTTTAGAAAAGTGAGGAAAAAGAAAACTACTGCTTTGACCGTCACGTGTTTGTGTCTTTGTGTCACAGAGGTTTTATGCAGCCGTGCTATGATGACTCCGCCCACCACTAGGAGAAACTATAAAGTCATTGGAAATGACGTGACTGACACCAAACTGAATGGAGTTGAGCCGTGCTGGAACTGTGTAGTGGAAAGCAACCACTTCTCAAAAATGTCTCAACCAGAGGAGAAGAAAACTTGTAGACCAGGTTCATATTATGTTTTTACCTTGTGTAAAGTTATTTTTAGCACTGATGTAATTTATTGTGTCACATTTTAATTCTGAAACACTACATGGAGGACAGTAACTCTTTCCCGCCTCCGTCCATCTGTTCTGCTTCACACCCTGATCATATCCCACCTCGACTGACAAATCCATCCTTAAACAGCTACTGGTCCAAAACTCCACAGCACGGATCATCACTAGAACTCTGTCCATAAACCATGTAACCACCTGTTCTCCAGCGGCTCCACTCAGTCCCTATCATGTATCGCATCAATAAAACCCTTCTCCTCACGTTGAAGGCCATCGAGTACCTCTTCCACGTTAACACACTCACCCGTACACTCAGCTCTTCTTCCATCCATCTCACCCTCCCACCCGCTCATGTGACCACCATGGGGTCAAGAGCCTTCATCCGATCGACCCTGCGCCGCAAATCATTAGAAACTCATTAGATCCTTTCACCACCTTCAAACTGAAGCTCACAGTCTCTTCAGACAGAAACCTTCTCAATAACTTCAGCTTTCATCTGCATTTCTGCTGCGTTTTCTTACTTTTTCTTTGTCTTTAAAACGTTTTGTTGCGTACGAATTATTTCTGTACTTTACTGCTGTTTGTATGGTGTCTTGAAAAGCACCTATTAATAATATGTACTGTTAATATGATTATTATTATTATTATTATTATTATTGTTATTATTATTGTTAATGAAAGACCATAACTGTCTACTGCAGGCGTGTCAAGTGCAATTTGGTCTCAAGTGGGCCAGACCAGTAAAGTAATAACATAATAAACTATAAACAACAGTAACTTCAAATTTCCTATGTTTTACATTTAATGAAGTATCACCCTGCAGGCCGGTTCTGGCCCGCGGGCCGTATGTTTGACACCCCTGATCTACAGTTTATGAAACTGAAGCTGTATGTAAGTTTTAGAAGTAAAAGTATTTTATGAAAGTAAGGACTTAGAATTGAGTGACAGTATTTCAGCAGTAGAGAGTCCCTTTTTTTATCTGAAAGGTTTTGGATTTGAGTCCTGACTCTGCCGATGGGTCCTTGGGCAAGACGTCCCTACGTTGCTGCCGACGGCTGCAGTGTAAAGTAGTGTAACGCAGCTTTAAGTGCTCGATACAGTCAATACAGACTACTTATCAAGTCTACTTCTGTTTTACAGTTCTGCTCGTAACTTTACATACCCTGACAGAATTTGTGATTCACAGTATTTGGCCATTTTTCAGAGAATATGAATAATAATACAAAAACTTTTCTTTCACTCATGGTTAGTGGTTGAGTGAAGCAGTTTATCATCAAACAATTGTGTTTGCTCTTTTTAAATCATCTTAATCCCTCATTTTCCACTTCTTAATTAAAGTTTGAACACTGCTGATTGTCATTCTCAGTTCCTGTGATACCTTTTTTTTTTTAATCCTTCTCTGTTTTACAAAGTTCAACTACCGTCTCCTACAGATCTTTTGATAATTATTTTGCTTTCCCTGTTGCTGATATTGCAGCAACGTCAGTGCAGCACTGACTTTTAATACAATCAAACAGATCACAGGCGATGATGGTTACCTTTAGTATACATTTAAACCTGTGTGTTAACTGTCATCAGTGCACACCCACTACACCTCTATTTGGATGACGGACTGTTCAGAGAAGTTTAGAGTACATATACAATTCAAATGTTTTTGTGCTGTTTGTATAATTCGGAAGTGTGCCACTATTACGTTCAACCAGTAATAATTGTGGACTAATTGATGTTTGTATGTGGTTCTTGGTTGTGTAAGTCAAATTCGTCTTGTGTGTTTTCACATACCTGGCGAATAAATTCTGATTCTGATTCTGATTCTGATTAGACCAAAGCCTCCAGGGTATGTAAACTTTTGATCAGAGTCATCAAACATAACTGTTTGGACAAAAACAATTGTGTTTGGACGATGGACAAAAAAAGTATGTAAACTTGTAGAGTTATGAAAATAGTTAGGGGAAATGTAGGGGAGTAAAAGTAAAAGCTGCTAGAAATATACAGTAAGTAAAGCACAGACGTGCATTTTCTACTTAAGTGCTGTAACAAAGTACTGGTTGCTGACATGTGAAAATGAATAAAACATACATTAGTTTCAGTGTTTATAAAAATAAAATGGTGTTAAGTGCAGCTCTGTGTTTCCACTCTATAAGGTTTCGATGGAGGATCGCTGTAACCATTTCAAACGCCTAAAGTCGCTGTTGCACATATTTTACCTATTTCTCCTTTACTGACAAAGGCAGGACCTTATGTGCTCGGCTGATGAAGGCTCGCTGCTGCCGCTCCTACGTTTAATTAAAACGTCTTTTCTGTATCGGTGCTTTGGCTGAGTCATCGCTGACAGGTGCTCCAAGAAGAAGGCCATCTTTGTTTTCCCTGCAGACTGATGCACAACTAAACACACTGAATCATTTTCGTGTGAAGGTTTCAGCCTGTTTGAAGCAGTTTCTACAAAGTCCATGAACACACAACCTTCACTCAACATACCAAACAGAGAAGCAGAAAACCGTCGGCTACCTGTCGACTCTGCAAATAACAACCCGCTTGTGACTCACGACAGACTGCAGTGCATAATTATGATTATCAGAGGGACAAAGTCTGAAAAACACAGGGCTGAAAGCACTTTGGTGCCATTTGCAGTTCACCAGTGTGTGGTAAATTTATTCCGTGGCTTTCATTTGAAAACAAGATTACATGTGCCACATATATGAAACAGTTATTAAAAATAAAATAACTCTGCTTTGCAAAAAAGTCATGTTGACCACTTGTTGGTAAAGCTCAGTAAAATAAGTAGGTAACAAGAATGTAGTTTCTCTCCCTGAGAGAAGAAAGGAAAAGAAGAAAGCTATACTTGAGAGGAGCAGTGCATTAGTCAGCCATTGTTGAGCTCTACAGAACTGTATAGTAGATTTCTGTAACCTCAGACAACAGGCACAAACTTAGCACTTAACAGCAAGTGATGGCCAAAGTAGAAAGAGGTAGACAGATGCAAGATACAAGAAAGACAAATCAGAATGTAAGAGATTCAAGGGCTCCTGCTGAGCCAGCGAGCCTTTTAGAGTACAAGGACCCGACAGCAAGTTTCATAGAAATACTGTATATATATACTGTATATATATACTGTATATAGAAAGGATAGTAAAACCACGTAGTGTCTAAAAATGCAAAGTAAAAGCCAAAGATGTTTTTTGTCACGTCTGTTATTATGAAGAAACTTGCTGCAGCTTCACTGAACAAATTAATGCATTTTGATTCTGGTTTGATATGTTTTCTGTGTTTTTGGATTATGAGCATTTCCCTCACTAATGATTTACTGCCCAGAAGAAGGAAAAGAAAAAAGACTGGGTTGGCATCTGAAGGCATCTCATCATTCACCCACTGATCAGGAGCTTTGTCTGGATGATGAAACATTAAAATCTTATTTCACAGTCAAGGAAGACAGTATGACCTACTTTTTAGAGACTTTTTCATAAAAGTGCAGCTTGTGTGTCCAGTTAAAATGAAGTATTTGACCAACAACGTTAACCACTGTACAAAACATGTGAAAATCATCACGTAAATTGTAATGAATGTGACACCTTGGGCTCGTTTTTTTTTCCCCACAGACAATGTGATTGTAGCAAAGGTTCTCCAGCAGTGACTCCCAAAGCCTGGGCCGGAGACCCACAGGTGGGTCGTGGGAGACTCAAACGTTGGGCCCACAAGCGCATTTTCATTTTATTTTAGTTAAGATTCTTGTGATTATGTTTTAAAAACATTCATAAATTAAGTTTTTTTATTTACCAAACATCTCTTGGATATTAGTTTACTAAATTAAAAAAAGATATTAGGTGTTACAGAAATGGCTGTATATTAGTCCCTAAACTATGCACAAAATTTGCTCTTGTCATGATGTTTTGTATATTGTGATTTGCGTTACGATAATTTGCCATTTTTAAAATGTATGTGCCTTTGTAGAAAGTTTGGGAAACATTGTATGTGAGTGAGTGAGTGAGTGAGTGACAGGTGCAGCTTGTTTTCCTTATTTTGGTACTTTTAAATGAATATAAATTTCACATCATTGACAATTTCGTGGTCTGATTCTGTCAAGCCCAACATCTGGACCAATCCTGAACCGGGGGGTGTGAAAACCCTTTCTCCACACCATCCACCATGTGGACCTGAAGCCAGTGTTCTTACCTGTGCCTCCTCTCTGAACCACCAGGCTGGTCTCTGCTCCGACAGCACACTCTTTCAGCAGCTCCACCACCTGCGTGTGTGACAATCCCTGAACCAGCTGCTTGTTAATCTCCACGATCAGATCGCCCTCGCACAGACCCGGACAGCCCTGAGGCTCCAGCACTTGTTTGACCCGCTGGCCCGTGACGCTGTCCGCTATAGTGAAGCCAAAGCCGTCCATTCCTTTCACCATGGTCAGGGTCAGCAGCTCGCCCTGCGTCGCCCCGGACGACGCCATGGAGACACTGTCGGGAGGCGTGGTGCCGGTGGTGGGAGGAAGAGAACCGTCTAAGTTGGTGTCACCAGGATGAGGTGGGAGAAGCTGCTGCTGAGCGTTGACCTGGTCCTGACCGGGATCAGTGACGAAGCGCGCCGTGCGGGAGAGATATTCCAAGTAGTTGTCGTAGCCCGACCTGCCGTTCACCATGATGGGCCGCTGATCCATGATGCCCAGAGGGGATATGATGGTGGTGGTGGTGGTGGTTGTGCTGTTGTTGGTGTTGGCGCCGTCCTCAGGGTCGTAGGGCAAAGGGTAACCACGACACAAGACGAGCGTCACACTTTGGCCAATGGGCACCGACTGAAAGAGCTTGACCACGTCAGCGTGTGTGGTACCGAGGACGCACACGTCATTGATGTAGACGATAACGTCACCTGCAGAAAACAGCATGAAAAACAAAAAACAAAACAAGATGGTCAGGATCAATACTTTAAACTTTTTAAATATTTAACAAAGGTTTAAAGTTTAAAATAAACGTCTGAGTTTGACAAAGTCTGTACTGTTCAGAACTTCATTTTGTTGCTTGAAATAAAGTGGCAACTGGTCAAAATCTCACCCATTAAAATCTGAACTCACATTCTGATGTCTTGAGAGTCTTAACTTTTTTGGACGACACCAACTGTCCACTCTTATGCTGTGACTCAGTGTCTATGTTTCTCTAAAAATTGGAACATAATTTACAAAATGTTCCACTGAAGAAGATCTGAAACTAGTGATTGAGACCTTTAACTCCTCAACAAAATGTTTACTGAGGTAATAAATCAAGTCAGAAGTAGAAGCTAATCTTCCCACAGACTTCCATTCACACTAAGTTCTTTTTTGCAACCAGCAGAGTTGCCCCCTGGTGGCTTTTCAATATATTTTTACTTCCTGGTTAGCTTCAACCAGGAAACCGTACTGGTTAAACCAGTGGGTAGTGGACGACACTCACTCCTTAGTAACGGTCTATGAGAATGAAGTTTGAAGTAGATGAGTTACAGCAGCAGAAAAACCACACCGGGTGCCTCTTCTGCCACTTTTTTGGGTGTCCTCTGTACCTAATAAAGTGGCCAGTGAGTGTACGTATATGTTCTGACATTTTATGATTCTGCAAACTTAACTGTAAACCTAACAGTTCTACTCACAGGCTTGGCCAAGAACGTCTTGTAAATCTCAATGAGACTTAAATCAAGGTTATAAATAAATAAAAATTAGGTGATTTAAGTTGTCAAAGCAGCTGGTAAATACCCACACAATCCTAAAATTTTTGCGCAGTCACATCCATATTTCTGATTCAAGACTGGGACCAGTTTCCAGAAGCTGCACAATATGGTGACACATGCAGGGAAAGGCATCATGGGAGCTGTGTTTAATCAGTTTAAACTGGAACAGGAAGTGTTATAGTAATGACACATTATTATGAGTATCCATAAGAATATGGATAATAAACCCAAGGAATACACGCAGCAGAGTTACAGCTGGTGTTAAATCAGTGTAACAGCTGCGGCCCCAGAGTTAATATCAGGACAAATCTCAGTCAGCTGTATCTTCAGTGTCCCCTCACAGCCACAGTCTATTTCCACATATTAGCATGACCACAGATAACGACTTATCTGCCTTTCAAATGTGAAAGATGACAAGTGGTTAAAATGTTTACCTTTCATTGGACAGAGTCGTTGTATTTGCTTTACACTGCACTGTAGATAAAACCCAGCTGACAATTAGATATTTTCTGGACACAAAGACACTCCACACGTCCAGCCTTATCTTTGCTTAAAGCAGATTACTAAATATAGTGTTCAGGACTCCACTGTGGAGACACCATGCCTCTTTTAAAACACAGAGCAAATGGGGAACACGAGGCACGATTCGTACTAAGTCTGACAAACAACATTACCTGGGTTGATAATAAAAAGAATTATTTTCTAATTGCAGATATAATTGCTGTGTTCTTCGGTGAGTGGCAGGGAAAACAAATAAGCAAGTGATTAATAAGCAAAGCGTGCGCTTTAGTGATTGGGCCTGACCTTGCTAAGCACATGCTCCAGCCTCTTCAATTCTCTCAAAACGTGAGCAGCAGACTCTTGAAGCACTAATGGCAGGATCAGGAATGTCAATTTAGATTGATTTCCCGGATTGACTGTTGAACTGGTGCACTGACCACGCTGAGTGACGACAACTGAGGTAAAGCCAAGTTAAGACATCACTGAAAAGCTTCGCCTCTTTTTCCTCACTTTGCCCTCTAACTTTTCATGCTCCGCCAGTATCGACAAGGAGCGAGCTCACATCTCCAGGCAACGTGACGTGAAAGAACTTTTAATTAATCCGGGTAAATGTGGCCGACATTTGCCCTGAGCGCTGGTGTCAGAATCAATAGTTGAGCAGCACACTGGCAGAAAACAAATGATGTGCTGTGACCTCATAGTGCCGCAGCCAAGACCATATATCTCACTCTTTATGACCAGGGAGGAAATAGAAAGAGAGAGAGAGAGAGAATGACGAAGAGGATCCAGTTTTTTTAGAGGGAGGACAGTCTCGGGTCTCGCAATAAACATGAATTGCTTCACGGCACTACACACACACACACACACACACACAAACATGCTCGCCAGGTTTACTGGCTAAAGGATCAAAGCAGCAATAGTGTCATTTTAGACGTTTGTCATGGAAGAGTTTCTTAAAGACTTGCAAAGTTCTGCTTTAAAACCGTTAACTTATAACGCATAACATAAAAAACACATCATGATTGCCATATTCCCCCCAAAATATGCAAATATTACACTCAAACCAATGAACTAGGTGGGTTGTTCACTTTATATGTATTTTCTATCTCCAGTTTATGTACGTGTTTTTCATGTCATACATGATAATGAAGTGAGATGAAAATTAACATTTTTGCTTCAGATGAACCAAATCCAGTTCTGTTGACAAAATACATTTAATTGTACGCTGTCCTTCATGCACAAACACAACCTTTTACATTACTGTCACAACATCTTTTTTATTTTACAAACACTGAACCTTTTCAGCTAATTCTCACAGTAACGGGCCGAGACTAAGAGTCAAAATGTAACTGCATGAGAGAAGAGACAACAAGGTGACAATGAGGGACCATATAAGTGTTAAATATGTTAAATATCTACCAACAAAGTCCCCGACTGGTCCATCACCAGCCTCCTCTTCACTTTCAGTCTCTATATTTTAACGTATTTAAACCCTAGTTGTTTTTCCCTCTGGTTGAGATGTTTTTGAAAGGGGTACTGAGACATTTCAAGTTGTTCAGCATTTGCGTTGCTAGCAGCTCTCTGCTCAAGGCCAAAGCAAAACATAAACACAGCAGTGATGGTAATAAGTGTTCTGTTCAGCATACTAAATCATTCAAATCCGTTCATTAAAAGATTTGTTCACCGAGCACAGACTCCGTCTGACTCACTCGCTGAACTGATACACAGCTGAACGGGTTACGACTCAGCTGCCTATCGCTGACTTTCTTTAGGGCTGTCGCTAAATTCCCCAGGCTCCTCTAACAACTCATAAGATTTTAGAAATTTCCTTGATAAATGGTGGACATTTACACAGGTTTAAGCCTCTGATTCACTCGGGGCTTACGTTCAGTCTGGTACGCGGTCTTTGCTGCTGACTCGCTCAGTACGTAAGTCAAAGAATCAGCTGATGAACCAGTTCACGTGCTGTTTCCTCACAGTGAGAGGAACCATCTCAGTCCGCTGTTTTTATAAATAAATCATTCAATCTTCCATTAAATAATCACAAAAACATTTGCCTGTGTTTGTTTGGCTATGAACTTTTTACATTATCTACTGACTTAAAACATACAATAACTTTATTCCATATATCTATTAGTTTCCAAATTGCCCAAGTGAAGTTAAATTAAGATATTTAAGTATTGTGCAACTACATGTTGGGTTGTTTTATTGTTTTGATGTTTTATGAACTAGACTGTGTGTCTTCATGTTCATTTTAAGCGTAAACATTTTAAATCTCTGGTTTTATATGGCTGGATTTAGATATAGATATAAGGTCTGCCATCATGACACAAGAGGGATGGAGGCATTTTGTTTGTCGCGGTACCAGCATTTACAAAAGTACAACTGAAGAACTCCAGAGCAATATCTCTTCCAAGAGATTGCTCCTCAAATTGTGGATGAATGGATCCCAAGATGTTTGAATTGTTTTCCACTTATCATTCAATTCAATTCAATTTTATTTGTATAGCGCCAAATCACAACATACATTATCTCAAGGCACTGTACATAATAAGGCCAAAACCTTTACAATATTACAGAGAGAAAAGAAACCCAACAGTTCACACAATGAGCAAGCACTAGGGGGCAGTGGAGAGAAAAAACTCCCTTTTAACAGGAAGAAATCTCTGACAGAACCAGGCTCAAAGATGTGCGGTCATCTGCCTCGACCGGTTGGGGTGAGAGGAAAATGGGGGACAGAGGAGAACATTCTGTAAACTGTGAGTACATAGAGCAAATAAAAGGACAGGTAACCTGCTCACCTTGTTCAACTTTAAGTTGAAGCCTCTAAAAATAAAATAGAATAAAAAGCAAAGACAACACAGAGATGGAAAGAAACAAGCTGCTATTTTCTAAATCTCTGTAATCAAGCACCCATTGTTTCAAAATTATGATCGATTCCTGCAAGCTGTGAGAATTTCGAGAAAGCTGTTGTTTCATTTCTTGAGTCTGATTTCAGACAATTTGTGTTTGGAAGAGAAAGAATCTTCTTGGCAGTTTGTAGGAAACAAAACAACAACAACAACAAAAAAGTAAAGACAAAAGTAAGAATGCATCTTTTTAACATTTCTAAACAGTCACATTCATCTTGTGAGTCCTTGGTGCCCAGGCATTGCTGTGCAAGATAAAGCTCTCAGTGAGGTCTATAAATTATCCTGAATTACTTGAAGACAATTTGCCTTCTGGTAATTTTATAAAAGTGCTGTTTTCATGGCTGTGAGCTCCACAAATCCCATCCAGGTGTCCAATTTCTCAAAACATCAGTAAGTAAAGCACAAACTCTCCACAGAGCTGTTCACTGGGGCTTCTGTAATTTAGGAAAACTGACCCTGTGTGACCTGCCGCAGACACAGGCGAGGATAAAAGGCAGGAAAAATGAACACATCAACAGAGAAAGCATAGAAACAGCACACACTCTCTCTCTCCCTTACCCTTGATAAAACCTCCTGCAGGTCTCGTGTACAGTATATTCTAAATCACACTGACCTTAACAACACACTCATTGTACCCAAGGCCCACAACCTCCCAGCAGCTACTTCATCTTTCATCGTGCCATCCCTGCATATTCCGTATGACACATTCATCTCCGGCTAATGGTTTCTTAAATCTGGTGTGCGTGTGTGTGTGTGGACACTAAGGTCTTGGTGGTCCCCGTCCAGAAGACGAGGCAGCGATCAGCAGGGTTTGGTCTCAGCAGGTGCAGGCCTTCGTTAAAAGCTGGTCTTTTGCTCGTCACGTTAACCAGCTCACTACAGACCGGGGAAACCTTGTTTTACCTCTGAAGTGTCACATCATTACCTGTCTACTGTTGAATATGAAATAGTGCTGTTACAGCCTCTATGTGACATGGCTCTCGGAGGTTTGGCAGCTTCCACAAACTGTCACCATACTGATTGGCATTTAGATGAAACAATAGCACTGAATGGGTGTCACAGCTACAACACAGTACAATGACACAGCTTAACATGGGAGACAGCTGATTCTCTCTTGTGGGAGACGGCTCGCCACCACTGTTACCTCCACTGCCAGTCAAAAGTTTGGACAGACCTTCTTGTTCTTTATTTTCATGACTATTTACATTGTAGATTCTCACTGAAGGCATCAAAACTATGGATGAACACATATGGAATTATGTAGTACACAAAAAAGTGTGAAATAACTCTAAATATGTTTTATATTTTAGATTCCTCAAAGTGCTGCGTTGACAGCGCTGCAAACCCTTGTTCTTCTCTCAATGGGCTTCATGATGTCGTCACCTGAAATGGTTTCCACTTCAGCTGTGCCTTGTCAGGGTTCATTTGTGGAATTTCCTGCCTTAATAAGGGGTTGGGACCATCAGTTGTGTTTTGGTTCACAGCTGACAGCACTATTTGACAACAGTTAGAATTCATATTATGGCAAGAACCAATCAGCTAAGTAAAGAGAAACAACAGTCCATCATTACTTTAAATTGCAAAAACTTTGAATGTGTCACACTCCTTGTGTCCAAACTTTTGACTGGTACATCTGGTTTGTTAAAAACTGTGTTAAAATAGTATGTTAAGATCGGTGTTAAATCATATTTTGGACATATCTAAAGTGACATGAGTCTCTCAGTCTCAGCAGTCCAGACAAAAACATGTCCAGTATCCCACAGTCTTTATCCAGAACTCCAGAACTCCAAAAAGAACTGACTCTCTCTGCTCAGGAAGTTTGGCTGAACCAAACACATTCACTAGATGATGTAGTGAGGAGGAAAAAGATAAAAAGGACACTTGTCTAAAGTACTGAAAAGGCATCCTTAGGTAAAAGTACAAGTATCTAACCAGAAAAGTTACTTCTTTTATATAAGTATATGATATTTAATGTTCTGATATAAAATGTTCTGAAGTTTTAGAATTGAGCGATGGTAGCTCAGTGGTAGAGCGAGTCATCTTTTCACTGGAAGGTTGTGGGTTCAATTCCTGGCTCCACTAGTCCATATGCCGATGTGTCCTTGGGCAAGACACTTTTCTCCTGATGGCTGTGCCAGCGGTGTGTGAATGGGAATGAAAAATGAGTGACTGAGGATGTCTTGTATGAAAATGTGAGTGAATGGGTGTGAATGGGTGAATGGCAAAACTGTGTGAGTAAATCTGCTTTGATTGGTCATCAAGACTAGGAGAGCCCTATGTAAATACAAAGATATTTATGGGAAATGCAGTGGAGTAAAAGTAAAAATTGCTGGAAATACAAATAGTGTGTTCAGATATGTGAATTTTGTACTTAAGTACATAACACATATACAAATACTTTGTATTTGGTATTTATCAAAGTTAAGCTTAAACCATTTTACACATTGCTAGTTGTGGGCTGTAAATTCAATGTGCTATAGGTGAAAAATTTACAATAAACTGAATAAAATGACACAATGTTTATAAAAAAATGTCCTTTTTTCCTCTGTCATAGGTGTTGCAAAAATCTGATTCAAAATTTCTTTTGAATTTTTCATTAAATTCCTGCCTCAAGCACCCAAACGGAGCATCTCCATGTCAAACTGAAGCAACTCAAAAATGACAAAAGTAATGAATTCTTTTGACATGACTGCACTTTGGCCCAGAAGGTTCACACAGGGAACACGACACAAATGACGCATCTGAAGATGAAAATTTCACACTGATGCAGATCTTTGTTTTCATAAGTCTGGGCTTTGTGAGCGTGCAAACTCCACAAATGCAGAAGTAGGACACAAACTCTGGGGAGGAAACGTAGAAGGGAGGGAGGGAGGATGGTGAGGCAGACATGGAAATGAGCTGAAGGGAGGAAGTTGTTGTGAGGAGATGGGAGGTGAGGGATTCTAGGAGACAGAATGAACATGGGATGAGACCCAACTTGCTTTATAATCCAGTTATTGTCAGGACAAGCTTTATTCGTCATCAGTGTGACAAATATGTTGGGTTTTACTGCCCCGTGTTTGTATGTATGCCTCCTCAAGTCTGCGTTTACACCCGTGTGTGAAGAACTGAGGGGTATTTAGTTAAACATTTCTGCACAAATGGTAAATTATCACCAAACTTTAATTCTTATGCTGCACTCACATGTACAAAGTGAACGCTGCTCATTCACCTTGAATTCAGCTGCCGTTCCTTATCATTTGCTCGGTCCATCAAATCACCTTGATCAGATATTCCAGTACAGGTGTCAGTCAATCAAACATCCTCAATTCCTTTATACTCAGACTGTACGCAGCTCAAATGGACAAGGCTTTTTTTCCTTGTTGCTGGTGTTTTTTGTGCAGTCATCATCACTTTAGCAAGAAGAGGCTTTTCCCACCGCAGGAACTTTTCTCATTTACCCAGGATTTTGAAAAAACCTTGACGTGTTCCACCAAAAATACCCCGGGCAAAGCTTCACCCACTCCCGACTAGGGACTTTTAAGATTACCTGGAACTTTGGAGGGGTGGGGCTGAAGGACGCTGATTGGTGGAACCCATTTTGCAGCTGTTTACCTGTTGAGAACTTAGCGACTGTGTTGCTATATTTAGTGAGTATTCAGAGCCTCTAATGACTCTTTTTCAAAAAAAGCGGCAAATCTTTTTCTGGTGTTATTGGAGACTTTTGGAGACACTGACGTGAAAGCACATACTGTTTTAAAGGTCTCTGTGAACCAGACGGAAAAAAGTGCCAATGATTTGAATGTGAATTATGACACAGCCTCCCATGCAACCCCCCTGCACACATCTTGTGATTGTTTTATAGTTTATTCTTGTTTATTAATATGAAACATGACTTTTAAGATTACCAGGAACTTTGGAGGGGTAGGGTTCTGTACAGAAAGATGCTGATTGGCGGAACACATTTTTGGCAGCGGTTTTGCAAATGTAATGACTTTGTTGCTATATTTAGCAAGTATTCAGACCCCGCTAGTGACTAATCTAGCGTCTTTTTCCTGGTGTTATTAGAGACTTTTGGACACAATGAGGTGAAAGCATGTATTGTTCTAAAGGTCGTTGCACACCGGACATGACCAAAGTGTGAATGATTCAGATGCGAATTATGACGCAGCCTCCCATTCACATCCAGCACGGTGTGAAGAAAATGTTTTATAATTGTAAATGTAATTGTTTTATAATTTATTCTTGTTTATTAACAAGAAATGGGTTCTGGCACCTCTGTCATGACAGACTCTGCTCTGGTAACTTCTGCCTCCAAACTTGTCCACCAGCATACAGTACATGTGAGCGCAGCCCTGATGAGTTACAATGACTTTGACCACCAAATACCCATCAGTTCCTCCTCGAAATCAAGTGGACGTTGAGTGCCAAATCTGAAAAAGTTTCCCCTCCCCAGGCATTCCTAAGATATTTAGCTCACAAGCATGTACAGATGGACGGACAGACGGGTGGCCTGAAAAAATAATTCCTCCTTCTATAGTCAACGCTGGAGTGTAGGCATAAAAAACATTTATGACCCAATGTTCTGAGGGAAGTGTGCTAACTACAAGGTCATGGAACAATTCCAGCATATTTTTCTGAAGGAGAGAACCAGCTTTGCTAATGTGAAACAAACAAGCTGGGCATTTGCTCTGGTGTTTACAGATCAAAATGTCACTGCATGCTGATCACAGTCACTTCTATTCCCTTGACTTGATGTGTGTATGTGTGTATGTGTGTGTGTGTACATGTGACGCAGTCCAACCTCCTGTGGCCACAAACAGCAGCGTTCAAAGAAAGCCTCCTTTCATGATTAATGGGGGAGCAAACCTCTGCAGTTGGTGCACATCCATAAACACACATCTTACAAGTCTGCAAACACAGACGCACACACTAGGTGCACTATTCATATGTATAAGTATGAATGGTTAAAAAGCATCTACAGGAGGAACCTACTTATATCGCTGTATACTTTTATTTGTCTGACATATTGCAAACTCTTCTGCATTTAATTCTACTGAATAAATGGGATGAAAAGGAAACAGGTACGAAGGTCATGTTAAAACTAGCCTGCTGAGATCAGCGTAAATGTCAATGTCCACAATGGTACATGTGGATCCTTATGTGGACGTCCATGTACAGTACAGCCCTAAAATTGAACTCCACCTGCTTCAGGCAGGACATTGTCGAGTAGGTGTGTCTCAGTTCAGGGGCCATTTCCTGCATTTGAAGGCTGACAGTGTCACAATGCGGCAACTGTGCAAGCCTTGTCAAATGGGGCTGACAAAATGTGTCCTTCCAAGGCTTCAGTGGGTGAATCACTCCAAGTTTAATGCAAGAGATTAATCTTTTCAAAGGCAGTAACACCAATAAAACCACAATGACAAACAATCAAAAAAACACACTTCAACTTAAACGAATAGTTGACAGTAAACACATTTTTGCAGAAGTCCTTCAAACCGTGACCTGCTGTTACATTGGACTTACACACACACACACACACACACAGTGGAAGCATCACCTGAAATGCTGCTTATTAATCGTGAATTTGTCTGCATCGTTTGTTGCCAAACTGCACTGTGGATCTGCTGTTTTGCTTTGCCTGCACTTTACGCCACAGGAGTTGAGAAATGATAAGATAAGATTCACATATGCTGGAAAAGATTAAATGTTCCAAGCACTAGTGCAAGCCAGTCAGTTCACATTATGCAAATAATAATAATAATCAAATCCAATTCATGCATTTAAGTTAAAACACAACATCGTCCAAACAGAGTTCTCGGACAAACCCATTCTCCCCAAATGCAGATATCAATGGTGGACGCCAGGTCACCGACACCTAAGCAATGCCTTGTAACATTAGCAACTCTTAATACACTTAGTACTACTTACACTACCAGTGTCACGCAGGGTCATTACAGTGATGTGTACTTCTGTTCTGCTGTAGCTCTATTACCAAGCCGTCTAGACCTTTTCCTCAGAAAGAGGAGGACCAGGAATTTAGACAAAACTTTTACTAGAATCAGGTGCACATGCATGAATTACCACACCCACATGGATCCTTACCTAAGTATAAATCAACATGTGATTATGTACATGTAACCAGGACAAGTATGTGACTCTCTGCAGACATGGAATGTGGAAAGTATGGAGAGCTCATAAGTGAAGACGGTGATCTCCTTTAACTTTATTTTGTTAAATAATATCACTACATACAGGTGCTGACCATTAACACATTAATGTCAATGTTTTGAAGAACCAAAGATAAGATTCTTGTGTGTCTTTCATTTCCTTGTTTGTGTACTGTAGTGCTTTACTCTGCCAGGAAACGTCCTGGTTAAACAAAGAGTCAAAGAGAAGGTTGTGTATTTGTGGATAAGTGTTTGACTCAGTCCCTGCCTGTTGTGGGGCCATGCCTGTGGCTTACCTGTGGCCATCTTTCCATCTGCTGCAGCCGGCCCGTCGGGGATAACGCTCTTGACCTGGAGGAATTCATCGGGCTCATCGCCTCCTATAATGGTGAAGCCGAAGCCCATGTTGCTCTTTTGGAGTGACGTGGACAAGAAGCTGCCTTTCAGCTGAGTGGGGTCTCGCGTGAACAGCGGCTTCTCTATAAAAGGACAAAGTCGAAACATTTATATTAAATAGGATTCACAGCAAAGACTTACCAAGGCCTCATATCTGGTGTGGGTAGAGCTGAAAGGGTGGGGACATGGTTAAAGCTTATCCAGTAGGATATGGGTGAAGCCACAGGGAAACTGGCAGGGTATGATCTTAACTGCAACACAAATAACTTTGACAGAGGTGAAGCAGCAGTGCTGAAAGATGCATGTGTGGTTCAACAGTTTCAGTAAAAAAATATCCCTCCTGGCATAGCAGGAAGAAGTTGAAATCGTCTGTTCTTTTCCTCCCATAGGCTGCGGTACAGAGACTGGAAGGTGCACAGAGAGAGTCACCGTTGCAGGTCTTCAATCCCATCCTGAGGCTACTCAAAAAAAAGTTCAGCAAACGACATGCTGTCAATCAGGGATCAGTTCCAAGAGAAGGGGCTTGGGAGGTTTAGGGAAGAACCGGGAGATTACTGCAGGAGGGAGAGCTGGGAGACTTCTGGAGGAGGAAGAGGAAGAGGAGCGCCTGATGTAGGAATGAGAGGATCTCAGCCAACAAGCTTAGTCACACTCAAACAAGACTCCCATCTTTTCACCTCAGAAAGGAGACGTGGCTAGTGTCCTAGTTAACATCCTTTGTTTGCCCCACTGATCCAGACCGAGCGATTACACTCTGCGCCTGCTTTTGCAAGCGGATAAGACAAAACATGTCATGGTTCACACAGATCCCTCAACTGCCTTGAGGGGGGGGGGGAGCGTGCTTACAAGCTAGCATGCTTACAGTAAGTCAAACGAGTGCAAAAGCAGCCATGAGAGCCACAGGCAGCCTCCTTTCCCTCTCTTGGCCTACTTACTGACAAAGTGCCACAGGCAGAGGGGGCTGCACACAGGCTGCTCTAGCAGCACCGTGCAGGCGGGGGTGTGAAGCGGCGGCTGCCGGTGGGGGCACATTTTCATCCGCTGAGTCAGAACGTGCCGGAGTGGGGAGACGTCGGCGGAGGAGGATGTGGCGTACGCGGCGACTCTGCGACCCAGAGCTGGCGAGCGGGGGAGGTCTCCGAGGCTGTGGCAGCGCTCGGGCACCGCGTTGACCTGTGTGAGGGGGGGTCTGGGGAGGGTGGCACAGGGACCGGCATCCTCCACTGGCATCAACAGGAGGAAAGGAAGGAGGCAGGTGGCAGGGAAAAAGGAAGGAGAGAGAGCCTCAGCGGAATATACACGGAGACAGGCTCTCCGCTCGACTACTACGTTACTACGGAAACAAACCTCCAGTCCAGACAGTCTTTTTTTTTTTTTTTTTTTAAGCAGTATGTCCTACTGCTATGGCTCTTGCAGAGTGAGCACTGGAATCAGGCAGCAACAAACCTGTCATTAAACAAAACAGTAACGCACATTTCAACCCACATGTTCACTCTGGACTATTAATATAACCAACAGGTATCATTACCAGACCCACCAACACCAGACCCACCACTGACTGGTACTGTCACTCAACATAACAACAAGCCTGTTCCTCATGAGAAACATACTCGGGCTTATTTTCCTCACCAAATGTCGCTGTGGTGATCTGAGCGACACATTTCTCCTGAAGTAGAGGAAGTGAATTTGGATTTGTTTTGTGTTGTGCAGTAATAATATGATGATTTAGAACAGGCCCGTTCAATTGGCGGCCCGCGGGCCACACGCGACCCAGAAACAACCCCTGTGTGACCCAACACATTTGTTGGGTCACACAGGGGTTGTTTCTGGGTCGCGAAATTGTACAGAAATTCCTAAATTTCTACAGTGGTACTGACAGCGAATGTGACACTCACTGTAGCCTAGCAACAGTCAACCCACAATACGTCGCGTTGTTGTGTGACTAGCAGCAATGTTAGCATAGCATACTGTCGAACATCTGTCGTTATCAACGCGGAAGCATAAAATAGAAGATGAAAACCGTTAAAATTTTACCAGCTCAGTGTTTTTCCAATACATTCATTAGTGCTGATTTTAAATTTGTTATTAACTTGCTGCTTATCAGTTGCTAAAAAAAGGTTCGGCTCGGCTACATTTCCTGGTCTGAAAATCTGTATAGAGTCTGAGTCTTGTTAGCTCACAGTTCTACAGTGAAAGTCACCTTAACTATTAAAATTAACTAGTATTAGCAGGTTAACATTTATTGGATACTTTAATGGAATTTTTTCTTCTTATCTGGTTATGTTTTAATATTTTAATTTTGATGCTTAAATTTTAATCAGCATTGGCTACATTTAACAAAATTGTGAAATCAATGTATAAATAAAGCTAAGAAGACTTAAAAGCTCGAGTTAATACATTTTTTTCTCTTCACGTTATTTGTTTAATTCTTCTTCATATTCAGATTGCCATCGTGGATTAATGTCTAAGAAAACACAAACACTGCCTGACAAAAGCCAAGTGGAAGAGAGAGCAGAGTGAGGGCAGGTTCATTTATACTGACGACATCTTGTTAGAATCACCTGGATGAAAACACTAAAAGTAGGCAGGCTGGTTCCTTCATATTAATGCATTGGATACAAACATCCTTTTTGCTTCCAGACAAGTTAAGTCATTGGTTGCTTTAGGACGTAACCAGGATTTTAACCAATATGATAAAGTGTGTTTTTAAAGTGCAGTGAATATTGACAACACAGTGGAATTATGCGAAATAATTTGGGGGTTTCATTTGCTAGAAAGGGAGGTGGTCTTACTTACCTCTGTAGATGGTGGGAAGGGGCAGTGAGGACAGACCCTGGCTTTGCATCTGCTGCTGCTGCTGCTGGAGTCTTCTCTTTGCCTCCAGGACTGGGTTTTCAAACTGGGTCCTTCTATTTATATGACTTTGGTGATAAGACGAGAAGAGAGGAAAAGAGTTCAGACATCGTGCTGCACTGAAACTTGCAGCTCCCTCTTGGCAAAGATCAGATCAAAAACTCCTGGCAATTCCACAGATATTGCTATGATGACTAATTAAATAGCCAGTCCCCAGATTATGTAACAGAGCCACAGAGAGAGGGTTTGCAGAAGAAAAGAAAAACAGATGACAGTTTGGAGGCTTTTCCTTTTTTGACTTAAAAGCAGAATTGTGCGAGTCAATGACTGGGAGGAAACCTGAGAACATG
This sequence comes from Brachirus orientalis, assembly GCA_016785285.1. NCBI lineage: Eukaryota > Metazoa > Chordata > Actinopteri > Pleuronectiformes > Soleidae > Brachirus > Brachirus orientalis. The sequence goes on from JAFBJR010000246.1 coordinate 233,399, forward strand.
AAACACTGAGTTCCTTTACCGTCCCACGTCGTTCCTAATTTAGTTTGTAAAAGGGAAGATATTTAGTCAGCGACTACAAATACTGTAATTTGCCTGCTTGAAATAATTAGTCATCATTACATAGTTACTCTGACTCCCTGAGAATACACTCACACACACACACACACACGCACACGCACACACACACACACACACACACACACACATGGGTCTCTCTCGCTTCTCCTTATCTTTTAACAAACGCCTACTGTCTTACACTGTTAATTACAAAACAGCTTGATGATATTTTTACACAGTTACATAAGTTGGTCTGGATATTGACACGAACACAAAGCAGCACAAAAAGGCAACTTTGTCTCCTCACACAACTGAATCTCACCTAAATTATATACCGTATATATATTCTGAACCAATTTACATTTGAACAATACATTCAATATTTGTGGATGTGGCTGAAGACATTTGCACAACGGCTCTTTAACTATACAGATGAGTATTTAAGATGCATGGATGACATAGAAGCACGTGCAGACGAATAAACTCCTCTCTGCAAATAAACAGTAAACTATCAGCTGTCAGACAAAGGGAGCAAATGCTTCCTGGCTGCATTGCCAGTCTGTTCCTTATAAATATGATTAATGCAGCACCAGTGGGCAACATTGAAAAATCAAAAGCAAGTCATTATACATTAAAGATGCACCAGACTTACTCGACATAGTAGCTGCCATAAATGGGGTCATCGATTTTCTCCCAGCCATATGGAAGCTCTGGAAGAAAAACACAAACACACACAAACAGTGATGATGGACTTGTTTTTTTACAGCACTTACTCAAGAATATTGACCTTGAATGAAAACAGTGCACGAGATGTAAACGTGTGTCTTCTCAGCAGTTTGTTAAACTGATTTAAAGAGGCTAGTGGCGCTTTACAGCTCTGTGTCTCCAAGAAAAACTTACAAAACAACAGCAAATATTAATAGATCTTATGGCTGGGTTTAAATCAGTGGAGTATTTAAGTCTCCTCCATGATGCAAATATTGTGTTTGGATGTGGATTAAGAGCTTCAACTAGACTGAGCACAAATCAGTGTGATGTTTCGGTGTGAAACAGTTTGACCTGAAATGTTTGGAATGCAACGTGTGACAATGAACACATAAGAGCAGATTATTCAGATGGTAAAGTGATCAAATTTCCCCAGAGACATGAAATTAGGATAATCTGTGGAAAACCCTTGGGAAAAAAAATTGTGAATAATAACATAGTATGCATTATAAGCCCAGAATAAATCTTTTTTCTTCACAGGGAAGTTTAAAAACATACCACAGTGAATCACAATAACAGGAAGAAACAGAGTCAAACCAATAACAGTGAAGGTTTTAGTGTGTTTTAGTGTCCGTTTGTCTTCTTTTAGATGTTCTTGTTTGCTGTAACAACTCATCATTTTAAGGGAAGTCTTTAAAAAGAGAAAGAACAGGATCACACACGTGTCTTTCTTTTGAATACTTGGTTTGAATTCCCATTTTGACCGAGGTCTTTCTGTGTGAAAATTGCATGTTCTTTCTTTTCTCTGTATGTTGGACCTGTGATTGACCCGCAACCTGTACAGGGTATTTTCCACCTCACAACCAATGTCAGCTGCTGGCTCCAGCCTCATAGTGACCCTCCAGGGGAAAAGGGATACAGATCAATGGATGGAATTATTTTCTACTGAATATTTCCCATATTAACCTGAAAAACTACTGACAAACCAATTAATTCCTCAAATTGTTGCATTCCTTAAGAAAATACGGTAAAATCACATTCATTACAACAACTTAAATTACAGCTGTAGTGTGTAGTCCAACTGTTAAATATAAAGAAATTTCACACAGTGTTGGTTTAACCTTTCAGCTCCACGATTCTCTCAGATTAACACGTTTTACGTCACGACTGACGAAGGGAAGGTTTGGGATATGAACCTGAAGTTGTCCTTTAAAGTCAGCCCCAAACTAGAGGACTTTCAAATCTGACTTGATTTTAAACTCAGGGGAGATCACAGACACAACCAACTTTTTGACCCACTTTCAGGGTTTTAATCGTGAGAAAGCACTGACGACAATCCAGTCACAGGACCAAATCAAAAGATTTCAGGGAGGAGATTCCAGAGATTGGGATTTAACGGGACTTCAGAACGTAGACAGACATGTAGGTGGACTGTCGGCGTCGTCAGTTAATAGCTGTTGTGTGTGTGATATTTTGTGCTGAGAAATGCAAAACACTGTGGATGAAGTCGGGCTGTGTTGTGTTGAGTGTGTTATGTTTAAAATTTGTTTATTTCTCTTTTTCTTTTATTCTTTTAGTTTTTTTTTTATTACTTAACTATCCACGTGAGAATAAAGTCAAATGAAAATCAAAAAACCTTTTAACTTGTTTTTATAGTTTTCTTGTTTTTTAGCCGCCGAAGATAAAAACGGAGGTCAAAGCACAGCACGGCAACATGACTGATATTCAAAATTAGGAATAACTGACTTAGGGAACACTTAAAGAGAACAGGCGATGTCACATCCCGCGTCAGTCTCTACAAACGGACAAAGTGACGGTATTCTACTTGTGTTCTCTGGCTCCTTCTATGTGGCGACTGTACTGCAGAAAATGCTGCTTTTGTTACCAACAGTCACATTTGGGTCACACCGGATAGGACTCGCTTCTCCTGTCCTCTGTCCACAGCTCACTGACAACACACAGGTCCTTCAAACTGTGTCTCGAAGGAGTTTTCAGGACATTCACAATCAAGTGTATTTCCACAGCATGACTCAAAACCAGGTTGGGTACATCCTGTGAGAGGCTCTTCTCAAAAATGAGCACCCAGGCTGAACGTGCTGTGGCGTGGAGTTTGGGGACAGTGTGTTCCAGTGCAGCTCAGCTTGGAATCACACAAGCTTTGATTAGTGTTAGTGCTCATGCAAAGTTAATCAGGATGAGAGCCAGGACAGCGGCAAAGGGAAAACCTCCTGATCAGTAAAGGAAGCGACCAGAAGGAGCCCGGATGCACCTCATTCACCAAACAAAAACAATCTCGTGATTGAGAAACTAATATATGAGGAGAAACAGATATGAAAATACTCCCTGTCCTCTGACACACAGCACAGATATCAGAATAATGCGCACACACACGTGTGAACCCCTGCCTCCATCCCTTTAAAACAAATGATTAAACTTTCAGTAGGATGCACTCTTTTCTGCCTGCACACTCACTAAAATGCCTATTTACACACACGGCACACATACACTTGTGAGTGATACAAGCAAGTGCTACGAGCAGGTTCACGGCCCACGGGATTAGAGTAGCTGCTGCGAACGCTGCACGTTCCTCCGCCCCATCTCCACTCATTAAATATGAAAGTGAGTGTTCCGTGTTGTCACCTCAACACACGTGCACAGGGAAACATTTTGACATTACACATGCAAACCTTCTATTTCGTGTTGCTCGTGCACAAACACAAGCACAGGTGATCAAAATCGTCATGAATCTCAGCAAAAGGCTCTCGATTAAAATGTCCACAGGACGAAACTCAGGAAGACATAAATATAAGCAGAACAAGAAAAGAAGTGTTAACACCACAACGTCGTCCTTCTTTTCTTTTCTCAGCATGAGGTTTTATTTTAAAGCAACACTGCTTAATTTAATTTAATTTAATTTAATTTAATTTAATTTAATTTAATTTAATTTAATTGCATTTCATTTTATTTTATTTTAAAGCAACACTGCTTCATTTAATTTAATTTAATTTAATTTCATTTAATTTCATTTCATTGTATTTAATTGTATTTCATTTTATTTTATTTTATTTTATTTTAAAGCAACACTGCTTCATTTTATTTTATTTTATTTTATTTTAAAGCAACACTGCTTCATTTTATTTTATTTTATTTTATTTTACTTTAAAGCAACACTGCTTCATTTTATTTTATTTTATTTTATTTTAAAGCAACACTGCTTCATTTCATTTTATTTTATTTTATTTTAAAGCAACACTGCTTCATTTTATTTTATTTTAAAGCAACACTGCTTCATTTTATTTTATTTTATTTTAAAGCAACACTGCTTCATTTTATTTTATTTTATTTTATTTTAAAGCAACACTGCTTCATTCCGAGACAATAAAACATTTTGAGAAACAACATTTGAGAGATGCTTATCTCCTATCTATGATAAAATATGTTGCGTTGGACAACCAACATATGAAAGACCAATATTGTAGAGCTATGCTAACTCCATATGCTATCACACAGAGCTCTTGAGGCTAGCTAGCTCTTTGGCTAGCTCTAGCATACAGATGTTTACTGATGTTACAGGTGAAATGAAAGATAATCATTTTCTTATAGACACACAGACTTTATAAAACACTGAAGTGGCCCCTTGATGACCAGACTACAGGTCACATGCAGGTTTCTACAACTGCAGACGGCGTCCATTATTTAAATACACATTTGCAACTAATGTTACCTTCCTCAGAAAAAGGGTTTTGCCTCATTAGGATCAGGCTGTTACTTTGTGCTGATAAATGCTGAAATTAGGATTGTATTTTTTTTGTTTTGCTGTTTGTAACCTCTCTGTGAGCAGCCTGCAGTGTTAACTATATGCGCGTGTGATTGTGTGATTGTGTGATTGTGTGTTTGTGTCATGCTGCATGAGTCCAGGAACCACGTGTCAAGCTGGTGTGAAATTGTCATGTAGGAACTTTCATGATGGACCAAAGGAGTGAGTGGAACATTTGTAGTCACAGGTGGAGGCCCACTGACAACCAGCAGGAGGCGTCCTGGCATCTTTCCCGTAGTTCCTCACTCAGTAACATCTTTCTGCTTCACTTACTCTGACTTCTTCCTCCCTCGCTTCATATTCTTCCATCTCATAATCTGTCCCCAAAAGGATACTTTTTTTTTAAGGATTGTGCATTTTATTTGGCTATGTTTGAGTTGTACTGAAAACCACACAGGACTTGGCACATGTCCTGTTTGGACTCTTTCTTCAGTCTTTTTGAAGGAGCTGAACCAAATCATTTTGAGTGCCACAATCTTTCCAAAAATTAAGTCCTTTTTTATTGGATGCTGCACTGTACAATAGATTATGGTAAGAATTTGCTCATATTTGGAAAGACTCAAACTAGTAGTACACTATTTACCATTAATAAACAATAAAGGCTCCTGAACATGTAATGAACCAGACTTGCGTACGACAACATTATCTTTTTACCTAAGCTGCAAAATCAGTGAAAGGCCACCACTGACAGAGGAACTATGGAAAAGTTACAAAACTGACCTTAATTATCAGACTTTTCTCTTTTTGAAATGCCATCGAATACACACACACACGCACACACATATATTCAAGTAGAATAACTGCATCTAAAAGAGACGCACAACCACTGCATCATTTCCATTTGTAGAAACTTTTGGGGCAATTTCTTAAACATTTTTAATTTGTCCCCTTTTTTTCCCTCAGATTCTCTGCTCCATCACTTCCTGTTAGTTTGAGTCCAGCGTATGAATGACAGTTTCTGTCACCAACGGTGAAAACCAGCCGACACAAGTAGACGATAAATACACCAAGGAGCTGTTGCAGAAAAACAGTGACCTTTAACAATAATGAGACGAGGTCTGATTTCTTAACAAAAGCAAAAACGTTATTTTAACTTGAATATCTGATGTTATTTCTGACTTATTCCCTTTCAGGACACAAGAAAAACCTCAATAAGGCTGTGAATTAAAGATGAAAAGCACAGAGAGGCCGTTTTTATTATTTAGAAAATCTGATTATGTTGCTTTTGCCTAAAACCTGCTGACTTTATCTGGACCACCTGTCTATTCAATTTTCACTCTACTTTCAGAAAAAAATGGCCATTCATTTCGACATCATCCAGGCACTCGACCTTGAGCAGGCATATTTGACCTTGACATACACACAACAAAAAAACTCAATAATGCTCTGTTTGAATCTCTCTCTCTTTTCTTCAATCCTATGAGTTTTTTTTCCTCAACTAACTACTGGAAAACATATGAAAGGAGTTAAAAATGAATGTGAAAACTGCTGATGAAACATCCTCTGATTCATAAACCCAGCTCTTTCTCCAATCATCTTTTATTTTTCTAACTCTGTCACAATCAAAGGCACAGTGTGTGCTCAGAGAGGAGCCCACTGGCCTTGTCACATACAATAATTTTCAGCCTTACTGAGCCTTGCTGATGGATAAAGAGAAAATGGAAGAGAACATCTCACTACAGTTTACCTGCCTCAGTCTCACTGGATGCGACGACGCCGGCTGGCCTTTAAAGGAACAGGAACAGTTTCTGACTCCAGAGTTGGATTCAGAATAACTGAATACCTAAAGTAAAACCTGAATCATACAAAAGAAGAATTTGGGAGTTGTGGTGAACTGTGGCAAACATGTGTGGACGCCTGTGGACCAGACAAATTCACTGCACGTCACACTCAGAGAGCAGGGTCTAATGACAAAACTCGTGACAACCATAATAATACGGAACGTTTGGATCAGAGAATATTAAAATGTGCTTTAATGTGACATGAGAAATGTATTAATGTGGAATTAAATCCAGGTCAAGTGGTTTTGGATCAGTTTCTTCATGTTTTTCTCACATCTGTCAAGTGAGGACTTAAAGACCTGAGACTTGACTTCACCCTTAACCCATTAAAGTTCTGTTGTAACAAAGGAGAAAACTGGGAAAGTGCGGCACTACCACCGTAAAAGGCCTGGACCACCACATACACATGACAAGTCAAGTCAACTCAGGTCAGCTTTATTTCTATAGCCCAGCATCAAAAACACAATTTGCCTCAAAGGGCTTTACAGTCTGTACAGAAAGTGACACCCTCTGACCTTTGACCTTCACATCGAGTGAGGGAGAAAACTTGGGAAAAATGGGAGAAAACTCGTGAAAGAAAAGAAAACTACATGTCACATGTACAGAGGCAAGTTCAGCGGATTACAAAGAGAGGAAACTGTAGATGTAGAAAATGATCCCAAACCACTTGACTTAGACTTAACAAGGGCTCAGCATTAATTAACTAACGATGTAATATCCTCATAGTAGATGAGTTATAACAGTGTAATAGTGATGTAAACTCACCCACCTTTTCAAACCCCATTTCATTATTACACATAAAATGACACACAACAAGTGTTTGCCCGCATTAAACAGTAAAGATTTTGTTTGTGGGATCTTGTCTGAAGGTGTTACATCAAATTACTACCTGGAATTTACAGAAGAAAAAAGATGGGTAATATTATGGTAACACAAAAATATTACCCATCCTTTTTCTATATTGTTACTTAACTGTAATTAAGATTAATGTAACTGTGGGGAATTTCATCCTCTGCATTTTACCCATCCCCTTCTAGGAACCTTCTCAGAACCAGGAGCAGTGTGCAGCCAGTGAGCAGAACCTCAGGACCAACTCCAGCCTTAATCAGAGGCACTGACAGAAGGTTTTTAATGGTGGGAGGAAACAAGAGAGAACACGGACTGGGGCTCAAACCTGAGACCTTCTTGCTGTGAGGCAACAGTGCTACCCACTTGCAGTCCATGGCACGTGTCACCAAGCAATCATATCTGCGTTATGCTGCTAAATCTAATGCACAGGCTAAATATCCGCGAGGGCGAGTGCGGAGGCTGAACCGCACTAATGGCTGCCAATGAATCCTGTGGCTGAATCTGTTTAGAATGTGATGAAATTTCACAGGCTGGGACAGACTCAGACGTAGACAGATGCACTAAGATTTACGATTCTACTCGTACATTGCAGACCAATAAACACATTTATCACGGACGCGTTTTCCCTCCGCTGGGATAAAATCCTTGATTTAAGTCTTTTACAAGATGATTAACAAACCAATACATCTCTGTCATGACAGGAAAAGTCAATGCAACACCCCTGGCTTTCACAACAAATCACTTAATTTTGTCACTCACTGGCAAGAGTTTACTCGTCCGGCGCATTAGGCACCGTTTCAGCGAGCTACTCTTTCCTTGCAGCATGTTTTTCCTGTTTAATGCACCTGTGCTGTGTGGAGAAATCCACATCCTTCGATTAACCTCTTCCTGAAGAATCCTGCTGCAGGGTTCTCAGCGTGAGAACAAAAAAGAACCAAATGAAATGAGAAAAATTAAAAGTAGTGGACATGACGTCACCCATAAGAAACTGAACTCCTGCTTTGTAATGTTTTGCAGACACAAGTTGCGAGCCATCACCTGTCAGTCACACTGGTGACCACTCATAGGTGACGTACTATGTCATTTACTTTGTCTAAATGGGGAATTAATGTAATGTACAAACTATAACTCTGATTAATGAGGTTATAAACCAAGATAAATGCAGGCTCATTTTATCATAGACTTCCATTGAGTGTAGCAGCCGAGTCGCCCTCTAGTGTCTGTTTAAAATATTTCCACTTCCTATTTGGCTTCAGGAAGATCATGGAAGACTAGAGCCCCTTTTCCACCAACATTTACCCGGGTAAACTTATTGACCCGGGTAAACAAGTTCCTGTTCATCTGTGTAGTTTGCATTTCCACCGCACCTCAGATCAAAATCAACAATCAGAACATTTAACACGGTGGTGGATCGCCTGATTGTGTTTATGCTTCTTAAAACCAGTTTCATGTTAATAAACAAGAATAAACTATAAAACAATAACAAGACGTGTGGAGGGAGGTTGCATGGAGGCTGTGTCATAATTCACATCCAAATCGTTTGCACTTTTGGTCCCGTCTGGTGATCAAAGACCTTTAGAACGAAATGTGTCTCCAATAAGGCCAGAAAAAGACGCTAGATTTGTCGCTTCTTGGCAAAAATAGGTCTGAATAGTCACTAAATATAGCAACACAGTCGCTAAGCGAGCATCAGCACGTGGCCCCGCCCCTCTGGAGTAGGTAAAGCTTTTCCCCGGGTAATTTTGGTGAAAATGCTCCAGGTCTTTTCAAAACTAAAGGTAAATCAGAAAAGTTCCTGTGGTGGAAATGGGCCTTCACAGACAGTGGAGTCAGCCCCTAGTGGCTATTCAATATATTCTTATTTCCTGGTCGTCTTCAGGAGGAAACCGTTCCTGTGGACAGCCTAAACAATGCATACCTTATCCTTATCCATCACTAGTTAATGCCTCACCCTAACCTTAACCTAACCGCACTTGAAATCTGAGCCTTAAACAGAAATGAGCTTCTGCCTCATTAGGACCAGGATTTGGGCCTTCATGAGGACTACTGGTCCCGACAAGAAAAGGTCTTAAAGAGGAAACAAGCACACATGCACATAAACTGCTCTGCTGCAGATTTACTCTGGGGTTAAAAGAGTCGTAGAGAAAGTTTTAATCTGTGAGACCCTTTTGTGTTTCGTTATGTGTTAAACAGGGTAATTATATTAAGCATTATATGTTTTATAACAAGCTGCTGCTGTTTAAATGAAAATGCACATTACTGCTAATTAGATTTAAACTTTTAAAAAAAATCAATTAGCGTTAAAAAAAAGGAAAGAAATTTGAATCTTGTATCAGTGGGCGACGGTTAAAAAACAATTACAGGATTCAGTTTGGCTTTAATAAGCTGAGTGTTTTGCACAACACAAAGGCATATGAACACAATTTAAGCCCATTATAATCTTAACATCTTTAAGTGCAGTGCATTAGGATGAAAGCGATGCTGTTATTGACAATATATTAGTGAGATTAAGACCTTAAAATTAATCTTTTTTTTAAAGTAGGTTATTCACACACGCACAGGTTTCCATGACTTCAGAGGACATTCCATTGACTTCCATTCATTTCCTGCAGACTTACTCTAACCTTAACCATAATTACTAGTGTCCTAACCCTGACCCTGACCTCTAACCTTAACCTAACCCTAACCTCAGCCTAACTTTAAAACATGTCTTCACCTTAAAATGGAGTCATTTACGTTATGGGGACTTGATTTTTGTCCCCATAAGGAAGACAAGTCCCCATAATGTGAGTGTGGAGACACATTTAGGTCCCCACAACATGAGGAAGACCAGCTACACACACACAATTCACTGTTAAGATGTTATAGAATATATAATATATATATATAGGGACACGGTTCTCTGTTAATGTACTATATGAACAGTAATTGTATTAGAGCTGCAGCAGTTAGTTGATTATATTAATTATCAACTGTCAGGAAACGAATTGGCAACAACTTTTATCATCAATTAATTTTTAAGTAGATTTAATCAATCTTTCCAGGAAAATTAATTTAAAAAAATACAATTTAACTTGTTATTATTGTTGTTCAGAAAAGAGTCATTGATAGGATAATTAACTACTAAAATAACTTCATATAAATTAATGAGAAAATTCTGCCTTAAATTCATTATAACTGTTATATTGTGTGCACATGTGTGTATTAGGATACATTTTTTGTTCACCCAAGAAATCAGCAAGCAATAAAATCTTAATGCCAATAAAACTGTGTGCTTTCACAAACATTAAAAACAGAACAACTGTCATGTAAGTGTGAGGGTCAGAAATAAAGTACTAAGTAAATAAAGTATTTACAGTATTTAAAAGTTTATACACCTGAGCCAAGACTTTTACATCAAATGTTACTTAAAGAGGTGGAAATAATAATTCTGTCATGTCATAATTCGAGTGGAGGCCGTTCTGTGAGCTGGCAGGGAAAAAAAAATCTTTTAAAGTAATTTTAAGAGTAAATAAATAGTAAATAAAGATCACTTTATCAATACTGTATTGAGTTAGAACCTATTTCTACTTATAGCACTGTATATTAGATGATGGGTGCAGATATAAAATACGCTGTGGCTGAAACAGACACTGACGGCTAATTCACCAAGGACAGGCCCCACTCTCTCTCTTACACACACACACACACTGGTTTCCATGACTTCAGAGGACATCACATTGACTTCCATTCATTTCCTGGAGACTTACTCTAACCTTAACCATAATTACTAGTGTCCTAACCCTAACCCTGACCTCTAACCTCAGCCTAACTTTAAAACATGTCTTCACCTTAAAATGTAAAGAGTCATTTACGTTACGGGGACTTGATTTATGTCCCCATAAGGAAGACAAGTCCCCTTAATGTGACTGTGGAGACACATTTAGGTTCCTACAACATAAGGAAGACCAGCTACACACACAAGGACATAATCCATTCCCTAGCCCATTACCTAAACCTGAACCATCACAACTAAATGCCTAACTCTAATCTAAACCCAATTCTAACCCTAAAACCAGGTCTTAAACCTGAAAAAAGCACTTTAAAGTAGTGAGGAGCAGACAAAATGTCCCCAAAAAGACTAACTTTAAAACATGTCTTCACCTTAAAATGGAGTCATTTACGTTATGGGGACTTGATTTTTGTCCCCATAAGGAAGACAAGTCCCCATAATGTGAGTGTGGAGACACATTTAGGTCCCCACAACATGAGGAAGACCAGCTACACACACATCTGAAGCTGCTTTCCAATCTCCAGGCCTCAGAAAACTCTGCTGGGGATGTTCTCAAACTACACCATCAATCACGTCACAGTCGGCTACAACTCTTCCCTCCCGACCGCTGCAGTAGTTTTGAGGTGAAGGAGGCCGCTGCGTCTCTCCGTCGGTAATAACTCACCTGTGGGACTGTGCACACACGGTGGAAAGAGCGTGTTCTGACACTCAGTGTCGCCGTTTCCCCACCAGCACCACAAAAACTTCCTGCATCACTGAGAACGATGACAGAGTCAAATAGTTTGGTGTCGCCTGAGCGGCTAAAGGACAACAGAGTGAGGACGGAGGAGCGTCGCCTTGTAGCATCAATCTGGACACACAGTGATGGACGTATCACAGACACACACACAAAATCAAGTAAAACACCAGGTGTTTTATCAGAAAACAGCGTGACATGACAATAACTGTCTCTTTGTCTTCAGAGTTCTGAGCAGCACCAACATAATTAACAGTCTTTGAAAGAGTCATCCCTTTAACTGGATGTTTACATCTAAAATTCATTGTTGTTGAAAAGAAGTTGACTTAGTACTTTCACCTCTGCTTACGAGGAGTTGCTTGATCATGTTGACAAAAGTTGACGTGTGGTTCACAGAACGAAGAAGTCGGAATCAGAACTGGGTCATCTACAGTCTGATGACACGATGGGCAGCGCGGCTACTAAATTAAACTAAATTAATGTTAGTTGGTCACAAAGTTAGCAGCCATTTACTGACATCTGAATATTTGTATGTGTGTGTGTGTATGTGAAATCAGTAATATACTGTATTTCACATACAGGCCTGTAGTCACATGTATCTTAGCCAATTATTTGCTGTACTAAATTATACTAAATCATTTTTGCTAGCTGAAAAAGAGGCAGCGGAACACAACTTAGAACCGCCCCTCTGGTTCCGGCTCTGTGTCCTCAAAGTCCACATTTATTTTGTTTATTTATTTATTTATACGGGTGACATAACTTGATGCGTGGTAATAATATGTGTCAGTGGAAAAGCAGGAAATACATGTTATCTTGTGGGCCGAGTACAGTTATATGGCGGGCCGGATGTGGCCCCCAGGCCACGAGTTTGACACATGTGGTTCAGGGCTTCTAGTTTACATGCACGTTACTGCCACCTGCTGGAAACCACAGGGTAAAAGACAAAGAATCCTTCATCACCGAATTCCTCACCCTCTGACGTCTGATGAAACGTGTCGAAATCGTCCTGTTCTTTCTGATTTCAGTTCACTCACCAGGGAGATTCTTGTTACCTGCATGGCTGTGATAGAACAGTGAAACAACAGCAGCCTCACCGCCCCCCCCCCTCCGCCTCTCTTTCTGTTTTCACAGCCAACAAATATGTGGAAAAATACAAAACAACTTTCAGAGCAGCAACAGCGAGAATGTGTAAAGAATCTGTGCTAAATCTTTTTGTCTGCCAAAGCAAACAGAGAAGACAGGAAGACGGGAAGACGAGGTGGGGAGGGAGGTAGACGACGACAGATATGGAGGTTGAGAAAAGAGGTGAAAAATATGGAGAGGAATATGGAGAGTTATGTAACTGCATGATGTGTGTGATGTCAACTTCTCTGAACGTACAGGAGCGAGATCTGTAAACCAAACTCATACATTTCTCTATTTCCTCTGACAAACGCTGGTTGTACTGTCTTTAAACATAAGTTGTGAAAATATCCTCAGGCATCTTTCCACATTTTATTTACTCCACTACCTTCATCAAAAATGCTACCTGTATTTGCCTGTTTTTCTGACCGCCTTGTCTGCTCTGTGGATTTAAGTGATTTTGAACTGGACTTTGGCTTTTTGTCTTCTCTTCATCGGAGTTAGATGTTTCCCAGTGTACGTCACAATAACAGTAGGTTATGGAAAGTCCAAGACCCTGCTGTGATGTGTTTATTCACTGCGTGAAGAATAATCTAATAGTACTTTCCCATTCTGAGTTCAGCTCAGCTTGACTCGACTCGGTTTCGTAACAGACACGTCATTTTCCATGAATTTATATTTCATTGTGAACGGGGTCGTCATAGAAACAGCCGTGACGACACACAGACACAAACACGTGACGGTCAAAGCAGCTGTTTTCTTTTTCCTCAGTTTTCTAAACAGATGAGTTCACTGAATGGTTCAGTACTTCCTGACTCCGTCTGACACAGTCACTGAAGTGAAATACGGCTGAACGGCTTGTGATTGGGCTCACCATCTCCGTCTTTCAGCAGTGCTGTCGCTAAATACACCAGACTCCTCTGTTAAATATGGACATTTTACAAATGTCCTTGTTAAATGTTGCAGATTAACGCGTGTTTTCAGGATTTTCAAGTCTTTTTAACTCATCTACAGTTCAACATTGTTCGCGCCCGTGACTCTTCCAGTGACGACGCTCTCTGACCAATCAGTGGCCGGCAGTCTGTCCACGTCACATGTTAGTGTCAGCTCAGCTCGACTGGAACCTGGACAGAGCAGGGACTAAAAACAGGACCAAGTACCAGGTTCTATCACTGATGGAAAAACAAGAAAAACAGAGTTGAGCCGAGTAGTGCTAGCACAGTATAATGGAAAAGAATAATTTCATACTAGTCCTTTAACAGGGACGGAATCAGGAGGACGGATCCTCTTCCAGGACAGGCAGACGTGTCAGGCCTCATTTATCCTCTGTCGCTTGACACTTTTGATAATTGTCACTCAACAAAACTTAATGAGTCAGACAATGTTTTCAGTTTATGATCTGGTGAAAGGTTTCAATTTCCTCCGTGTAAACACCCACCTCCTGTTAGCTTCTCTCTCTGAGAACACTTTATATTGCATCATCCTGATTGCTACTGTCAGCGTGATTATAACACGTTCTCTGTGTGTTGCATTTTTTTCTCTCCCTCTTTGTTTTGGAGTGTAAGGTAATCAGTGTGCCTCTGAAACAATGAAGAGAGCAACAAGGAGAACAGGTTTTGATCTGACAGTGTAAATAATTGTACGACGAATTAAGGCCGTGTCTGCCGCACCACAAGAAAACAAGTGTGTGTGATCAGAGAGGAAAGCGTTTGCTCACGGACATGAGCATGTGTCCTCTACTGCAGGCTACATTTTAAGATCTTATTGTTTGCAGATAAATGTTTTCATGGTCCCTAAGTTCAGCTGCACTCGTTTGTCCTGAAAACGAGGCCGAGGCTCGAGGGATCACGCCGTCGCTTTAGCTGATGCTCATTACACAGGCATCGTCACTGAACGTGAAATGTGTGTGGTTTTTGTTTAGTTTTCAGACGCATCATTACTGTACAACACTTTGATCAACTGTACCGTTTTCACCAGTGTTGGTTTGTCTGTTAGCAACATAACTCAAAAAGTTACGGACGGATTTTGATGAAACTTTCAGGAAAGGTGTGAGCAGATCTGGGAATTATTTCTGAAGGACTCTGTATCCTTGCTTGTTTTAAATATGCTTTGTCAATAAACTGGACTGGATCATTTGAAAGTCTTGCACGTTGGAGTAAAGATCAGGCTTCGTCAATGTTGCGTGTGCAGAGCAGCTTAACAAAAACTGGTCTGATCATGTGAGGACCAGCAGTGTGTGTGTGTGTGTGTGCATAAAATCCAATTAAAGTTTTATTCCTGTTGTGGCAATAAAACTTTTTCTCAGGTAAAAGATTTAAAGACTTTCACGTTTGTTCTTCAATGTGTGTGTGAGTTTTTGTGTGTTTTCCACTCAGTGTTGTCCCGTCACAGCTCACAGACTCCACCCTGCCATCCTGTTAGCGCTTATCAGAGCACGGTTCTGGTCCACACACACACACACACACACACACACACACACCGAGACCTTTTCAACCAATCAATACAGAATTTACAGAGGCAGCTTTTCTCCCACTAACTAAGCTCAGCTCTCTGGGGCGGCTGACGCCATCAGGAACAACACACACACACACACACACACCGTTCATATGGCTGCTTACTTACACAAACCACTTCAGCTGGAAACAAACTTCACATGTCTGAAACCTAAAAAGTCCAGAGAGACCACACCACCACATGTTTTAGGTCTTTTAGGAGTTGCAAAGGGGAGGAACCTTAAAAACTTGAACACAATCAGGGGCAGCAAGAATACATTTTGCTTCTATCATATAATATCATAAGGATATTCCAGAAAAGTTTGTTTATTTATGCCATTTGTACCAAAAGGAATAAAATCTAAGGAACTGTAATAAATCTGCAATGGCAGAGATCATGACATCACCCATAAGAATCTGAACTCCAGTTTTCAACACTTGAGAATCACGATTTGGCCAGTGACATGTTGATGTTTGCAATCAGGATGTTATTGGACGATACCAGCTGTCAATCACACAGGTGTCCACTCATATGTGTCACATTTAATGTCTATTTTCCTTTAAATGGGAAAATAATTTACAAAATTTGACTTCTGAAATCTAAAACAAATAACTCCTGGTGTGAGAAGTAAACTCATTTCCCAGTTAACTTCCATCTAAAGAGAGTTCATTTGCAAGCAGCTGAGTCACCCCCTAGTGGCTAATCAATATATTTTGACCTCCGATTTGGCTTCAGGAAAAACCCTGACAAAACACTAGGTCATTTCTTTATATACAGTCTTTGATTTGAACATGTACAACTGCAATAATTTGGTTTTCATAAGGTCAGAATAAGCTTTAGTATGTACTTTGGGCAAGGTCCTTGCTTTCTGAAGTCTGCCATTTTGTGCCACCATGTTTCATTTGGAAATGGAAGCTTACCACGCCAGTGAAGACAAATGACATCCTTTTGGTAAACTAGGGCCTCCGTAGTTCCCCGAGGACAGTCCTCTGTTTGTTACAATCTGCACTCTCGCCATTAGATGTCACTAATTCTTTAAAAAAACAGAATATTTTTCATCCTAATATAACTTTAATGCAGTATCATTCTTCAGTGTCATCTAACTGACGTTGAAGTTGCTCCAACATATGCCATAGACATATTTGGCAAAGGTAATCATAACGTGTCCTTACAGAGCCACCGCCGTCACGTCCTCCCTCAGCCGGGACCAACTAAGTGGATGAGTCGCCCTTCAGGATCAATAACAGTCCCACACAAACATCGGCACCTCTCCTCTGCTCTCGTGGAGCGTCGTCACTAGATAAATAGGATTGGAAGCACTTGAGATAAAAGGGCAATCAGATTTTGAACAATCCCTCACAGGCGTCTCTGTCTTTGTTCCTGCTTCACCTGATCGTCTGGGAGATTTTCCTTCCTTTCATGTGAAGGCTGAAGGGGAAAGGGGTCGTCCAGTGACTGGACAGGAAGCCTTGTGGGTAAAATAAGAGATCAAAATGGTGATTTTTTAATTTTTTTTTTTATTGTAAGGTTAAAAATAAGCCACGTGTTTACAAGAATGAAGATGCAGTCCATCCTTTTCAAGGCAGCAAACTATGGACTTTCTTGTCTGGATTTTTATCTTCACGTAACAATCGCAAGCGTGGTTCCCAACATTGTTCCAAAAGAGCAGAGAAGCTAAAACTTCACAATCCAGTAGCGTAACAGCTTTAGGACATAGTGCAACACAGTTTCCACTTCTGCTTTTTTCTGCTTGTTTTTCTTTTTCCTTGCTGGGTTTTTGGACTTGTTGCTTACGTGTAGTTGTCAAGTAGATATTGATGTTATTTAATTGCAGGACAGTTTGTCCACTCGCTGGATCCGTCCACAACCCCCGTTGCTGTCAGCCGTCCCTTTCCCCATACACACAGGTGACTGCAGAGTTTTCCTGCTTCTGATTGGCTCTGATCCTGATGGAAGTGAGTACTAGCCAATCAGAGGTAGAGAAGGTCAATTCTTTTCCGGTTGGTAACTTTTGAAAACTTGAGTGATAGTCTGAACTGAGGTACAAAGGAGGAAGATGGGCACATAAAAAGCAATAAAACATTTGTAGATACAGGATGATATTTATCTGTGTGTCCACATTTTAATTCAGATTCAGAAAACTTTATTGATCCCAGGAGGGCAATTCATTTGTAAACCATCATAAACCCTCATCCATTCTCACCGCGGCATTGGGCGTCAGACAACAGAGACATAGGAATAGAATATCGTTAATAATGTTTTTAGGCTTTTTAACCACCTGATCTCCCCAGATTAAACACGAGTCTCTATGCCTAGGGATTTTTGCAGCAGATGTTTATGATGAAATATAAAACACTAAACCAACAGATAAAAGAGAATGTCAAAGAAATGACAAAGAACTTCTCCCCTCACATTAAAAGAGTTCAGCCTCCTTCACAAGTGTAACCTCTGTTGTCGTCCGCCATAGTAAGGATGTCCACTGTTTTTTTGGTCAGTTTTGCAACTTCTACAATGGATAATGTAGAATTATTAGAGGTTTACTATGTACAGTATATAATGTACTTGGTAGAACAGTCTAAAATTTACAAATGTTCATATCTCATCTGTTTTAATCTCCTAGCTGCGGCTCTTGGAACAGTGAATGGGAGCAAATTGTCAGTTTGACAGTAAATGCGGAGTAAGAGCGGCACTGTGTCCATTAATAAACACTGTTTTCCCAAGTGCTGGAAAAGTGAATGAGGCCAAGTCTCACTAAATGGAAGCTCACTTGACTGTTGTCATGTCAACAAATAAATGTCATCATTCCTCTAAGAGAAAAATGACAGACATTAATAATTCCCTTTAATTTGCAACTGTTTTGACTTGCACGAATACGGGCGACGTCGGTGTCGAGTCCTCATGGACACGTCACAATTAACAGCACCGCCGCTGCTGAAAGCACTTCCAGGGAAAACACTGCTTTTAGCTTTGTCGGTCAGACGGCATTGATTAGCCATTTGACGGTCTATTTAATTCACCGAAAAATTACACCTCTGTGAGGCTGCACTTAGTCCCAGCAGTGGCTTGGGCTAAATGCAAAGAAAAAGCATGCTAACATCCTCTCAGCAGCAATGCCAAGGCGTAGCATTTATCTCGCTCAGCATCTAAAGATGCATTTGTTAAGCACACCAACTCTTAAGGGCGTATTCTGTGTCCGCTGTGCGAATTCGAAATAAACTGACATGATGTGTCTGCAGTAGTGGTGATCGGTCCATCCAAACATCGATACTATCCAACCCAAAGGTGATATCAGTATCTGATCCATACTAGCATGATGATATCGATACTTTTGGTAAATTCTCTCTTCTCTATGTTCAGTAAACACAGTAATTCAGTTTCCTTGTATTCCTTGAACTCTCCTGCTTGAGAGTCCTTTCAAAGCGGCAGTGAATATCCAGGTAGCTCGCACACAGTATCGTAGTATCGTAATGTGATAAGTAATGGGTTACCCCTTTTGATATTTGAAGTCTAAACTATGTTCAAATAATACTTTGTGCTACGATAATTAAAATGACTTAACTAGCTGCATTCAGATGGATAAGTTAACGTAACAAAACACAACAGGTTACTTGCATTTAAAAACAAGTTACATTAGAATATTAGTCTTTCTACTTTAGTGTTACATTTACCAACTGCCTCAGTAAACGCATGTGCTGTATAAAAGTGGGTTTTTAAGGTTATGTGTTTAAAGGGTTAGAGTTAGTTTAAATTTAAGCTTGTGTGTTTTGTGTTGTTTCTGTAGAAAAACCTTGGACTGAAGGAAAGAAGCAGCATTTTTCTCCACTGTGTGCAGATTTCATAACTGTATTCATAACTTTTTTTTAAATATTGCATTAATGTGAGGTGCCATAGGGTGAGTTGCATAAGTTTTCTTGTTGTTATGTGAACAGGTGTTCGCTGTAACAGCCATTTTTTGTGTTCAGAAGTGGGTTATTCCTCTCTAACATAATGAGGCATGTGTTGAATACAAAATACAGATTTTGCAGAGGCAGTATACAGCTGTTTTCACAAAAGACTAATGCAGAAGTGTCTGAAACGTGGATTCTCCACAACAATTTGCTGATTTCCTTCTTCGATAATGTCATCAGAAAACATTTTGCAGAGGATTTTTTTCGGTGTCAATCACTATGGTTTCACTTCAGACGCTCACACACCACACATGACATTTCTCACTCTTATAAGTGACAAACTCACCGCACAGGAAATAGTAATCTATGAATGCATGATGCAAAGGCAGATTGCTCAGGGTAATTCATTCATACAGCTGTTTTTATCAGCCAATCAGAAAATAGTATTTCTTGTTGCCAAGTAAAGTCTGAAAATACAACAAATGTACACAAATGCTATGAATGTGTGCACAGATTTCAGACGAGGGGTAATTAAACTTAATTTTTACTGTTAGTGTTGTGTATTTAGATTTAAAGATGTAAGAAAAGAAGCAGAAATCTATTCTTCCATTCTGGACAGACAATTGTCTCTTTGATCCATTTGTCCTTTTTGTTCTGAAAGAAAAAATTAAAACAATTTTTTTTTGGTTTCTGGAACTGGAAATTAGTCCTTTATTAGATTAACAAATTATCCTCAAACACTAACCAACCAACTTTGACTTCTGTCAATTCTTGATTTTTTAATATCACAATTCCAACTCTCCTCCTCCTTTATCTGGGCTTTGGACTGATGAAAGGATTTACTGTATTGAAGGTAAGGAAAGGTAACCTTTATTGTCTCATCGGGGAAATTAGTCTTGGGCACCGTGCTACACATTACTTTACACACAGAACCACATAAAACATGCTAATCACATAAAAACATGAAGACACAAACATTACCTACTAAAACAGGGCTTAAACAGGAGTTACATAACAGTAACAACTCAGGTACATAAAGAGACATTAAACAATTTAAAGGGACAGTGCTAAGTGCTTGTGTTCATTGCACATTGCTCTGTTGCACTTGTTTTCTTACACTGTTCAACAGCTTGATAGAGGCTTGAATGATGATCATTTGCGACGGTTTGTTTTGGACTTTGGTCTACGAAATCTTCTTCCCAGTGGGAGGAGTTTGTGCGCTGACAATAGTGGGTGAGTGGAGTCTGAGGAGATTTTTGTTGCTTGTATTTTAACTGACTGGTTGTACAAGTTCTCTGTGGACTCATATGGCTTCATACCAGTTATCTTCATTGCTATTTTGTGCATGTCAGCCAATTTAAGACAAAGACAGTTTCATATTTATGGATCAGCCAAAAGTGGCTTTGCACACACAACAGTGACGGTTCATGACTGACCTTTCTTGACTTTTTAGGCTTTCAGAAACTTCAACTTTGTTTGTAGCCAGAGTAGGATGGCCGCCCCCCACTCGTACTACTATGGTTTGTTCTGGTTTAAAAATATGGCGGTGGCCAAAATATTAAACCCAAATCTCTGACAGCTCTGGTTCTGTCTGTCAGAGAGTTCTTCTTGTTACTGCCCCCTAGTGTTTGCTCATTAGGTGAACTGTTGGGTTTCTTTTCTCTCTGTAATATTGTAACGTCGAAATATATTTGGCGCTATACAAATAAAGTTGAATTGAATTAAAAAAAAACAGAGCCATGATCACAGAACCACAAGCTAACTTAACCCAGCGTCGCCACCTTTTTTATTTAAAGAATACAAACGTTCTCATTTTATACGGTCTGAGTTCTGTTGTACAGCAAGTATGTATCTGGTGTCAACACAGTCTGGCCTGTTAGCATGCTAATTTTACTATCCAATCATCATTTTAAAGCATCAAGCTGAAAGATCTCGGCCGAGATCTGAGGGAACATATGGAAAGGCTCAACAAAATGTCGTCCATTTCATTTAAAACCACAAACGTCAACCTCATGGAGACGCGACAGGACAAGTAAAGTAAAGGACATCAGAGTCACCAGGTTTTACTAGGCTTCACAAAAATTCAATGACAAACTATCCAACAGTTGTTAAGACATTTGAGCCGGAACCAACGTTGTGGGCCAATATAAAGTTGTTTTATATCGGAAATAGATTTTTGCGGTTACGGCCCTTTGTTCAGACTGATTAAACAGTTTCAAAGCACCGTAATTCTTTCTGGGAACTTGTGACAGACATTTCCATTATTCTGTCACATTTTATAACATAACAAGTCACTGAAAAACAAGAGGGAAAAATCTACCTCTACTTGCCAAATGTCTATGCACCGCAGACACAGAAGGCAGATGTGCTTTGTAAATATATTTTTATCTCAATATCATTTATTTGTCTGTAGAAATGATGGTTTGTTCAAGACACTAGCTCGTGTCCAGGTTTGACTCGAAGCTGTGCACTTGTTACTCTGACTGTATGTGTCTGAATGTACGAGATGTGAATTAGGGACGAGCCGATACAATATAGTGGTATATAATATAGTGGTATCGGGCCAATACTGGTCAAAATCACTGGATCAGATATTGGACAGATTAAAAAGTAAAATCCGATACAATCTAAAAATCCTATGTATCGCAAATTTCACTATATAAACCAGCAACAGCATTTTGCATTGCAGATTATTTTCTCATTTGATAAAGACTTAAACATGACGACTTCCTCAACTGTTTTGGTCTACAAAGCAAAAGATATTCTGTTTTAATGTCACAGAGGAAAAAAATATAGAGAATATCACATTTCAATAAATTTGAACTTAGGAAATACCTAAATAAATAAACATAATTGAATGCAAAGTAAGTGGGTTGTCTTCAAATAACTCATTTAGGTCTCACCAACTGAGGTAACTGTTATACTCAATACCCAATTATAGTCATGTTATCGCCTGGAAAAAGTTAATTGTTTCTTTCACATGATTAATTTAGTTGAATTATTTATGACATTTTCAGGAGCAAATCAAGGGAAACACCAAAAATCACCAGGATTCATCATCTGGGCATAATAAACGTTTGTGCTGAATACATTTATCTGTCTGAGGAAAGATAGTAGCTCATGTCCAGGTTTGACTCAAAGCTGTGCACTTGTTACTCTGTCTGTATGTGTCCGAATGTACATGTATTTTAAGAGCAACTCTATCCATGTCCTTACTTATATCCACAAATAACCCAACCGTCCACCATGAGCATGAACCCAAACACATTTGTTGTCAGTCTCCATCTACAACTCCAGTCCTTTCTCAGCTCCAACGCTACCTCTCTGTCTATAACCCAAACTATAAATCCTCCCTCCTCATCTTGACGCATGAAGAAAAGATGAATGGAGAGTGTTGGGAAGGAGGGTGAGGCCCCAAAGAGATGGATGACACTCTTGTATATATGCACACTTGCCTATAAAACACGCCCTGCTTTGACATTCATCGCTTTCCTCTCTTCTATGTGTGTATTTGTCGTGAATGTGCTTGTGTGTGTGTGTGTGTGTGTGTGTGTGTGTGTGTGTGTGTGTGTGTGTGTGTGTGTGAAGGACATCTCTTTCCGTCGAGAATAAAGAAGTCTTTGTGACCTCCAGTCCCTCTGAACCTGGCCTTTTAAACACACATTACGATTCTCCGCATTCACAGCAACCGTGAATAACTCCCGATAAACAGGAATCATAGCACAAAAATACAAGTCTGGGATGAAATCATCTCACAGTGCTTTTAGCTGAAGTCTCAAACCTTGTGAAATAAATTCCCGTGTGATTAAAAGTGGAGGAAAGATAGAAGACAGAGCCGCGGTACTCACCATCCTCTTTGCATTCCTCGGGCGGCTTTGCCTTCTTGGCTAGCCTCGGGTCCAGCCACGATGTTGTCTTGGTGTTGTGGCTGTGAAGAGACGACAGAGCGAGGAGTGAGAGGGAGTGAGATAAGATGGAATGAGAGAGGAGACTTGGCAGACAGAGAGGAGGAGGTCGGTGGATTCTTAATTCAGCCGAAGAGCGATTTCAGAGAGGGAAGATGAGACTCCCTTGTGTGCCTGCCTCGTCAAAAGGTGTGGGTTAACAAGACGGCAATCAATACTTTTAATTTGCTTACTGTATCTCATTAGTACGCAAGAGGAAGAGGAGGAGGAGGAGGAGGAGACCGGACAGAGGAGGCGGGGGACTGAGGGAGTGATGGAGGGGAACAGCTGTGGGTTTGGCCGATTCATCCACAGACTGTGACAGACAGTTATAACTGGATCAGATATGATGATGATGATGATGATGTGCCAGAGAAACTCAGTGCATCTCCACAGTTTGTATGAAGTTCTGCAGCCACAGTGACACTTCTTCAACAGTGTAACAACAACAGACAAACAAAAGAGACAGTCAGTCAGAGAAAGAGAAGAAAATCTTGAGTCCACCTCCGGGTTAAAGTCAGCAGAACAATGAAATGACTTTACTAAAGCCGTGTTGAATGTAAAGCGACTTTACTTACAGCTGGATTCCTTCACTTTTTGACCACATGGGGGCAGAAGAACAAACTAAAAAAACCACATCGACACAAAAGCCTGGCATAAACTTTGACAGTCGATACTTTTGATCATTAATGCCTGAGGAGACATTATGAGTTGTACATTTTTGTTATTTCCACATTATTTTCACACGGAAGGAAGGGCTTGTATAGTTTGTTGTCTCCATGGCAACAAACCACACATGATCCTCCAGCCAGCTCTTGTACCATCCTGATCAATTTATCCTTCTGTGTCCTTCCATATCTGTTCTATTTTCTCTTTGCTTTGATTTCTGGGTTGAAACAACCTCGGGAGGAACACAGAGAACGAGCTTTGGCCCGACAGTTGAAGATGACATGTCTAAATGGAGACGAGCAACGTGTTTTCCTGTCCACTTCTGCTGCTTGACATTATCTGAAAGTGTCGAGGTACGAGGCGTAAATTAGGGATGAGCCGATACAATGTAGTCAGTAGTGGTATCGGGCTAATACTGGTCAAAATCACTGGATCAGATATTGGACAGATTAAAATGTAAAATCCGATACAATCCAAAAATCCTATGTATCGCACATTTCACTATAAAAACTAGCAACAGCATTTTGGCTGAGTCATGTTGTGGGCTCTTTATTTTGTCTTAATGGGGGAAGAATAATTGTAACACAGTTGGAGAATCATGTCTTTGAATATGTGACTTAAAATGGAACAAATGTGCTTCATAGTTAAAAAGGTCTAAAATTATTCAGTATCAGACATGAAAAAATGGTATTGTGCCATCCCTACGTTCATTATCATTTAATCTGCAGATTATTTTCTCAGTTGATAGAGACTTAAACATGATGACTTTTCCTCAACTGTCCTGTTTATATTTTATTTTAATGTCACAGAGGAACAAAAAAAAAATATAGAGAATATTCCATTTCAAGAAACTTAAACTTAGGAAATGACCTAAATGAATAAAGATAATTCAGTGTAAAGTAAGTGGGTTGTCTTCAAATAAATTGGAAACTTTAGTTTGAATGAACTTAAGTCATTTAGGTCTCACCAACTGGGGTAACTGTTATACGCCAATACCCAACTGTTGTCATGTTATCGCCTGGAAAAACTTAATTGTTTCTTTCACATGATTAATTTAGTTAAATTATTTATGACATTTTCAGGAGCAAATCAAGGGAAACACCAAAAATCACCAGGATTCATCATCTGGGCATAATAAACGTTTGGAGATGAATTTTAATGCATCATTGAGATTTTTCAGTCCGGACTTAATTGGCGGTCCGTCTAACGCTGACTTCCCTTGAGGTAACAACAGAGGACCAAGCAGAAGATAATGAGAGAACATGCAGATTAGAGTGAGCGATGCCAAACACTGCAGTTCAATAGAAGGTTCGATTCTCATCCCATCATTCCTGTCCCTCTTTTCCTTTCCCTTCTCCTCTTTCATCTGTTGCTTTATTTATAGTAAAACTCCACGACTTCTCCCTCTTTCCTGTCCTCCCTCTCACCTTCTCTTATTTCAGTCTATTTTTAACAACTATCACTTTCTTTTTTCCTCCCACTCTCTTCCTCTGTTCCTCTCCTCGGCTGCTTCGACTCGAGGGCTGTATAGGTAAACAAATTCATCTCGTATATGGAGGCCAATCAAAGGCAAGCGGCCTCTTGGCAAAACCACCTTGGCACGGCACCAATATGCTTAAAGACAAAAATAAAAAAAGGAAAAACATAGTTGATGCTGAAAATCCTGTGGGCTAAGTGCATTACTTTGTTCTTGATGGATGCAGCAGCGTGAAGGAGGAAGAGGAAGAGGAGGAAGAGGAGGAGGAGCATGTGGCAATTTGTCTGCACTGGAGGGATTTAAAATCTGCCTGGACATGAAGAGGCAACATGTGTCTGGTTGGATGACACCACCATCTAGTTCTTTAGTTGTTGTTGTCTGGTGCTGCCACGCAGCTTTTGGCAGCTTATGACGCATTCAAGTTCAACGGTGGCGTTCAGTCGGCAGAACGCAGAAATTTAGCCTAATGACTGAAACGATTTAATGAGGCAATAAAAACCCTCTGCAATAGCAAGATCATTTCCTCTTATGGCTACGTTATTTGATGATATTGAGCCACATACTGTACACACACACACACAAACTCCATTATTCTGATGTAATGAAGACTCACCTCCATGGTTTTACTGCCGCTGTAAAAAGCTAACAACTCCGATGAATTAAAGTGGGAGCTTGTACTGTATAACAGAGTTCTGTGTAACAAGGCTCTCCTGGGGACTTCTAAATCTCATTAAACCACCAAGCATCAATTATGGCTTCTGTGTGTGGCCGTATATGTGCAGGAGGGGATATACAAGAGTGCATTTAAATGTTCAATGGCACTAATCCAGTCACTCAGACGTTCAATTCATAGATTACACTGAAAATACAAACATAAACTGTAAATTCCCACATGGTAAAGCTGGAGAAGACGACTTTTTTGGAGGGTTGAGCCGCGGTTACCACACCAGACTAGGGTAGAGGTTCCAAGTGGGCCTGGGACCGTACTGTACGGGAGCGGATGTTGCCCAGACTAGAGCAAGGTGGAAGAGAGCGTCAGACAAGACGTCCCTCACTAAACTGTCTAATCAACAGTAGCAATGGGCCGTGTGTACAAAGGGCAGGGACTAAATCAACGTGAGAATATGACCTAAACTCACTGGGAATTCCTTGTTCATTGTGTGCTGCACAGTAGAGGACCATATTATCAGCCCCCCCTATGAAAATGTCATTGTTTTAAAGGTAAAGACAGATTATTCATACTGGAAGCATGTGCTTTGGTCAGATGAGACCAAACTAGAGCTCTTTGTTTTGGAGACAGAAGACAGAGGCGTATAACCCGGAGAACAGCGTCCCAACAAACCACTGCAGGCTGTTATCCAGCAACAAGGAGACACAAGTGACTGTTAGCATCAGGGGGACAATCATGTTGACCCTGGTAGTTTTGGGTTTTTGTGGAATCATCAAGTCAAATAATGGAAGCATCCAAAATAAAACTAGGATGTTTGAAAAAGCTGTGTTTAAAAATTGCTCTAGTATTTAAAAATACTTTTAAAACAATGACATTTTCATAAGGGGGATAATAATTTGCCCTCGCATATATATATATATATATATATATATATATATATATATATACATACACACACACACACATAAAAATCTTAACAAAGTTCGTATCATACAGTATGTTGGTAAAATGATGCGAGACAAGTGTGGATTGAGCTTGCACTTACTCGATGAAGTAGACTTCTCCTTTCTCCGTGTAAGCCATCTCCCAGTTGTCTGGCAGTGGGCCTAGCTCATCGTTCTCCTCTGGTTTGGGGACCGTGGTCTTGGGTGACTGACTGTCATCTTTTGGCGACTCGGTGGAAGCCTCCGCTGGGTTGCTCTGCGGGGCGCTGTCCCCCGAAGCGTCTGTGCTCTTGTCCTCATGTTCGCTCGACTCTGAGGCGACAACAGGGCAGGATGAGTCAGGCTCGGCATTATCGCTCGGGGAGGAGAGGGAGGGACGAGGACAGTTAATAACTAAGATGATGAAGAGAGGGAAAAAATAGACAGAGGAGGCTGATTCAAAGTCAGGGTTGAGAGGAGGAGGAGGAGGAGGAGGAAGAATGAAAAAGTTGAGGTCAAACAGTGACTCAGTGGAAATAAAGAATGTGACAGACAAATACTGAACTGAAAGACAACACGGAGAGAGAGCGAGAGGAAGGCTGTGGTGAGTTTGACTTGCAGTGGAGTATAAATGTGTTTAAAGGGTGTCTCAGAGGAGAGAGCTGGTGGAGGGGACATGTGTGAGCAGGAGACGACTGAGAGACAAACAAAGAGAGGGGAAGAGTGAGGCAGGAGATATCTGCTTAGATCACAGAAGGCTCCTGTGCTTCATCGATCCCACTTCAACTCGACTGGTCAGCACTGGTCACTCAGTCCATCAGCCGAGAGAAAACTGCCTGAGCTCAGTGCAGGATCCACTTTAACGTCCAGAGCTGGTCTAATGAGCAGCCGCGAGCCCAGAGTTATCAAACATCTCAAGGCCGCTGGTAGGATTCACAGTAGACCATGTTTCTACTTCTTTGGTCAACTATGGCTGTTTTTAAATGTGCTATAGAAATGAAGTTGACCTGATGTTTCCTGTCACTTTACCTTCTCTAAGAGAATTATATCGAGAGTCAGGTTTAATGATGTTTGGGAAAATATCAAATTGTAATCTCTTTTGTCAGATGTTGCAATTGCGTTTCAACGTTCACTGTGTAGCAGATTTAACAAGTAGTGAAGGTTCATCACATGTCACCGTCAAAGTAAAACTATTCTTAGATTCTAAGATATGACCAGTTTCAAATAAGTATGACTTTGACTTTTTAATTTGCAACAATCAGTCAAAAAAAGAAGGAAAAAAAAATATGGCAACCTTTGAGATTTGCCAAATGCAACATTTTTAAATTGCGATTTTGATCTGAAAATTATGTAGATTAGGATTGAACACCAGGATGATACTCTAAACTTTCAAAAAACGGCACACTGTTTAAAATCCTTACGTAAGACTTTAATAATACGTCCTTAAATCAGGTTGAATGAATTAAAGGGTAAGACATTTATTATATTTCTAAACATAAAAGGACGGTGGTGTTTCATCGGAGATGAAGGAAATGTTAAACTGAAACTGATAACCACGGTGCATTTATGATTTCAATTTTTATTTGTGGGCCACAAACTTTGGTGATGGTTTTGGTTTGATGTGGACAAGGAGGAAAAAATAGAAACAGCAAAGATTGTTTTTCTCTTCAGGACTGTGGGACTCTGGGTTAAGGTGCTAAAGGAGTTCAGTTTGGGCTCCTGGAGACCTTAGACTCTCTTACCAGGTCAAAAAAATGAAATAACATTATTTTATCACTTTCAAGCTCAGTTGCCTTAATCAATTGTAGGAAAAACACTGCTGTTTGGTGATCTAATTTGCACAAATTGGGTTAAAAACAATGGATTTCATCTTCTATTTGTGTGTGATTAGTGTTTTATGCAACACAACTGATCTGAAAACCCAACTATGTCGACATAAATTACAGTACTAGAGTTTTATTACAGTTATTTCCCTGTTTGGTCCAGCAGGGAATTTAAACTCCTGTCAGATCTGACCCTCAACAAACCTACTGTACTGTGTAAATATTCACTCTCGCTTTGTGTTTTTCCAAAGCAATTTAGGAAAAGGTTCTGGTTATGCCTTTACTATATTTACAATTTATTATGTAATCTGTTTTTATATTTTAATTTGACTTGATTTTAACTTTTCCTACAATTGATCCTTTTAATATCCTTAGATTTTGTAAAAAGTGAGTAACATTGGTAGATAAAAGTGTATATATTTAGTTTTTCCTGTTACCTTTCACAAAGTATTGTGTTTTCTTTCTGTTAATACTTTTAAAAAATAAGTGAAACTTTTTCTAGACGTGTATTTCTCTTGTCAATTCAAATTCCTACCTTGTTTGAGTCCCTTGTGAGAAGAAAACCAAAATCGTATCCTTTTTCAAAACCTCCATGCTCTCTCAAAGGTCGTACATTATGTCTAATAAAGAAATAGCAACGATGCATCAGAGTCAAAGTAACTGCTTGCACTAAGTGACATCAGTGACTGAGCTGTTGCGACTGTTGCTGTGCCGTGTCAGACTCCATTATCCTGCGGCGGCAAGTCACAGGACCCAAGTGTGGTTTTTGACTTGAAATCACAAAAATCAAACTCATGATGCTTCTTTTTATCTTTGCTCGTCCTTCCATGTGATCATGGGATGAATTCAATGGGGTCCCTGAGCACATTTGGGTGCAATGAAAAGTAGTCCATCCAGTGTGAACAGCCTCCGGAAGTCTTGACCTTGTTATGTGCCATTTTGAACGGGCGGTCGAGGTTTATTTAAAGTGTGGATGCATGAGGTGATGACACATAGTCAACCATCATGAAACATGGAGGCTCACAACAAGGCTGCCAGCAAAGACACAAGGAAAAAAACATATTTTAGCCACTTAACAAAAGGCTCACCTCATAAAATCCACTGCTTAATTGTATGGAATTTGCTTTATTGTCATCTTTACTGATCAACCTTCCATTTCCTTTCCAATAATTTCAAAATCATTGCCACTGCATTGAAGCCTTAGACAATCTTTCGACTGGAAACTGATCTGCTCCCTCACTCACACTGAAGTCCATAGAGAAAATCCCAGTTTTTAGCTCACAGGGAAACAGGAGCTGCTGCTCTGCCGCTGCCTCGTGTGGTCACTTTGTGTCACATACACCAAAGCCACAAAATAGCATATTTGAACTTAGTGATAAGGCAGCAGTGGATCAAACACTCCTGTATGCCGTGATGTAAAACTGATGATTTTCTCTCTGGACTTTGGTTTGTCAAATGAGACGTTTTGCAAAGTGACACAAACTTCAGTCAGAAAAGACTATTCAACTGTGAGAAACAGTGACAAACCCATCATTGTTTTAATGAAGTGAGCCTTTACATAAGTGATAGCTAGATATACAAGCAAGATACATTGATAGGACTGTCAGTCACAATTGTGTCCTGCAAATACAAACAATAATAATACAATAATAATAATGTGGACTAATTGATGTTTTTGTATGTGGTATATGGATGTGAAATTTCAATTTCCCAGTTTTGGGACTAATAAAGGAAATCAATCAATCAAGACATACAAGTTTTTCCTTGTGTCCCTGCTGGCAGCCACGTTTTCATGTGTCAGGCTGGCTACAGATACAGACCTCACTTCACTGAATTCCTTATGAATTCAGAGGGAGATAATAACCCCAGTTTAGAGAGCAGGAAGAAAAAAAATAAACCATTCAATTAAAATGTCTTTGCCGATTTTTACAGAGCCTGCAGGCTCCTGTTGTGTATGTGCGTGTGCCCTCTGGCTATCCCTCTGCCTCAGACTGAAACCTAATCAATTATATCAAATTCTTGGAAGCAGCAGCACTTAAGTTTTCATCACGAACACTTTGGACTGCAAAGGTAATCGCACACTGTAAGAGTGAATCGTAATTTACAGCTTACGCACGAGCCCATTAAAGCTCACATAAAAATATTTATGCAACCGTTTTAAAGCGATTGGCTGTCATAAATAAATTTCACAGAATTCCATGCACAATCAATTTGTTACTGGCTTCTGTTGCTAGGCAACCACTCAATTTAAATGAGGCCATCAACTCCTGAACGCCAGCGTGACCTCAATGTGACCTGTCCTCAAGAGGTATGGAATTATATTTGGGTCAATACTTTATGAATTGACCAAACAAAAATGAACCACAACATCAAAATACACAAACTGCAAAGAAAATGTTGATTGAATCATTGAAAAACACATTTTGTTTGCAATGATTGGACTTTTGTGCTCCAAGCTTGTTCTTTGTGCTCTTCCTTGGCGATTGTGACCATGAGCGGGGCTTAGGAAGCTGCCTGCTGATTGGCTACAGAGTTGTCTCTATCTCAAGGATAATCTGACAAACATTAGATAGAGAATTATTTTATGAAGGAGACGGATATCGGCGGGGAAAACTTGGGGGAACGAGTTCCAGACGGACAGCGACTCCAAGCCCATGTCTACTTCCTGTCCATTGAACTGTTGCTACAAAACTCAGTAGCCAACCAGCATGTAGCTTTGTAAGCCCCACCCATGGTCAGAAACGCAAACATAAACCCAAACGCAAGCACAAAACGAAATTCTGATCCTTGGAAACAAAAGTGTATTTTCACACAAATAAAATACAATAATTCCGAATGACGATTAAATCAATGTTTTATTTGTAATTTGTGTATTTTGATTGTTTCATTTTTGTTGCTGTTTGATAATATTGACACAAATCTACTTCCACTGTCGGGTGCTGACCTGGCGTGACAGCGATGCCGTTGCCGTTGACGATGGCTCTCTCCTCCTCCTCCTCCTCGGGGGGTTCGATGCTGGCTTTCTCCATGTTGCTGACCGACTTGTTGCGCTTCCGCTTGCCCTCAGAACTGGGTCTGGCGCCCGGCAGCAGCTGGTCTGTTACATTTAGCAGCAGAGCGCTGGGCTCAGCCGGAGGCTTCGGGGTGCCGTAAAAGTTGTCTGGAACAGAGAGGAGGAGGAAGAGGAGGAGGAAGAGGAGGAGGTTATTTTTACAGGCTGAATTCTTACATCTTATATTTTTAGTGCTGCTATCATGGGTTCTGGTGGGATGACGATATCTTTTCCATTGGGTCGTCTTTCAACAGGAAGGTTGGTTAATATAAAAAACTATGTAGTGGATGATCGTTGACATGATAATCGTTAGAAGATACGACGGCGTGATGCGCTTTTCAATTATACAGTTCTAGCACTGCTCAGTTCTACTCGGTTAGGTATCAGACACGTCATTTTCCATTATTTCATAGCACGGCTGCACGAAACTGACGCCGTGACACGGTTTCATACGTGTCCTGGCGCTGGATCCTCTCGTCAGCCACCAAACACGAGAATGTCTTTACCTTGTCGATAGACCGCGGTGTATTTCCGTGAACAGCAGCCATCTTTGCTCGCTGTAGCACTCTTGCCGGTTTTTAAAAATGGCGGACTTTATTCTCTGACCAATCAGAGGCCGGCACTCTGTCCACGTCACATTTTAGTATCGGCTCAGCTTGACTGGAACCTCGACAGAGCAGGGACTAAATAAAGGACCAGGTACCAGGTTCTATCACTGATGGAAAAGCAAAAACAAAAGAGTCGAGCCGAGCTGAGCTGAGCTGAGAAGTGCTACAACTGTGCAACGGAAACACCCCAGAAGGAGGCGGCTAATGGACGTCTTGCTAGAACTAGTGGCAACCATGCCCCCTAGTGTTTTCCCGTGGTAATACTCCATTTCCTCTGTGTAATGTGAAAACTGTATGTAAAGTATGGAAAGAAGGCTGCATTTCCATATGTATGTTGTTCTTTGTCTTAACATATTTACCTATTAAACCAATAAATAGTGTAATTAGTGAGAAAAGAAAACGGGGAACGGGGACAAGCACAGTTTCTCTATAAACTCTTCAACTATGTTATTAGTTTATTTAAGGAAAATACAGCAGGAAATTTCAAAATAAGTGCAATTAAAGAGTGATGAAAGTAGAAAAGTCCAACAAAGATGCTGACAGAGAAGGAAACAGCAGTGTTCTGTGCACATGACATCATGTTCCATGTCACACACACACACACACACACACACGCACGCACACACACACACACGCACACCACATCATGTCTTACAGTATTACAAGTTGTAAAACATAGAAAACGCGTTTGCAAACACAGACACTTTGACAAAGTGCGCTCACATTTGGAGGATATTTACTGTGTCATTTACACATCAGTCACTTGGCAGATTGAGCTTGGATTTATTTTCCCTGGGACTCACAGTTACCATGTATTTCTACATGGTTTAGTACGAATAATAACTCAGCAGCCTCTTCCATATTAATTTTACATTTTCACCATGTTTCACTTTTTCTTTTGTCACTTCTGTCTCTCCGTCAGCCTCTGTCAGTCGCAAACTCATAACACCATCATGAAGGATTTCATGTTTTTAAGATCATGGCTGACTTGATGTAAATGTATCAGCCGACAGACGTCACCCGTGTTTGTGATGCTTTTCTTTCTGAAGATGAGATTAAGAAGAAAGATAAAGATACAAATGTCCATATGGATCAGTCTTTGTTAGCCAATGCAGAAATAGTTTATGGAAAGACGTGTAAGTCTTTAAAGGTTACAGTATGTACAATTATGTCACATATTGTAAGTGAATATTCCTTTCAAGTGTGTTGGGGAACAAATGTAGCCTTAAACCTTGTCTGTTATGCTGATGTAAAAACATGGTGGTCCAAAACAGATTCACAGACAGACGGATACTTTACTGCCATTGTGTTATGACAATGCAAAAATATGTATATAAGCAAGTAAAAAGAGTCAATTTAAAGATATATATGCAACAAAGGTGGACTACACAGAGCTGACATAGCTCCTGATAAATATATAGATATAGTATAATATGATATAAATCAAAATGGCTCATTCATGATTATTTTTTACCTTAAATGAACACCAAATGAAAATCATTTCACATACATTTCACAGACTTTAGGCTTTTTAAATGTCATTTTTCTTTGCGCAAAGTTCTATTCGCTTCCTTTGTTTGGCTGTGGCAGCAGAAATCTCAGGAGCAAATTCAACTGACTTTATCTGCACGAGGTTAAATGGGAGTTTTGAACCACTCCTTTAAATAAAAATGTTGCATGCTCCACTGTGGTTATATCAAATATAAAAATATTCCAAGAGTGAGAGGAATACGTGCAGAACTCTGAGTCTGACAGAAAAGTAAACTTCTGCGTGGTTGACACAAAGAACGGATTTCCGGAGAAGGACATTGTCTGCAGCTCCATGTCTGCAGCGGGTCATGTAAGGTTAGATTAGATTAGATTAGATATTATTAGATACAGTTTCTCCTCAGTTCTTCTCAAGTGACCACGACAGAATGATCAGACATGAGAAGATGACGTGTGCAATCCACAGAGATTATTTTAACACACTATAGTCAAACAAGAAGAAAAGCCAAGACGATCGTGTTCATGTTATGGAAACCCGCGAAGGCTGTGATGAAAACTAGAGGAGAGAGGCTGTAAAAGATTACAGGGACTGTCGGGATTAGAGACGCCTGCACCGCAGACACAAATCCCGGAGACTTAACGAGCCGCAGATTTGCTTCTGACGAGAAATTAGGCTCCGTGTGCGAACTTAAATAACCCAGAGCAACTCGCAAACCTGGACTTTGAACTCTGTCGCATCAGAGAGCGGCGCTGATTTCAGAGGAGAGAATCCCACACTGATAAAAAAGAAATGAAAGTGTAAAAATAACAAGTTCCCCAGATATGAAAGAGAGGATGATGATGTTTCCTGACATTTCTGATACTCATACAAACTGTAAAGAAAAGACTATGACGTATGACAGACAGACAGACTGTGACAGCTGTCAACATATTAACATTATAACCCACTAATTACCACATTTGCACACGGCAGTCATTACTACATTATTGTTACACGAGCCCTACTTTATTATTATTATTATTATTATTATATCAATTATCATACTATAAAATCATTACTACACTTTAAAATGAGAACACAGTCGTCATTAGTACAATATTAGAGTAC
>JAFBJR010000246.1:270879-334042 GCA_016785285.1 Brachirus orientalis
GCGCCCTCTGCTAGACCCCACAACAATTACAGTCTGTTTCACCTCTAGACTAGATACAGTATATTCAACTCAACCTGAATTTTAAAGTTTGAGTTTGGAATCCGGCCCTGTGTTCGAATAAAGACTTAAATTTTGAATAAACAGTGAGAGCCCTGGTGTGTATGTGAGTGTAACAGCACTTTTCCCACTACACAGTTCCAGCACGGCATGGCTCGCCTCTACTTGGTTTGGTATCAGGCACGTCGTTTTCCATTATTGTAGTTCCTCCTCAAAGCAGACTCCAGACACCAGTACACCAGACTCCTCTGTTAAATATGGACATTTTACAAATGTCCTTGTTAAATGTTCGCTTAAATTGTTCGCTTTGATTCTTGTGTCGGACGTCGCAGCTCATGACTCTTCCAGTGACGACGCTCTCTGGCCAATCAGTGGCCGGCAGGCACTAAAAAAAGTACCAGGTGGAAAAGCAAAACAGAAAACAAACAAACAAAAAAAACGAGTAGAGTCGAAACTGTGTTGTAGCAAAGCACCATGTGTTGGCTTCTTTTCATTCAGAATTCAATTAAGATTCCTTTAATTGTTCTGAACGACAGATGAAACTCCCCTGCAGAGCGAAAAGATGGATGATGGAAATACACTCATGAAGTGAGTGTGTAGCGTGATGACTTCATTCATACTGCTCTCACTCACGCCAAGAAAAAAAAGCCACATTGATGCATAAATGCCTTTTTTTAAAAAAAAAAAAAAAAAAAAAAACATCAAAAAGAAGCAGTGACCACCAATCCCCAATGTTGTTAACTGTGACTGGACAAAATCCTTACCTTCATATGTTCCGCTCTCGAGCAGGGCTCCACTTTTCTCCAGTTCCATAAACCGGTCAACGGTCACAAAATTATAATCCACCCCCGGGACCTCGCCCTCCTTCGGCTGCCTGGTTGTGCCTGAAGGAGATAAGCGTGAAAAGTTAGAGCCTCATCGTCGTCACTGGTGATTAAGGGAATACTACAGCCACTTTCAGACAGGAACTTCAATAATTACATATCAGGTCAGGTGACCTTTACTGTACCTATATTAGATAGTAGATTGCTTTTGCAGCAAAAGAATACGGTGGGCAAAGTCCGGAGCAGGAGTGAAACTCTGGAGAATCTGGATTCTCCTGCTGCATTTTCACACGAGTTCACCCAGACATTGTGGAGACATTCGAGCTCCAGAGAATGTCAGGAGCGAGTTTTGCTATTTTCAGACATGACCTCTTGGCGATTGGGTCGTCCAGGATTTGATGTTTACTTATGCAATAGGGCACGGTCATGCTTCAATCTCTGGAGTACCCAGAAGGTATGATGGCATGTAGAAAGGCCATTCACTCGCTGTGGATTATCCAGTGTTCTCACATGAGCTTCCTGCGTACAGTACTGTGCATAAGTCTTAGGCCACCATCAGATTTGTTGTTTTAGCAATGCTATAATGACCATAGTGTACAATTATTTCTCCATCACTTTATTGGAACACATCCTGAAAATATGGAGAAACACATATGCAGTTTGAAAACAACAAAAATGTTCTTGTATAATATCAAATATTGAGTGTTAGCTACATTTCCACTTGAACAATAACACAACCATGGCTCTTTAAAACCTGGAATGGAACCCTAATGTTATTGGTCAAACCTGTGTTTCTCCTACTATTTCATGCCAACAAATAGCTGCTGTGAAAAAGGTCTATTATACCTGGTTTACTCCAGACATGTTGGAGCATTACATACACATGTTGCACAAGTTCAACTCACTGACAGGTTGATCATATAGTAGAAGACTGACTTTTAGTCACATCTTTTCAATCTAAATGATCACAAAAGTGACATAAAAACAACAAAGCTGCTGCTGGTGGACTAAGACTTATGCACAGGACTGGATCTGAAAGCTGCTAAAGTCTACTGTATTGGCAGAACACACCGACCCTGACCATTCTCTACTCATTAAGTGCCTTCTTTATTCTTTATTACATCCTTTTTTCTTCTTCTACATGAGCGTACAAATATTAGAGAAAAGTGAGGGAGTGAATTCAAAAGCTAAGTGCATTGGTGAGGCTCTGACAGCATCCTGAGGGCTCTCTGACAGGAGTGATGAAAACACATCACCCTGTGCGAGCAGCCGTACGACCAGTCAGTCTCACTGCCACAACAATCATCAGTCCTCCACTTAGTGTTTACGGTGTTAAAGTGAGGTACAACTGACTTCCAAAGTACTTTCTCGATGCCAGTTGTGCTGATGAGAGCTGTTCAAACTGATCGCAGCTGTGATGCCACACAGACACTGTACCCCCGACGTGCTGAATGGGATTTTCACATCTGAGTGAGAGTAGTTGACTGTGAGAAACACAATGGTTAGACCGTCACTACGTACAGCTTTTACAGTACACTGTGTGTTTCCAACTGTGTGATGTGGTTATTTTTGAAGAATGACTGAATTCTCTTTACTACACAAGGCTGGAGAAATGCCTGTTAAGGTTTATGAGCTTTATATTAGAAAAGCAAAGCAGCAACAAGTCCATGTCAGGCCTGGTTTAAGTTGAAAAATGATGCTGATAGTGAGAAAAACATGCGGCTCATACTGTTTATGTTTGGTCAGTTTTCTTTTCGCCTCCATGTGATAAAATATAGTTTGGTAATAAACAACTCAGAGAATCACTTAACTTGAATAAACATTGAGTGAACAGCACTTTTGGTCTGGATTATAAGTTTGCAATGCAGTGCTTTTGTATATTTTGACTAAAAATAATATACAAACTAAGTATTAAAATAATGAAACAATTACAAAAAATTGAGTTGTAGTGCACTTTATACCATTTTTCAAGTTTCTGGGAATAAAAAAGTATAAACTTACATAAATAGGTCACATTTGTTTGATTTATCTGCTATACAGAAAAAGAATAGTTTGACCTAAAGTCACAAGTGTTTATGTTAAAGAATAACCGC
The DNA here is from genome assembly GCA_016785285.1 of Brachirus orientalis. NCBI lineage: Eukaryota > Metazoa > Chordata > Actinopteri > Pleuronectiformes > Soleidae > Brachirus > Brachirus orientalis. Next base: position 273,854 of record JAFBJR010000246.1, read on the forward strand.
ATTAGATATAAATTTAAAGGTATTATTTCAGATTTAATCACATTTCTATGTTGTGATATGTGATCCAGTGATTTACTGATACCAGTCTTGACTCGTACAAATGCTGATCAAATGTCTGTGATCAGCGTTTATTTGAGAATATAAAAGAGGTCGAGTAAATGTGGTCTTTGATGCAGCATCTTCTTCCAGCACTTCTCACCATCCCAGCATCAAATATTCCTATTTGAGGTGCTTTTACTTCAATCATCCTGGTAGTTTCATGTAGATATAAAGCTGGATTCACATCACTGGACTGGAAAATGTTCACGTCCATCTGAACAGGTTTCTTTTGTTCCCTGGGGTAAGAAAATAAGGCTTGTAGAGAATGTTCCAGAAGAACGGCAACACACCTTGAATTCAAACTCAGAGTTTCAGAGTTTGAATTTAACTTTAAAGCTTTCAACAATTTATGCGACTTATGAAAAGACTCCTGCAGCTCTCAATTTAAGAATGCAGTAAACACTTCAGAACTGTTGGCCTATGGACCCAAGCACTGACCAAGAACGCTGAGGTCCCTGATATTCATTCGGCTGAAGCAGCGGGCTGCATATCATTGTCCAGCCTTCTCACCCAGGGCTGATTCCAAAAACCCTACAGTGAAAGTTGGTGAGGGTAAAGACGGTTGCATGTTTTGTTAAGTGGGTGCTGGAGGTCCTCTCCCAGAATATTTTGGATTCAGTAGATGTGGATTCAGATTCATAGCCTACATCCTGACGTACAGGGCCTTCACATGTAAACCTAAGCTGAGGATTCAGTTTAGAGGGACCGACAAAGCTGCCTCAAGTAGAAAAATACTGTAGATCAATGCATAAGTGCTTATACTGTAGCATCCGTAATAGACTGCTGTTTCAGATTTAAAGTCAAGTTCATGGATGAATATACTTTGATTAGCATTAAAAACATTCTTAATTGAAACTAAATGTTATGTTTTGAATAATTGTTGCATTCTGAAGAGCATTTCACGATTTATGTTTAGTCAAAAATGAAACAAGATTAGTCAGTGAGGGAGATTTATTCTTCATTCCAGGCCTTTTCCCACAACTGGGTGCAGCAGAAAATTGACATGGGGAAAAATATCAACTGCAAGATGTAACAAATAAAGTGCACAAAGGCGTAGTGAAATCATAGTCCACAGCCGTGTTCTCTTAGAACTCTGGCCAATGCCACTTTTATTCCACACATACAACAACAACAAGCGTAAATCTGCTGCTACTTCCTGTACATCTGTGCATTTCCAAATAAAAGTTTCTCTTCATATACTGCATATTACCGACCATGGCAGAACAAACGCCACTTTTATACTCTTTTTTGCCAGTTCAGCCAAGAACAAGGCATAATTAGGCTTAAGACTTAGATCAGATAGTTAAACTGATTTTTATTTTTTTTGGTCTGAAATATTGGAGGTGTGTAGTGTGAAGTCAAAAGAGTGTGTCACACGCTAATTGCGCGAGAGTTGGCCACTTATTTTATGTCAAAAAAAAAAAAAAAAAAAAAAGACTCCATCACTACAAAATGAAATCTGTGGACTCTTTTCAAGTGAACATCTTTATTCACAACTCCACTCCAGATGTATACTTTCCACTTCCTCTACACACAATCAAACAATGAGATGCATAGAAAATGAATCTTAATGAGGGTATTAAGCCCTTCTAATGCTTTCTTGTTAATATCCTGATTAATTGGTCCTTGAGTGGGGAAACTAAACCCACAAAAGACTCGACGATTAGCTCATCCACAGAGAAGTGCAGCAGTTGCACACTGGCTTTTTGTTTACAGAATATTCACTCAGAAGAGGCATCGTCTTTCCAGACAAATTTAGTTGTCAAACATTGTTTCACCTCACCATCATATGGAATGAAGAGGGATTTGAATGGTACAAACCTTTGAAAGAGAAACTCGGTGTCGACAAAGTTTAGAGCTGAAAAATCTGACCGCAAACTGCTGTAACATTACTTTGTAAGAACTCATGAGAGCAAATGAGCCGCAGGGGACACTGATATTTACTGGGAAACAAAACGACTGCACAAGTGTCAGTGTGTGTGTGTGTGCGTGTGCATGTGTGTGTGTGTGTGTGTGTGTGTGCCTTCCTCATACACAGAGCGTCTGACTGAGCAGCAAACACACATTTCAAAAACAGGACCTTTGAAGTTGCAGAACTACAGTATATTTGGCAGCATCTTGTGGTGGGGACTTCTCCCTCTCAGGTGACATTTTCTCCATTTTCTGTCCTTTATCATATGTGGGTCACGATCCTGCAGAGGTTTGTTAAGTATGGCAACGTTCCTGGTTCACAAGAAGAGTAAGAGTTTTTAGAAAGGAGAATCATGATTATTTACAATTCCTTGATCACTGAGAGTTGGGAAACTCATTAGGGTTAAATACGGCATCCATCATTTTGTCAGCGTAGAGGAGCCTGGATTCTCAAATATCCCCTAAGGTGAGTTTCTGGATTAGGGCCAATTCGAGAGTGTGGGAAGCTGCAGCTGAAGACAGGTAATGTCGTTTTTGTGAAAATGTATTCTTTCTAGCCATCAGGACACGGTGAGGTGGTTTTAAAAGGTGGAAACCTCAAATATTTTTGTTAAATACTCCCATTTGATTATTTTACTTAGTAAAGACTCAAAAGGGTAACATTTATATTATATAAAAGGATGCAAACACAATTACTATTTGGTAATCTGTAAAATTAAAGCTTAAGAAGGCATAAAAGTGCATGACAAATATAGTGTGGCATCACTCGGCCAATGTGAATGAAACTGGAACCGATCAGTTAATTATAAGTTTCCAAGGGACCTTATCTGTGAGATGTCTCGAGAAACAATTGGTAAAGTGGGACATTTTCTGGAGTTTGTGGTTCATGCAAGGTTTAAAGAAGGGATTTGGTAGGAGAAGTTCAGGACAAATGTCCGAAGTGGCATTTGCAGACGTGAATTCTCTCTAATAGACAATTTCAGCTGATGGTGTAAGCGCAGTTGTCTGTTCTGATCGGGAAAAAAATATTCTGTCAGTCTAAAATCTAATACGATGGAGATTTAATGTACCTCTCAATGTCAGCCATCTTGGCTGTCATATATTAAACCTAGGATGTACCACACCCGGCCCCACTTTAGATAAATGGTTGGGATTGGCCGGATGTGTCTCAGCATGGATGTTAAACTGTCTCCTATAAACACAGAGCTGTGGTGCCAGAAACTGATGAAATCCGACACTGAACCATGAATCTGCTCCTCCACTCGTGGAGTCGGCAGCAGAAAAGTCGTGCACGACTGAGCAGGGGGAGTAAATCCACCTTCAGACTTTACTGCGGCTTCTCACAGTCGTCAAAGACAAGTGCGGAAAGAAACAAACAGATCACATCCGAAGATAGTGAACAGGTAAGTAACAGGGCATTTGTCTCTTGTAGGAAAAAAGCATCTGTTTGCAAGAAAAGAAACAAGACAAAACAGGAAATGGGATGAGAAACACTGACAACGGTCCGAGTGGATGTAATCACAGGTGAAAGAGGGGTGTATGAAAAGTGGCAGCTCACGTGAAGCACATTTATCACGCGGCACACACCGAGAATGATGAGCAACTGCGATGCTGCCTCACTTGGCGTTTGTCTGTAAGAAAAGGAAGCTATTTCCTTTACCAGCAGATGGCAGTAGTCGGAGTATAACACTGAGAAAGAGAAAATGTGAAGAACTGTCTGGCTGCACCGGCACAGATTCAGCGTTTATTTAAATTTTGCTGTGTTTCCATCCTGGTACAGTTTGGTTTGGAACATTATAGTACGGTTTGTGTTTTGACTGAAAACAATACCTCTACTTGGTAGGCGGGGCGTGTCGCATGACGTCGTACTGGTGCGATAACAATCAATGATAAAAATGGAGGCAACATGGAGCAGACGTCAAGCTTCGTATGAGAATAGACTGCGGCCGTTTGCCTCGACTATTTACACCGATCACAAGGGAGTGACGTTCATTCTGTCACCAAATCAGCTGAGTGTTGTGGGTGGAGCTTGACCATACGTACTTCTTGTGGTACTTCTTGCTTGGAAAAACACTGTATATGTTGTAAACGCAACAAATGGACCAGTATTTAAAGAAACAGGAGCCCGCTGGGCTTGCAAAGAGTCTTCATTTCTATGTTTCTAAATTCCATGTTTTATTTTGAAAACTAAACCGGATGTTTTATATTCCTATATTCCTTCCTCTCCCGCTCGTGCTGAATTTATGCAACTCTGCTGCCGTGTATCCACGCTGACCTTCCACAGCCGAGCAAACCCGACACGACAAAAGCTAATGCTTATTCAACATCCTGAATCAACTGTAAAGCTTTCGAGTGGAGCCCTGCCCACAAGAACTGATGGTACCACACACACTGGACCGCTGAGGCCTATGGACCGTCATCAGCTGCCCTATGGCCGGCCGTCACGTCCCCGTCTTAACTGATGTGAGAGTAGCTTCAGCTGTAGTGTGGGTTTTCGTCGTTCTCCAGCACGTCCTCGAGTCGCACTCAACTCCACAACTACAGGCCACAAGTGCAACTCCCACTTGTGCAGCTGAGCACCATTAGCGGCTGCTCCGGTCACAGCTAACACCTGAAGTTGTTTCAAAATGGGGGACGGTGCTACTACGAATTACATTAACATAGTGTAGTGTACAGAAGCTGGAGGACCCAAGAGAGTTCCTAAAAACCACCAAAATAAAAGCACCACCTCTGTGTTTGGCGTCACATTTGCTCGCTGCACAGTAAAAACCATGATCTGAGTATAAATGTAAACATGTGATCGGTGCAGGCAGAGGCTGCAGGATATGGTCTGCTGTGTGTCCATGACCTGAGACACGGAGCCCGAGGAAATCGTTAAAATCATCCTTACAGCAGCTAAACTGCATGGACTTTAATCCCAACACTTCAGTGTATTTATTACATGTTGACTGTATTGTCCCTTTACTGGACAGAGAGACATAAGGGACATTAAGGTTTGTTCTCCGGGACAAAGTGTAATGAGCCTCGTCTCTCTGATGTTTGGTGGGAGACACAAACCTGCACTTGATTATGATACATTTAGGAAATCAGCTTTTGTGCTCAACCACTCTGGTTCGTGAACAGAAATATCTCAAAACATTGAATTGCCATTACATTTCATATGGAATCCAGAGGGTGAGGTTGATGGTTTCTTTGAGGTTTATGTTTCCAAATGAAATGTACTGAGGACTAATGGAGTGATTGCCATGAATTTTGCTTCAGGCAATAATGATAAATTGCAGTAGTTTTGTCAAGCTTTCTTAACATGCAGGTGCAGTTGCAGGTGCAGTAAAAGTAAACAAACTTTAACCTCATCAAATGAAGTTAACTAGTTCTCTAGAGGTAAATATTTGCAGATTAGACTTTAGGCTTTTTCCCTGTCTTTGGTTTTAAATCTCTTCTTAAAAATCATCTCTTTTCATTGGTCTTTGACACAGTTTAAATTGTATTTTATTTTGCTTTTGTTTTGTTTTTTTATTTACTTTATTTGATGTAGTTTTTATTGTGGTTTATAGTTTGGCTGTTACTTTTATCCACATTTTAATTATTTATTTATTTATTTATTTTAGGGGTTTTAGATGTATCTTAATACCTTGTGTGAACTTCTTTGTATTTTATTTATTGAGTCATTTATTCATTTACACAGCACTTTGGTCCACTATGGTTGTTTTTACAAATAAAGTTTGTATTAGATATATAACCATAATAGATAAACAACAGGAGACAGAACAAAAATTACATATGTAATTGCTAATAAATAGTATATTTTTAAAAAAAAGAGTGTTGTTTAATTTATCCAAAATGTCAGTCTGTGACCAAAAACTACTGTTCTCATCAGCTTCAGCTGTTCTTCAGAGTTACTGTAGCAGAAACTGATCACGTGAATCCGTCGTACATACAGGACTTTGTTTTCTGCTGCGCTAAGTTGTAATAAGCACACGTTTGAATCAAACATCACTTTGTTTCCATTATGTTTGGTTCTGACCAGTCTAATAAACACTGCTCTTCCCAGGGTGGTACCTTGTGTGTGTGTGTGTGTGTGACTGACAGCTTAATTAATTACCCAGCTTAACATGGAAGAGATGTTGTGCTGATGATGAAGATGATGATGATGATGATGATGTGTAGCACCGAGCAGTATGTGTGAAATAATCATTGTCCCTACTGAAAAACACGACGCACGCTCTAAGAAATCCTGTGAAGGAGAATTGTTGGCGTTTGGTTTAGTTCAGCGTCAGGTGACAGGTTTTCCCTCCACTGTGGCATCAACCGCCAACAGTTGGTTCACTTGCATTAATTAAACAACTAAAGCATCACATACATTTTACTGTTATTGCCATAGCTTTGGGTGGACATAAACAGTGTGCAGCTTGTTGGCACCACAAAATGAATGTGTCCATCTTTGTTCCCTCTGGCTGAAAACACACAAACACAGAGGTTTGTGCTGCTCTTCTTTTGAGAAGAAATCTGATTTCCATTCACTTAAACAGCCTAAGCAAAGCATCAACCCTACCCACAATTCAAAAAAGTTAACTAGTACCTCAGAAATGAGGTTCTGCCTCAGTAGGACCAGGGTTTGGTCCATTAGGAGAAGACAAGGTTTATGCCAGAAAAGATCCTAAAAAGGTAACAAATGCTAGAACACACACACAAACACACACACTTAAATAAGGATTTTAAACCAGAATAAAGCTTTGACAAAATGGCAAAAAATAATGTTAGTGTGGTAAATAATCTGTATTTTTCTTTAACATTCAGCTGATCTGATCAGTGAAATACAAGATACTGATGAATGTCCTAAGCATCACTACAAACATTTAAGGAGAAATCCTGAGTTACAGACATCGCAGGTCTATTTTCGGATAATAACGAGTCCATATTTTGCGCCGGTATCACAATCACGTCAATTAGACGGTTTTCGAGAAATGTAATGTTTTCTGTGAGCTGCAACGGCCGTGAACAGGTCATAACCTTGTGTCCATAACTTTGAAACTGTACAGACAGGCTGCTTATGAAGACTGAACTTTAGCCAAAGTTGTCTTCCTGTGACGCCTTCTTCAAAGTCCATAACAATCGACTGCAGAAAGCAGCTCTGCCAGATCTTTCTCCAAACAGACTATACTGTTCTATGCAGCTCACTCTCAATTTCAACTTCAATATTAGCCTATACTGGAATATGGAAATCCTCTCCTGCACTGGTGTCCTGGTGTCCACTGAGACAGTGTTTGGATCTGCATTCTGCAATGGACATTTACGGACTTTGAAGATGGCGTCACGGGAAGACAGCTGTACTGGCTTGATAAACGGTCTTCTACAGAATCTGTCTGGACACTTGTAAAGTTCTGGACACTTTGGTTGGTCTGTAGGAACCGTCTCCTCACTACCACACAAATGAAATGGTGTTTTTGAGTCTTACAGTGGTTTGCCTCGACGCTGTGCTATGCCCCGTGCACTGCAGCTGTAAATCATCCCATTGACGTGATTGTGATACCAACACAAAATATTATCCAAAAATAGACCTGGAATGTCTGTAACTCCAGATTTTTTCTTTAATACTAGTGGCATGTTTTTACCCGGGTTTTCTATTCCCACTGATGTCTAAACTTGGGATTTGACCTTTAAGAATTAGTGTCCAGATTTTGCCAAAACACTTGCTACGGCTTATTAAACTCCCCTCTGGAAGGGTTATCAGAACAAGTATGGTGGATACAACTCAAGTCCTTTTCCCACGTTTATTACACACACACACACACACACGTTTAGTTGGACTTGTAAACCTGTAATACAAAGCACAAAACAAAACCAAGAATTAACTAATGATATTATTCATGTAACATTGAATCGCCAGCGATACTAGCGTACACTCACTTACTGACAAGGCGTACCAGTCCTGATGATTATTCTAGCAAAAATGAGGATTAAAGAAGTGCGCATTCCCTATATATATATATATCTCCAGTATATATATATATATATATATACATATATATATATATATATACTGGAGATCATACACTGGAGATGTACTTAATAGACTGAGATTAAAGGTACGAAAAGATATGAAAGTCAACACAGCAATCAACTGCTGAAAAGTTCTACAATTAGGCATCAGTGAACACATGATGCATTGTTTAGCTCCTGAGCCTGAACTTAAAGCTGCGGTACGCAGGACTCAAGACTTAGTTGATTGTTGAGCCTCATCCTGAGGAACAACATTTCAGTTTTTATTATTGCATTCATAATTCATAATCCATTTTTTAGGTTGTTTTACAGCATCTACACAGTTATTTCAAAGGTTCGAATGGTAACCTTATACCAGAGGGTCATATATGAACAGCTGTTCAGTTGAACAGCCAATAGGAGCAGCCTATGTCTCTGAACCGCCCTGTGATTGGTCAAAAGGAATTTTCATTACATGTTGAAGACTAGAAACAGAGCGTTAAGGAAGAGGAGAGGTCTATTTCTTTCTTAGACCAAATATTTACATTATGCTGAAAGGTTATAATGGAATTATGCTAATCCCAGTTTTAACCATCACAACTAAATCCCAAACAACTCTTTACAAACCAAAATATCCTCACTGTACGGCCTCGACTCAAAGCGGTCCTCACAAAGATATATGTACGAGTCCACACATCTTAAGTACGTTGTGTTATTTTGTTGTGGCGTATGAAGAAAATATGTAGTCAGACGTAGCTGCCGCAGTGAGATGACAGACGGCGTTTGTTCATCTATATCTGCTGCACCATCTTTGCTGAAACCCTCCTTTCTTTCATCTTTGGCTCCAGACAGATTTCAAAAACACAGCGAGTAAAAGCAATTTCATCTGGCTATCGAGCCGCTGTCGCCTCCACACGGTCTCAGCTGAGTGTCTTCGAGTTAAAAAATCTGCTCACATTCATGTTTGACTTTTAAGGAAAGAGGCAAAGAATAACATCCCTTCATCTTCTGAACCATCAACTGAAAGAAAAACGAAATCAATTATTATATTTTTAAAAATTAAGTTCAGGTGCAAGACAAGGTTGTGTTTTGTAGATGAATATAGTCACCTGCCACTTTATTAGGTACACAGACAGAAGATCTAATTAAGCGGCAGGAGTGAAACTCAGTATGGTTTTCTGCTGCTGTGGCCAAGCTGGTTATAGGGTTTGACGTGTTATGCATTTCAAACATTATCTTCTGCATACGCTGGTTGTAACAAGTGGATTTTTTTATTTTGAGTAACTTGGGTCAATTCTCTTCTGACGTCTGGCATCAACAAGGCACTTTCACCGAGAGAAGTGCTGCTGATTGTGATATTTTCTGTAAGAGATACATAGTTCAATTCAATTCAATTCAATTCAATTCAATTCAATTCAATTCAATTCAATTCAATTCAATTCAATTCAATTCAATTCAATCAACATAACTCTGTAAGAGATAATTGTATGTAAAAATGCCAGTTGATGATCCGCTTATGAAATACTCTGGCACCAACAACCACATTTAAATGAACTTAAATCACCTTTGCAGTGAGTTGCTGCTATGTGACTGGCTGATTAGTTATTTGCATTGACAAACAGGTGAACAGGCGTACCTAATAAAGTGGCTGGTGAGTGTGTGTGCATTTTTATTGTCTTTTTTTTTTTTTTTTACAAAACAAAAATTTTGGCTGTTTATAGCATAAATTCATCTCCTTTGTTTTAATTAAAAAAACAGAAACAATATGTATGTATGAATAATTACTATAGCGAGCAGTAAGAATATACCAACATTAATCGGAGGAACAAGTTGCAGATTTTTGGGACAAATCACTTCCAGCAGTGTCCACTTTCCCCTTTGTTGTGGACAATGTCTGGTTAAAGCCGGATGCACAAGGACTTTTCACCCTAAAGCCTCTGTTATGACTGGATGAGACGGTGTCAGCGCGGCACATTGTAACCACCTTAATCTCACCATTAGCCAATTAGGAAGTGACGGGCAGCTGTAATGCTCTTGCATTAGAGGGATGGATTAGTTTTCCATTCAGCGCCTGCCCGTCGCCTGTGGGGAAATGGACTGATGGTGCACCGTGAACGGCTGCAGCCGCGAGTCAACGAAAAGCTGCTTTGGTTGCACTTTGTGCAGTTGGCAGAGCGGTGATGTCCTTATTCACCGTTTTCAGAGGCGATCTGGAGCAGAGTCTTAATCAGCTGTGATTACATAATGTTTAAACGGTAATAAAGTCTATTGAGCGGTGGGGAATGCAGAGGAGGCTGCTGTTTTCACTGAGCTTGTGATGAAAAGTTAATAATCGCTGCTTTGCAATTTAATCATATTGATTGAGAATGTTTTGCTTCCTAAGCAAAGCACAGACACAAAAGTTTACTCCTGGGTTTGGACCCCAAATTCTTTCTCTCTCTCCTGCAGCGAATGAGATTTCAGGTTCATTTGAGTTCAGGATGACGGTGCTGCTCTCCCCTGCTTATTGACGGCCAGTAATGTGGGATGGATTAGAGAGAGCCAGGCAGTGAACCACACTCCCCTGCCTGTTGGTCGTCTGCCATCCTTCCCTGAATTCCATTAATAGCTCTGCCCTCCAGGAGGTGCTGGATGGACCGCCTGTAACGCAGCCAGAGATATGGATGACTGCATCCTTCCCCCTAAACAGGAGCAGGGGGGTGGTGGTGGAGAGGAACGAGTGGAGAGGCCTGATAAAGAGATAAAGAGGTGATAATAGGGGAGAATTACCAAGGAGGTTGGTATTTTAAGAGTGATTAATCTCCTGGTTTGCAGACTTTACCATTCAATAGGAGAAATTAACCGAACACTGTGGATGGAAGACTATAATCCACAATTAGCAGGTTAACTAAAAAAAAAACAATTAAAAAAAATTGATTTTGCAATTTTGTTACGACTACGTGAAGAATCACACGTACGCTTTGAACGGAGCAGCTTCAAATGTTTGCCGCACTGCATTATGGGCCTGCTGCTTCTCTTTATAATTGTCAAAAGAGCAGCAGCCAATCAAATCACGTTATGCAAATGTACCAACAGCTCATGGCTAGCGTCGTTAGCATTGCCTTGATCTCTGTTGTGTAAACTTTAAGTGAATACTGCGATAAGCAGCTAACAGGTTTTTTTTTTTTTTTTTTTTTTTTTTTAAAGTGTTTGTGGGATCTACAGGGCCGTCCCAAACTTTTTCTGGGCCCCAAGAAGAGTTAGATTTGAGGCACCAACAGTGACTTCACATTGTTTATCAGTTTTATTTATTGCTCTGACAGAAGGGATAAAATCCAGTGAGTTAGCCGACCTGCAAACAACGTTGTGTCTTTTTCTTTAAACAACTGACAAACAAAAATCTGGAGAAAGAGAGTACAAAACTGACATTTTTCCCCACAATGTCAATACAGATCTAGATCCAAAGATACAGATAACACAGACTTGATGTTTTTAAAATGAAGGTTAACAATCCAAAAAAATTCAACCAAAATCAAATAATTTCTCGCTTTAATCAAACTTGCTTCTTAATTTTTAGTATGTGTGATGACTACAGAACCATTTGGCCTGCAAATGACTGTGTCCTTTGTTTAGAAACCCAAATGTTAGTGGGTTTTAGTTTGGTTTTTGCTCAGTGTGGAAATGGCTTGACTGTAACGTACTCAGGGAAAGAATCTATATGGATTTTAAAGCTTTAATGTATACCACAATATTCACAATTTACTTTTAATAATTAATTTCAATGGACATTAAAAAGTAGCATAAAGAAAATACTATTTATAATTAAGGTGTCTTTTTTTTATTCATGTTTCCTCTGAGTAAAACGTATATTCCCTTTTGCCATCTTTTTCCTGCTGCTTGTCAGCTCACAGTAGCCAACACATTGTGCCTGATAAATGCAGCAATAACACGCAAAAACACTCTCAACAGGCATATTTGAGACTGAATTAATAATGCCCGCATATTTAAGAGCATTTGCCCCTGAATTGTAAGTAAAGTAAGAAGTAAGAAGATTAAAAAAGGAGCTGTTTAAAATGTATTGAAACAAACCCGTCAGTGTGAAGCCGGAGACTGAATATGCTGTCAAAGTGAGACAAGTCACAGCATCAGATGATGTTAGAAAACCCTGTAAATGCTTTAATGATGTAAAAAGGTGAATTTCAACTTAATGAAGAGTGAGCGTGTAATATTTTCAAATGTTATATAACTCAGTCAGTATGAGCAACAAACAGCATCGCAAATATTTCATTTTTAGCAAACTCATATACTGAGAGCTCAAAATAAAACATAAATCAATCAATCAATTATATTCTTACATATTCACTGCCTTTATGAAGTTATTTACGTGAGACATAGTCAACAACAGGACTAAGACCAAGACCAAGCCAAGGTAAGACAAGTTCAATACCAAGACCAAGGCATGGTGGGACATGGTTAAGACCAAGACCAAGACAGGGTGGGACAAGTTTAAGACCAAGACCAAGACAGGGTGAGACAAGATCAAGACCAGTACAAAGACCAAGATAAGGACATTAAGTCGAGAATAAGACCAAGACCAAGGCAGGGTGGGATAAGGACCACATTAAAACCAAGACCAAGACGGGGCTAGCCATGGTAAAGACCAAGACCAAGGCAGGGTGGGATAAGGACCAGATTAAAACCAAGACCAAGACGGGGCTAGCCATGGTAAAGAACAAGACAGGGCAGGGTGAGACAAAGTCAAAACCAAGACCAGGACCAATATATACAGTGGATTCTTCTTGTTCTTGACTTGGTCTTACTCCCTACAGGTCTTGGTCTCAGGATAATGTGGTCTTGGCTACAACACTTCTTAGTATACAAGTGTTAAAAAAGTGATAATCCAGAACTGTAGTGTTTGGTTGATCATCAAGGCAAACAACAGTTCTATAAAAACACAGATTACTTACCATGAACATAATCTGACCCGTGAATCTGAGATGAATTCAATCACTCCCTCTAAGAGGCTGAGAAGATCAGAAGCTACAAAATCTATTTTCAAGCAAAAACACTAAATATTGGCTCAATCGAAATATTGGTTCTCAGGATTTTCTGTCAATGGTCGTAGAAAACAACTCTGACTGCAGCTTCAGGAAACTGTGATGGACACATTTCACCATTTTGTAAATGATTCATCAGACAACTGAGCAAATATGTGTAATGGAGACAATCTTGAGTCAAAGGCTCCTGATGCAGAGGATGAGACAGGCGGATGAAAAACATCTTATCCTCCGGTTAATGGCCAGTGATGAAAACCTACATCTTAATGCTGATCAGCTCAGTGCAGATGTTGCCCTGAAGTCCATTTGCTGCAGTAAAACTCTTCAAAAGTGTGATAAAGCGACAGTGACAGATCAGGTCGCCCTGATGCAAAGAGCCCTCCATATTGATTAGGTGCTGTATCAAACCCATTTGAGGACAAGACATGGCGCTGAATGCAAAAAGTTGGCAGCCGAGGTTCAGGAAATACTTGCTCAGATGCAAGTATTTGTAGGTTTATCCCACACATGTGATGCACAAAGCCAAGATATATATATATATATATATATATATATATATACATGCAAAGTTTAAAAAACCTACCCCTACGCTGGGATGTCATCAGGATATTTGTTACTGAGAAGTGAATCAGAGCATCTTCCTCTCTTCACATCACATCTCAAGCCTCCTTCTCTTTCCTCTTGCTCCTCCAAAAGAGATCGCCTTTGGTCTTGCTCTGCGTCTCGGCCTCCGTGGGAATCAAAGCCATCGTGTTTGCCGAGGAGAAGGCGAAAAGTTGAAATGGAGACGGGGGAAAAAAAAATAAATAGGGAGTGCAGCCTAATAATCCAGAGCTGAAGAAGAGACGCTTGACAGGCAGCAGCTGAGCGAGCGTTCACGCCAACTTTAATCTACAGAGAGCCCCAAAATATTTCATAGAAAACACAAGACTGGCTGTTTCATTTTCTCGGCAGCTACTCCAACTACTTTTTCCCTCGGATCCACATGACACACAATCTCTCTCACTCTCTCTTTCAATGGGCAGGAGAACAGAACAAGTAGAGGAAAGAGAAAGAGAGGACAGAGACATGGAGCGATGAAGGGAATGCTGATGTCATCCATTTGGATGTGTGTGTGTGTGTGTGTGTGTGTGTAGCGCTGAGTCAGACTAATCCTCACTCAGCCTGGACCACACCGGAGCACATTACCACCAATGACACGATCTGTTTATCAGGACGCCCTGCTCCGTATTGATTCATTTCTAATGCCCCGTCACGACTACAAAGCCTGTGAGCTCAAACTGACTCTTTCTCCGGAACAACAACAGCAACAACAACAACAACAACACCCCCACATGTATCCCATCAACCCCCCTGTTTCAACCCTCCCCTGTTCTCCACTGCTGCTGCCTGGAAATGAGCAGAGAGTTTCTAGCAAACTGTTTCCATTAAGCCAGGGATTTGAACCAGCAGCCCAGTGGGTCAGAGAAGCTGGACTAATCATCACACTCGGCATGGTGATTATCATTACATGCTTAGACCTCTTGGCCCTTTAATACCAAAAGCTTAGCTATCGTTTAGTGCCGTCACCTCTGACCCTTCCATGGTGTTGACCCTGCAGTGCTCAGTGTGTGTGTGTGTGTGTGTGTGCGTGTGTGTGAAAGCTCTTTGCAAACCTTCGCCTTGACTGTTATATCAACAGGGAAGCTGTAATTTACAGGTTCAGCAGGACGCAATAAAACCTGTGTTTATCTACTGATTACCCTATTTATTTGTTTCTAAATTACCAACAAATTAAACCCAGTCGCTTACATATCTTGAAAAACACTGGAAACTGAATACAAAGATGTATTTTCTGAATGAATCCGCCTTCTCAGAAACACCTCGTGTCACACTGTCAGTGATACAATCAGCCCTTTACTTGTTTCACTCTGTTGCTTTTGGAAAGTGACAATTATAAACCAAGAAACTCAAAGAAATATTTGACTCTGTTGAGATGAGTGATTTAATAAAACTGCATTTAGCTAAATGAGGAACTGTTTAGGTGTTCAGGATTTTTGACAAATGTTATTTTTTTTTTTTGATGATCAGAAAAGAAAAATAATCTTATAAAAATGACCTAAAATTATTCATGAAATCTGTCTTCTTTAGCTGTCTTCTTCGTTAGCTACTGAAGGCAAAGGACAAACGTTTGCCTGGAAAGTTCTAGAATAATGAGATTCAAGCCTAAAGAAAATGGTGGGAGCAGATGGGATGTTAAAGTACTACTAATGTTTCTGTTGAATACAATATACAATAAAGTCCATTATATTTTCACCCAAATACTGTAATTCAGCCACTTTCCCACTCAGAATGAAGGCAAAACATATTTGCACAAAAACATTCATTAAAAATGGATTTAATGACCTAAACTGGTTCTTCTGGCTCTTCCTTACTACTATGCTTGAAGCCTAATACATACAAGCTTTTAGTAAAATCAATAGTTTTCTAGTTGTAATGATGATCTTAATGTTAGTGGGAACAATATTTACAACTTCAAACACATTTCCTGACTGTAGCTTCATATGTAATGGACATGTCGAATTATAAAAATCCAACTCTTATCAACAGAAATGCAGCCACAGTATAATAAACAGGAATGAGTTTGGGACCAGATTTTTTATCTCTTTCTATATTTGGCTCACATGTTTGAGCTGCTGCTAAAGATGAAATTGTTCACTGGCTGAAAACTGAATCTGGATCTCCACCAAAGACTCGCCACAATCTGTCCCCCAGATTTCATGGTAATCCATTTCATAAGCACTGTTGGAAATGCAAATCAAACAGGAAACTCTGTGGCAACAGAGTAGAGTCTCTTACTGGTCTGGTGTTTAAGAATTAGTGACATCTAA
The DNA here is from genome assembly GCA_016785285.1 of Brachirus orientalis. Classification (NCBI taxonomy): domain Eukaryota; kingdom Metazoa; phylum Chordata; class Actinopteri; order Pleuronectiformes; family Soleidae; genus Brachirus; species Brachirus orientalis. The sequence goes on from JAFBJR010000246.1 coordinate 289,749, forward strand.
AGGTGAGACTGAAGAGTGCAACATACCAGGGACGACTCCGCCTCTAACTCCTCCCTTTCCCACGTTCATCAGGGACGATGGTGACCTTCATATACCAGAAAGGATGTAAAAACCTCTTTAATGACTTTCTGCACTCCTACACACTCTCCCTACCTTTTCCTCCTTCTCCTTTGTTGGTTTATGCATCAGGTTTATGTGGGCGTAAAGGTCAGTTATTAAGGGGGCTAATAATTTTGACCCTGGCAGTTTTTGTGGAATAATGTCATTTCTGCATGCAAAAGTCAAACAATGGAAGCATCCAAAATAAATCTAGGATGATTGAAAAAGCTGTGTTAAAAATGATTTGCTCTCTTTAACAAAATACAATGAAATTTTCATAGGGCGGCTAATAATTCTGTCCTCAAGTGCATATGCACATGTGTCTACATGAGCCTCTGCTATCAGGAAATGACAAAACTGCCTGTTTAAACTTTACCAGAGAGAAACATTTGGACAAACCAGTCCTTCTAAAAGTCCAAAATGAGTCCAAAACTGAATTGAAAAGTCAACACTAGATATCAAGAAAAGAATCTCTTCTTAACAGTGAAGCATGGTGGTGGAAATGTCAAGGTCTGGATTTGTTTTTCTGCCTTTGGTCCTGGACAACCTTGAATTCCCAGGAATATCAATAAAGTCTCGACAAGAATCCCCTTCAGTCAGAGAGTTGAAGCTGGGACAGAAATGGATAATGCGACAAGATGACCCAAAGCATTCCAGCAAAATTACCAAGGAATGATTTAAGAGAAAGAAGATTCGTAATCTGGATTGGCCCAGTCAAAGTCCAGCACTCAATCCCATAGAAATGTGGGTGATTCATGGCAGATGTCATGGCAGATTTTCAGTTTTTTTAAGAGATAAATGGATTTTGTTGAATAAATAATGAAAACTTACCTCTTTTTTCCCGAGTGTCCCTTATTTGGAAGGATTGTTCTACAAAATGGGGACTTGGATGTTCATTTCATAAAGTTCATTTCATTCATTTTCATTTTTCTTTTAGAAAACAATGACAATGTTTGGAGAGTTCACAAACTATCAAGCAGCACTGTATACCCACTCATTTTTAGTGTGAAAGAAGCTTTATTCAAACATAATTATGGTTAATATTCAATTTCTGCCAGTGCACCCTTCTAAAAGTTACACACTGGACCTTAAATAGATTTGACCTCCATTTTCCCTCTGTCCCTTCCTTTTTTCTTTGCCTCTTTGCTACAAGAGTCCATTAATTCTGGATCCAATTACTAGGACCACTCCAAAGCCCCTCCCACCCGCCACCCATCTGCATTGGTTTGGCCAATGGACAAATCTTTTCCATGCGACAGATCAAATTCCACCTCCACAAATAATCCCTCAGTCGAATGCTGCAGCCACTGCCGCACACACTTTAATTGGATCCTTTTAATAGTGCTCACTATGGCCACTTTCAGCCACCTAATTAAGTTTCTCTTCCTATAGACTTTAATGGTCATGGGATGGGTGAGTCAAGAAGGAGAATGGGGGAGACAGAGGTGGGGGGGGGAGAGAGAGAGAAAAGGCCAGACACTTGGTTTTACACGAGGCTTAATCCAATTTGTCCTACAGAGAAACCATCTCATGCCATATATACTTTTCTGATAGGGTTTTTACGGGCCACCATAAAAAACCAAACAGTAGCGTTGAATATCCAGCATCATTGAGTTTTTGGCTGTGAGTAAAGCGGCTCCCCGTTGCCGCCGCCGCCACTGAAACTCCACAAACGGAATGCAAACGATGGGATTTCAGGAATGATTCATTTCTGCCACTTGTGAGGTGATTAGAGGGAATCAGTCAAATGAATAATATATGAGGAGGCAGTGGCTCAGTCACAGGGATGAATGGATGACGGGAGAAGACACACCCACGACGGATGTGGAAAGGACGGGAGAGAGAATGACAGGGAAAAGGAGAAGGTACAAATGACGTCATGGAAATACAGACGATCACTTGGTCACTTGTCCAGGTGAGAAGAGGAGACTCTGGAATTCTGGGCGACTTTTCGGACACTTCATACCTCAGCAGTTGGAAAAAAAAAATGTTTACATCAGGAAATCGATTCCTAACTGTGTTTGTCATGAAGATGGATCACCTTGCCCTTAAATATGGCCGACGGTAGAGAAAGAGCCTGGCACTCCATCACCATCTGTGAGGCCAAATGAGGAGACAACACATTTTGTAAACGATGTCTGGTGCTGAAGTCAATGTCATTAACAATTTCTGACTTCGACGTTCAGACGTTTTGTTCTGGGAAACTTTGATACCAAACGTCTCCCTTTTGAAAATCCCAAAACAAAGTGAAGACTCACATCACCTGAAGGCATAAAATGTAACATAACAAAAATAAATTAGCATTTGTTTGGGAAGGGACAATGTTTTATTGACTCACCAGAGTACAGTAATTACATTAAAACTCCTCATTAAAACTCCTCCTTTCCTTTATCATTTACATCAGTCAATAACTATTCATTATGTGGATTATTGCAGTTATCAAAGCAATTAGTTCTCAAGAAACATCTTATTCATTTATTTATTCTATAAAGCGGAGTCCTGCAAAGACCTTTATTGTCCGAGATAAGTAAAAAAAAAAAATACAAATCAAAGAGGGTTATAAAGAGATTTGAAGGATTATGGTTGGGTTATATCTGAAGGCCAATGGTGGAGAAGGAAATCAAAATACATCAGGCTATTATGAAAGAAAAGGATGAAAATGAAAGGGGAAAAAAATGGCAAAAAATTTTTTAAAATACAAATCCACATACTGCTTTTATGCAAGAATGGCCAGGCAGACAAATCGCGACCAATCATTTACATCAGCCAATTACTATTCATTATGTGGATTATTGCATTTTTAGTTCTCAAGAAACATCTTATTCATTTATCCAAAAGTTATTCTATAAAGAGGAGTTTTCTGATTACTTGTTTCCTGTGTTATATATTGAGTTCATACATTAGTTTTTATTTTAAAACATATAAGTGCACTGCACACACACATTTTCTGTTGTTATTACCAACTATGATTGACCATTATTACAAAAATAAGTAATATTAGTATAGTATTTCCATAATATAAATTCCATACTTTTACTGTATTGTTACTGTGATGTAAAGTTTCACAAAGGATTCAAACTGAGGACCTTCTAGCTGCGAGACATCATAGCAAATTATTACTAATAAATCAATAATTGAATTTGCCCCAGGACTTTGAAATATTCTCCACTTCTGTTTTAATGAATGTGGGAAATGTGAGGAACCTTCACGTGTCCACAGTTAAAGCTCGATTCTGCCGTTTGGTTGGACAACTGTCCTCGTCCCAGTAGCCTTAGTGAGGAACCGATTTTCTGACGGAAGAAAGTGTGACTCTGCTAAACTGGTTGGCGATATCTGTCCCTTTTCAGCTTGTCGGTATTAGATGGTTTCTGGCTTACCTGGTGGATCTTTGTTGCAAAATTCCAAACTAAAAATATTCAATTATTTAAGCAGACAAAGCTAAAAGAAGTGCCAGCCTAAATTTCATCATGTTTTTCCACCAATCTTATGTGTAGCAGCTTCTTTTATTATTTCCAAGCTGTGAACTTCGGTGCATGTGCAGGAAACTCAGACCAACTGGAGTCTGATTCTGGTCCAACAGAACATTTCAGTCAGAGTAAAGTCCAGTTTTAGTCTGACTAACAGCATAGTTAGTTTTTATCCCGATGTGGCCAGTGAATGGTGATTGGCTTACACCACTGTGACATCACCTCACATCTGTCTAATCTTGTGTCAGGATGAGCACATAAATCACTCTGTAGAGTGAGTACATGAACTTTTCCCTGATGATACAATACCTTCACATTCACCCACAACATTGAAAACCATTATAAGGTTATAATCTACTCTATGAAACATACGGCCATTTTAAAGCACCAACAGGACCATCTGGCCACTGCATAATTAAATACACTTCATCACATTCAGACATATGTAACACATTCATATGCCACGGCCGCTTACGGCAGAGAGGGCGAGCTAAAAATAATTTTGATTAAGAGTAAAGGACAATCTCTAAGTGGTGCCAAACATCATTACAGCAACAACAGTGGAGTATTATGAGTTGATTCATTCATCACTTCTCTTAGTTAAGCTGTCTCCATCAGCCCACCTGCAGGAGACCTCACGTATTAATCTGTCGCCTCGTCTTGGCGCTAATGGCGGCTAACGGAGAGCGTGGGCTGTACACGTATGAAACAGACTTAAGATCGGCAGGTGGTCGATGGATTCATATTAAGTTTACAGAGGTGACGTGTGTGTGTGTGTGTGTGTGCAGACTGTGTTTTAACCATCACTATTATGATTTAACTTTTGTTTTTTTCCTTTTTTGCTCATCATGCAACACACCATGACCCATAATGACTTGGTGAAAACCAGTGCCGACGGAAATGGTCCAAAAATCGTATTTTTGACAAGATGTTGTGACGGTGATACGAGTCAATATTGTTACATCTGGTGATTTTTGAGTTTCAACTGTAATTTTCATGAAAAAATATAACCACAAACATTTCTCATATGTTTGTGAGAGCACGCGTCTCATAGGTTCATCTGTTCAACTGCTTGTTAACATGAATATCTAGTCAGTCAGTCACATGGAGGCATGTCTTCAGGCAGACATGTAACTGACCAATGTGGCATGGCCGATGGTGCTAAATGAGCTGGTCTAATATTTCAGAAAGTGCTGATCTTCTGGGATTTTTCAGAGAAAAGTCAGGAAGAGAGGAAATATCCAGTGAGCAGCAGTTGATGCCAGAGGTCAGAGGAACATGACCACGCTGGTTCAACATCACTAACTCAAAAGACAACTTGTCACAACTACGTTCTAGTCAAAGTAAAGTAAGCAAATTCATTCAGGTATGATCAGTCAAAATCATTCTTAAGTGTATTCAGTGGAGGTGGCCACGTTTGTCTGCATATGTCGTTAAATCAATGCAAGGACGTTTTGACGTGTCCTCTTACCTCCAGAAGGGCTTTTAGAGGATTATTACTTGTTTTAGGGTTAGGTTTTGACATACTTTTAGGGGCCAAACATTCAAATACCAACAGGTGTTGAATGAGGACGGGTTCAGATTGTCTTTTGTGGACAAGCCCCCGAGGTTAGGCCTTCATTTGTGATAAATGGGAGAATGCTTTCTGCCTACAGCATCCTTACAACTATAAAGAGAGAGGAATTGTATTTGTTACCCATTTAGAACCTTTTCTGGCATAAACACTGTCAGCACCAATAGTCCTCATGGGGACCAAAGCCTGGTCCTCGTGAGGCAGAATCTAATTTCCGAGGAATAGGTTGAGTTTAGGGCTCATATTTGAATTGGGGTTAGGCTAAGGTCAGCGATTAGGATTTGTTAAGGCTGTCCAAATGAATTGAATTCACTACAGTGTTCTAAGAAGAATAGCTGTGCAAACCTGTGTGTGTGTGGGCAGATAACCACATAACGTGCAGGTTAGTGTTCACATATCTAACCTGTCCCTGTGTGAAGCTGATGGAAAGCCTTTATCGCAGACCTTCAGAGACCCATGTCCCTCAACTCAAACTGTGTGCAGAAGAAGTAGTGAGAAATAAATTAAATAAGCAGCAAGAGAAAACTAACGGGTTTTTATTTTTCTGGACATGTGGAATATGCTCTTGTTTGTTAATAAGAGCACCTGCAAAGACCTTTATTGTCCGAGATAAGTAAAAAAGAAAATACAAATCAAAGAGGGTTATAAAGAGATTTGAAGGATTATGGTGGGGTTATATCTGAAGGCCAATGGTGGAGAAGGAAATCAAAATACATCAGGCTATTATGAAAGAAAAGGATGAAAATGAAAGGGGAAAAAAATGGCAAAAATTTTTTTAAAATACAAATCCACATACGCTTTTATGCAAGAATGGCCAGGCAGACAAATCGTGACCAATCATTTACATCAGCCAATTACTATTCATTATGTGGATTATTGCATTTTTAGTTCTCAAGAAACATCTTATTCATTTATCCAAAAGTTATTCTATAAAGAGGAGTTTTCTGATTACTTGTTTCCTGTGTTATATATTGAGTTCATACATTAGTTTTTATTTTAAAACATATAAGTGCACTGCACACACACATTTTCTGTTGTTATTACCAACTATGATTGACCATTATTACAGATATAAGACAGTATTTCCACAATAGTATTGTGGTGGGATGATACCTGAAAGCTAATGGCGGAGAAGGAAATCTAAATATATCAGACTTTTATGGAAGAAACAGAAGAAAATGAAAGGGAAAAATGTTTTAAAATACAAATCCATACTGCTTTTATGGAAGAATGAGATCCGAGCAACTTATCTGAAAAATGACACAGTAACATGCCCAAGAAATAATGATTAAAAAAAGCTCACTTTAGCATTTTCCTTATATTTCATAATCTCATCAGGGGATTGGAGGAAGACACTTTCTGAGTCCTCAGAGACAAAATGGCTCATTTCCACCTCAGATGGTTTGAAATGGAATAAACAAGGAGAAGGAAAAAATGATGCTAACAGTAAAAGAAGACACTGATCATAAGCAAACAGGCAAAAAACTGTCATTAGACCTGATATTTTCTGTTAAATTGACAAAATGAGTGTTTTTAACACTAAATAAAAGAGACCAAGGTTGAGGAACAAGAGAAAAGTAAATGGTGAGGACAGAAACGCGGATGACTAAAAGGTTTGGCAGCTCTTTGTGAGATTGTTGAGTCACTTTAGGTGACGAGTGATGAGCTGGAAACAATAAAGAGCTTAAACAATTACTCAAATTAAACAACCATTTTAACAAGTGACTGGTTCATTTAAGACGTTTTTCATTGAGGAAGTACGTGACATTTATTTTTCACATTTTCAGAGGCTTAGGTGAAGCTTATACCTCTCACATGGTTAGCTGCTGCTAAAGCCTGAAGCTAGCTACATTAGCTTTGCAGTTTGGATTTTAATGGTGCTTTCCATTTTTATAGAAAGTCAGAAGTGGGGGTGACGTCACATTCCAGCTGAGAGGTTGGAAAAACTGGGTGCAATTTTCATCCATTTTACTTCTATGCATCTCAAACATCATCTCCATCAATACCCTCCATAACTCTGGCTTGGTGTGGACGTTTACACAATACTTCCCCACTGAAAGTCGTCTTATTAATGGGGAATATTACTGATTGTTGATGATGAGAGACATCGATGACAAGCAGCGTTTTATATTATTATATTTCCTGCATATTTCTGCATCTTTTGTCCAGACTGACTGGACAATTGACACAAAACTGTCCACATGATTTTCTGGTGGCATTGCTCTGTTGTTATTATAAGTTCCTTTAAAAAGCGCACAACAATAGACAAAATTATGGACAAAAGACTCTGTTTGTCTTGGTCTTTTACATTAAGTATAAATGGGCCTTAACAGTAAAGGTAGCAGAATTGGCAGCCATCTTGAAATCATGTGTTTGGGTTTGTGAGGTTGCTCTGACTTTCTGAGCTGGAAATCCAACTCGCAGGGGTTTTCCAGCTAAAACTGGAAATTTGGTTTTTTGATAGTAACAACATAAGCCCGCTGAGATGTGATTGGTCAGACAAGAAACAGGACCCAGGAGTTGTGTTTTCATCGTGTGGAACAGTTCGGTTTGGCACAGTATTTTATTTTGCATTTCTATTAGGTATAGGAAAAACCAGAATAACCAGCCCCTACTGTTCCATTTTTATGGTACACTTCCTTTAGGGTACCAGAGTAAAGTGGCATGGTACAGCTTGACAGTCGGCTGATTGGGCGACAAAGAAATGTTACTTTTTTTTTCTCTTTAATGTCCATGGTCTACTCTCATACAAAGCTTGATGTCTCGCTATGAACAGGACAAAAAAAATGTCCTCCATTGTTGTCTATTGTGTCGTAGGCAACGTCGTCATTCCTTGACGTCACACTGGTACGACATTACGCTACATATCTCGCTGACGTGCCCATCGGGCACAGCGCACTGTTCACAGTCTAAACACAAGCCTGTTCTGTACCGTACTGTGCCAAACCAAACCGTAACATGATGGAAACACAGCTTTACAGTCCCACAATCCTGACAAATTCTATACAAATGCAGAATCTTCCATGGACAAAACCATAACGATAACCATCAAGTTTTTCTTCGATCGTTTATGGGCATAAACGGAATGCTGCGGAAGTGAGAATGAAGAGGAGTGAGCACGGTGACATTTCACTTCAGTGGGTCTGTAGTGTAGGGTGACAGCGAGTGATGGAGCAGTTTGGACAGGGTGTGAAAATACAACATCCCGTACACCTAGACTGATTATCCAGAGAATATAAACCAGGTTGGGAGAGTCTGACAGCCCACCATGGTGGGTGGTTTTCAGTTTGACTGACAAATGGGAATGACCTTCGAATAAAATACTGACAGATAGGTGGGAGGCGAAGAGTGGTCTCTGGAGAGCGCACAGGCTGACAGAAATGAGATTAACTGAAAGCTTGGAGGTGAAGTTACTGCACAAGCTGTAATGCTTGCATTGGATTAGAAAGCTCTTTAATGGTTTTCATTACACATACTTACTGGCCACTTAAGTACAACTTTTCAATTGCTTGTTCTTACATGGCAGCAACTCAGTGCATTTAAGGAGGTAAACACGGTCAAGACGACCTGCTGAGGATCAAACTGAGCATCAGAATGGAGAAGAAAAGTGATTCAAGTGTTTTCTAAGGAAAGAAACTCCAGTGGGTGCCATTCCAACCACTTTCTCACGTGGCTTCTGTTCCTAATAAAGTGGCCACTAAGTGTATTTATTATGTGTAATATTTGCAAGTCTGTATACTGAAAAGTTGTGTCATTATTTCTCATTAACAAAAACACACTGAAATTTGTATGGTGTTGGTAAGCAATCAAAATGTTTCATTAATCTTTGAAAATATCAAAATATACTAAATTATAGTCATTTTAACTGACCTTTAAATTGCCTATTCTGCTTTATATTTGTTTTGTTTTGGCTATGGCTGTAGCACAGTAAATAGTGAATGCTGAAGGTAAATGAGAGAGAATAAATGAGAGGATAACAATAAAGACCAGGGCTAATATTATAAATGTAAATATATGAACAGGTGACTGTGGAATAAACATGCCACAAATGACATTTGCCTCATTTGCAGTGAACGTTGACTGAACTGTAAATACTCACTTACTGGAAAAATAAGAACAATGAGTGCTTGTAATTCATTAGAGAATTTTACAATAAAATCAATGGAATTATTAATCACAGACAATCGGTAAATTGGGTTTTCAGTTTAATGAGTGATCTCAAGTGTGGTTGTGTGTATTTTTAGAGCGAGTGCAGGGTAATTTGTTCACATGAGTTTATGAAATTGCAAAAAATAAGGCAAATGGGATGATTAAAAAATGAAAATAAGCTTGATGGGGACTCAGATGAATGGAAGATCACAGTTTGAAGATTACAGTGCTCATGCTGTTCCTATCTTCTGCCCTTATGTTTAACATCTTGGCCTTAATGTTTGCTTTTATCTTTTTCCCTCCTCTGGTGACTCGCCTTCTCGGTGCTTCTCTAGGCTGATTGCTTTTCAACACGAAAATCAAACAAAAGGCCAGAATAACAGCAGAGGCTAATTAGGGTAAATTCTGAAATCTACACATCAATGTGGATAATTTGTCATCCTATTTCCTACAAGCGCACAGTCAATGCGAAAATTGGACAAAATTAGGCCACTGCGACACGTCAACAGGAAAACAACTATAGAATGTGTTAAACAACACATTCATGCATTTTCTACAGCTTTGTGTTCCACATCAGGGACGTGGGAAATGCAGAATCTACCTTGGCCAGGCTGCCAGTCAGCGGCAGAGGCGAACAACCATCCATCCATCGTCCACATGAGGGTTACACGGCTGCTGGTGCCAATCCCAGCTGACATGCGGCAAAAGGCAGGGGCACGTGGGCAGTCCACTGATGGACATGTTGGCCAAAAATCGACCAGTGGGTCCAAATGACTCAATCTCCATGTTTTTGGTCTGTGGAAGGAAGCTGGAGCACATGGAGTGAACATGCAAACCCCACACGGAAAAAAGAGGCAACAATGCTAGCCACTGTACCACCATGTACCAGCTACTTGGATATTAAATAGTAGCAGGCACAGTGCATTTCAGCAAAATATACATTTAAATTTATATATATATATATATATATAAAAAACAAACAAAAAAAACTAGTTGTTTTCATCATCAATGACTCTGTTGTTTATTCTAACAATTCAGTTTTTTGGTCAGGGTTAAGGTTGATGGAAAAAAGGGGGAAAAATGTCAGTCAGGGTATGACACACCTTGAAATAATAATATTCTCAAATAAACACGGGTTTACTGTCATAGGAACAAAGAAAGCAACAGTTTTGATCAATAATTGTATTCCAACTGTCAGCTGTCAATCAACTGATGCAGCCCAGCTCTCCCTTTCCTCCAAAAGAAATGGAAACATTCTGCAACAACATTATTTCACTTGTCCACATCTTTGATTAATATAGACGTGCCATATGTCAGCCAAAGTGACGCACACGGAAACGTCCCCAAAAGGCAGGTCCTTCAAAATTCACGCTTAACAAACGACATTTACATTATAAATTTTGATTAAAAAAGCTTAAGCTACTGCAAATGTACTGAATTTCTTTAATTAGTTTTCTTCACAGTATCAGCTGTTTAATGGTTGTTCACAGCAACGCTTGCAGCAGTCAAAAAAATTTCTGGTTTTGATAAAATATTGAAAGAGACTCCAGTGTCTTCAAACATGAGACAGGATATGTTCCACTTTTTTAAGACTTTAAATAAGAGACAAGCACAGTCTATTTTCAGCTTATCGACTTATCAGAAAAACCACATGAAGAACGTCTGGTCTTCACCCGCCGGACTTATGACTTCCTTCACCGAAACATCATCACATCAACAGCAAACAACTTTGTTTTTCCCCCTAATGTTGTCTGATCTTCAAAGTGATTTTGATTGGTTCCAGTTTGCACTGAATTCTTTTATCTCAGGATCACTTTGTTTATTATTAACCCAGTCCTGATTGCATTTCCGACCTAAAGTCTTTTCGGTTGCCGTTTCCAGGAGGCACAACTGTTGCATCAAACGTTTTCTTTCATGATTGTTTCCCTCTTATTCAATGCCAGTCCTCCAGGATTCATTTTCTGTCCCTCAACAAAACGATCGCTCATCTAAAACGGTTCATCACTTACAGTTACAATCGATATGATTCAACCAAGACTAAGAATTAGGTTCATTGGCAAAATGTACAAACTAGCAGATGTTTAAAAAGCTCAACACAAGTAACATTACAAGTGGTTTCTCCACCCATAATGACTAATGCTGTCTCAAAATTATTCAACCACTTCGTGAAAAGCATCTTTAGTACTTAGTAGATCACCCTTTGCTGTTCTGACTTGCTCCACTTCACTAATATTCTTGTGTTTTCGTGCTGCAACTGCCTTTTTCAAAGATTTTCAAAAGGGTTTCAAGTCAGGTGACTGTGATGGCCACTCTAGTATCTTCCAGGACTTCTTCTGAAACCACTTTGTGGACTTTATGCTTGGGACCATAATCCTGTTGGAGGGTCTACTGAGGCCTAAGCTTCAGCTTCCTCACAGACGGCATGATATTTTCCTCCCAGGATTTCCTGATACTTGATTGAATCTGTCTTTTCCTCCACACGCTGCAGTGTGTTCTTTTCTGTGTATGCTTCGTTCTTCCTCCTCCAGACATACCGCTGATACATAGGCCCCGAAATTTGTTTCATCGCTCCACAGAACAGAATCCCAAAACCTCTTTGTCTTATTCCTATAGTTTAGAGCAAATTGGAGCCGACTTTTCTTGTTCTTTTGGGTCAGTAGTGGTGAACGTCTTGGAGTTCAGACATGGAGTATAGTATGTGTCTCAGTGAGGAACCTGAAACCTCAGTGTCTGCTGCTGCAGGTCTTTCACAGACCACCTGCCTCCTCAGGACTCTGCTAGCAGGCGTTGATAGTTTCCTCTTTCTGAAGCCACTGTTCCTTTAACTTCAAACATGTGAACTATGTTTCTAACTGTATCTCTAGGAACATTCAGTGTTTTTATTATCTTTTTGTATCCTTTTCCTTGTTTTTGCACTGATCTCTTCTCTGAACTTTTTGGACTATTCTCTTGACTAACATGCAATCAGACGTCACTGTCAACATTCCAGGTATTTGAGGTGATCTATCTCAAGAACACCTGATGCAACTAATGAAGCCCTTTAAGGCAGCATGTGATTTGTAAATGTGTGCTCTTTGAATAATTTTGAAACTGCAGTAGTCATTGAAAGTAAGATTTAGTGTTGAATATTGATAAAATCCTTGTAAACTTAGTTTTATTTAACTATTTAAACTATTCTTGTATAATTTGTTCATTGCAAACACCTGAATTTTTTTACATTTTTGCCAGTAAACCTAAAATTCAGGGGGGCTGAATAATTTTGATCGCAACTGTATGTCTAAATAAGATGGTGGTTGTCTCAACAGAATGGCAGTTCATATTTATGCCCTCCTTTCTCATTATTTTCCATTAATCTACATCCGACTAAAGGCTTTGTTATACACTCCTGTGTGTCATGGGAGAAGCTGCACACAAACGCTGCCAAGGAAAGAAGCACAAATAACCTTGAAGAGAGAGAGTAAGAGGAAGAGAGGGGGGGGAGACGAAACGGAGAAAGGGAGGAGAACTGGTTTATCACCGCTTCCTCCTCTTTTTGATCTCGTAATTAGCAGAAGATGTGAAGACAGAAGCAGAAGAATTGAGGTTGGAAATGGGGCACGGTGAGCGAGGGGGCGAGTGAGTGAGTGACGACACCAGGCCAGACAGACAGAAAAGAAGAGTGAGCGAGACAATTCTGTTCCAAACCTATCGCACATCTCACTCCAATCCAATTTCATTTTATTCTGAAGTTCGCCACAACCATGAGGCAGCTGTCTTTCTCCGCCTGGCATCCATGCGATGATGAGAGTGGTTGTCTCGCTGTGTTTCCAGGAGCTTATTAACTACACTGCTCTTGAGATGAACAATAAATCGACCCTGTAATCATTTTAGCCAATTAATTGGCTCAGATAGTGGCCAATGGATGAACTGAATCCCCATCATGTGGAGACGCAGAAAACCCCCCCCACTATGGATAGAATCGTCAAAGGCAGGGTTGTTACCAGGTAGCCGAGCCAAAACTATGGCTCAATGGCAACATTCGCTCCTCAAGAGGCCACTTTTGTTGAAATGATGCGTGCACAACGTGATTTTCTCTTGATAATCAACCACCAAAACAGAAAAACACAAACTCCAGCGCATGAAAGCTGCTGGAAAAAATGTGAAGACTATGAGGTGCATTCACTGACAATCAGACATTTCAGACATTTAACCAAATACCTGGAAACACACACGCAGTCTAATAAGCAAATGATTGCTGCTGCTGCCACACTCTGGCAAGAACCATTGAAATAAACTTCATTCACCTTTTTTTTTTTTTTAATATTATCATGAACATTTTTATTTTTTCCCTTCAAACATAATTATTTTACACCACAGTTACCAGTTTCTGCCTTGATTAATTAGCGAGTGTGTGAAGAGTGTGTGGCTTCCTGTCAACGACCATTACAACGACTACTGACATACTGCGGGACGCCATGAGCAAAATTAAACCAATCTTCATCGCCGTCTGCTTCTGCTAACAAGTGTGTGTGTGTGTGTGTGTGTGATGCCCAAGATTTGGGAGAATATGCTTAAATGAGAGTGTGCACGTTGAATGTGAATGAGTAAGTGAGAAACCAACACCAGAATGAAGAATATGCATTTGGGAACGTGTTGGCAGACGCCTCAGCCTCCAGACCAGTCAACAGTTCATACTTCAAAAAAAACACAAAAAAAAACATTTAATTCTTCATACTTGGCAGCTCTGACTCAATAAATTTAAATAATAGATTAATTAACAAACTACTACTTGGATGAGTGACAACATTAGTCTACAATAATGAAAATTTTGTGAGAACCTTAAATTCTGTGATTGAATTTAGCACCAAACCACTATCCTGCTGCCAAACGCTTTGTAATTGAAGAATTTCTGGATAATTAAAAAAATAATTGTTGACTATTTTCAGTTGAATAAATCAATGTGCTTGAATTTTAACAGCTTTTTTTTAATCATATAAATATAATTATATATTGAAGAGATTAATAAGGATGAACCCTGTACCCTAACTCCAGCTCAAAGGATTGATAATAGATGGATTAATTGAACCAATAAATACCAGTCAAAACTGTTAAGATTTGCTGTTTCCATCTTTTCCAGCTTCAAAATGTGCTGCTTTTCTCAGTTTTTATCAATGTCAGTTGACTAGATTTGCATTAAAGGTAATTTTGACGAGACTATAATGCTGTAGGGAACCAAACTCAGCAGAAATAATCATCTGGGACCAATTTCAAACTGATTCAGTCCAGTCCCTGTGAGATACTGAAATGTACGTCAGTGGAAGTGAAGACAGTGGACCAACAAAAACGTGACCAAATGAAAATAAAATAACATTAACAAAGAAAACTGGTTATTCTTTCATGACGGACTGAAGAAAGACAGGTGAAAAGAAGACGGAATCTTTATTCTTTCCGGATACAGTCGCCGCCCTGCTGCACTGAATTAAATAAGAAATAAGAATCAAAGAGAAAGGTGGGCATGTGACAAGGCCATTGTTAATTTGCGTGCCCGTCTTTGATGAATGCTTCCTTTCAAAGAAAAGAGCAAATTATGCGAAAGCACTCCACGAGCAGAGACGCCAGGATGTCATCTCGCAGAGAAGTACTTCCCCCTCGATTCCCACCCAGCGTTTTAAAGTGAAACGCGGGTGAGTCATCATCAAACACACGCACAGAGTTTTATTTAAAGTCACAGTTGGCCGGAAAACTTTGAGGCGCAACATCTAGACGACTGATGCAGCGTTGGCAGAGAAACTGGAGATGTTCCTCAGCTTTCTGTGGTCCATCACAAACGGCCGAGCACTTTAAATGTCTTGATGGGCAATCTTGGACGCACCAGTGAGTAGCGATTATGAAGCAGCGTTCCCACTCAGCCACGGGTCAAACTTTCCAGACAGACATGAGGTGAAGAGGGAACCATGATATTAGATACTAAAAGAGGCAAATGGACCCATATTAGCCAATTAGCTCCTGTCAGTGGACGACAGGGGACAATGACATGTGGGGTTATTTTCTAAGGTGGGGTGTTTAACGTTATTATAGCCTCTTGAAGTTGTAACAGGGAGAGGTCATTACCCTCAGCAGGGGCTGAAGTCTGAGAGAAGTCTGAGTACAGATGGAGTATCATTATGTGTCATTTGGCTTCATCTGTAAGAGACGGGTCATTTCAGACATGTAGCGTGGACCACAACCTGCCCAACCACAGTGACATCCACCCTGGATGAGTCATCAATTTAAATTTCATGGTATAAATGTTTGGACTCCTCCGGTTTCCTCACTGCAGTCAAACAGGAAGAACAAAATAATGGATAGCCAACAAAGAACTCGACACATTTACATTAGTAAACAGTTTCCTAATGAATTAACCGTCTCATCACAATTTTCAGCTCTGATTTCCCACTTAATAGAGGACAAAGCACAGCACATATGAGCGGACACCAGTGTGTTGGACAGCTGGTATCGTCCAATAGGAGGACGGCTGCAGGCTGCAGGTGATGTCTATGAACTTGAGTTCAGATTCACCACCAGTTGTCACTTGGCTTAAAAAGAATGCGCTGTATTTCTCATATCATAATTCATATTTGCAGCTTGGTAGAAAGTACACTTCCTTTATTTTTATCCATAAAGGCAGAGTGAAAAGATGAGCTGTAGGTGTGAGGGTCATCTCTGATGAAAGGAGGAAAAAATCTGCCAATTATCAGCTTTTCTTGTGGGGGAAAATGTACAGGGTTAATGTGTAAATATGAATAAGTTTATGATAAACACATAAGCGAAGATAAATAATGTGAACTGCAACATTAATAACAATGGGGATATTAAAAAGCTGGTTCCCTTAGTTGCCGTCCAAATCTAGTGCGCTTTTCCTTGAACACTATCAAATCCTGTGCATCGAATTTCACTACACATTAATATATTTTTTAACTTTGGAAAAATATAACAATTTAGAGGTAGAGTCTGGGAGCCATTTTATGTCTCTGAAACAGTCAGTGACAGGAATCCATTTACCATTCTGGATTACAACTACAAATATGTTGTGTCTCGTAAGAAACATTGTTTAAAAACAGACCCATACCATAATGCATGAGTTGTATTGTTCAGAGATCCGTTGAGTTATGACCCATGTATTTAAATATTATCACATGTGATTCAATGAGGGGAAAAAATACTTTTGCCACCTTCTCTAAGTTCATTTATTAATTCCAAAATACCTGTAATAATAACTGAGCATCTTATCTCAGTATGATACAGTCATTTTAGACCTTTTAAACTATTGACAAGAGATTTGCCATTTCAAGGTTTGTCAAAGACCTACAGTAATTCTTCAACAAACATTCTTCCCCCCTAACAAAGAAATAAACAGCTCACAACATGACTCAGCTAAAATGCTGTTGCTGTTATTTACATTTTACAGTATCGGATCAACACCGATGCCAAGTATCTTATCGACTCATCCCATGTGCCATATTTCTTCATTTGCATTTAGTGTAATATATATGAGATTTAGGACATGGAACAAAAACACTCTGAAGACTGAGACCTTCTGACCCAGGTGATGTTGTCTCCTGACTTGTAATCGCAGTATCCTGCTCGGCGAAGCTATAAACATGCTGCTATCTGGACTTGCAGAGACGGAACGGAGCAGATTACGTCCTAGATTTCATGAAGCATGAATTATGCCGGGGAGGACGACATCAACAAAGCGCATGCAGCTCAGCCTATTTTCACTCTCGCTGGCTCTTCTTACACGTTTCACTTTCATTTCCGTTTTGGTTTGAATGAGCTCGGGGAGAGAAAACCTCATGAAAACCTCAAAGCTTTGCCAATTACACATGCACACATGTTTCTTTTTGACTCGAAACCAAATGAGCAAGCGAAAAAGTGACATAGCTGTGAAGAGCAATGTCGACTGATTGCCATTGTGCACTATGAGCTGTGGAAGTGAGACATCTCCAAGAGTATGGGGACTCGTCCCTCAGGGAAGTCAGAGAAATCCCTTTAACGATGCATGCGCGCACATTAAACACCATCTCTCCGTCAACAAGAGCGGCGAGCGTAATAGACCATGGAGAAGAGAGAGAGAGAAGCTGGAGAACAAGTGAAGCTTTGATGTGGAGTGACGGACGTGGCAAGACTTCTCTGGCTTATTACCATCGACAGGAAAAGGAAAGAAAACAGGATGAAGGAACCAAGATGAAGAAAATAAATAATGGGGAGGGAATTGCAGAAAAACAAGGAAGTCTTAGACGTACAGGAAACAGGAGAGATGAGAGGATGATGGTTGATTTAAGGGATTATGGAATTTCATTTACTGTTAAAATATTCAGATATCCTACATTAGACATTTTTTTTTTTCCACAACGACATGAGAGCCAGAGAAGGTAATGCAGGGTTCACAGCATGTTGAGCTAAACGGAGCAGCTACAAGAGGCATTCATGAAACCTCCTCACTTTCATCACTTCACACACATGCAAATACACATGCGGTCCTCTTACTAAATGATTGCTACTGTAAGGGAAAATTCTATTTTTTTGGCTTACATATTCCTACATACCAACCTATAAACTCATTATAGTCCAGCTGCAACTCAAAAATCACATAGTATTATTGCAGTAAGGCCTCTGTGCAACCTTTGTTCCCATAAACTCTCTACAGACTGTTCTCTATTGTATCATTGTTGTTCCTAAATCTGCTGAGAGAAGGGACTGATAACACAGTGGAATGCCGTCCTCCCCAAGGTTGTCTCTAGGTATCAGCAGAGGAAGGCGTCGGACATCTTGACCTGTAGCTTTGCCTCTAAGCAAGGCAGATATACACCTTAACTCAAGGTTTCACTGGCAGAATGAGAGAGGATGCCTAACTGTTATCACCTCGCAGCTCGTGTTTGAGCTGCCTTCAATAAAATCTTTCAACTTAACTCATCACTCACTCCAGAGACTCCATCACTGTTCATCCACCATGATGGTCAAGAATCTCCCCAACAAGATGCACCAGAAATTATACACTCACCTGAGTAAAGAGGACGTTTTCCAGGGCAACCAGTGCAATCATTTTCATTGTCTTCATGCCCGTCTCTAGTTAGCATTAGTATTTTCACGTCTCTTCACAGCAGAGAAATGGTTGAGTGTGGTGAGAACGTAGCTGCACATTAAAGTTTTCTGAATCTGAACATTGGATATGAGGAGAAACGGCAAGAAAGATGAGCTGTCGGAGAAGAACGACGAGCACTGCAGTGAGAAAAGGCCAACAAGTGAAGAACTCGTGGCTTTTCATTTAAATGATTCATATGAGTGTTTGTGAACATAGCACATGTACACAAGCTGCGGCTAAAATACCTTTCTATGCATATTTCATAGCTTACATCCCGTCCTGTGTCAAAACTCATCTGGCAACTCGTGATTCAGAAACACAGAGTCGTACTGAATTAATGACAAGGCTCAATGGAAGTGACAAAGCATTAGGGGTTAAAAGGGGAACTAGCGTTTCCTGCCGAGGCCTGTCGACACACTGGCTGCCGAGAGCGCCGGACGCTCATCTGCTTTGACAGCGCTCATATAGAAGCCATTACACAAACATTTCCTATGGGGGGGCTGACCACACAGCGAGAGCCGTAGATCAATCTCAGCAAAACCACAGTCCCTGCAGTAGACACTGTACGTCTGGAAGACGGAGCAGGGAGGACACAGAGGAAGGACAACTTCAGTGCACAGCAAAATTAAAAAGATTTCTGCTCATGCACACAGCAGAGCAGTTGCTGTAATATCATTCTGTGTATTCATGCCATTTGGGTGGATCGAATATTTGGAGTCACGCAGCACTTTATTACAAACACCATGATATTTCAAAAAAGTTGACAGGCTGGGGCATTCGAGTGTGGCTGACAAATTGTTGTTTTGTTATCTGCATTTGTCACCAACTATTTTTCTGCAACAGTTTGACATATCTTTATAAAGAGCACACTTCCAAAGAATATTTACCTGCCCTTTAGAAAGTGGGATGTTCCCCTTGAATAGCAGCCATTCTTGTGCCGCAAAGAAAATTCTCACAGCAGGAAGCAGAAGGTCTTGAACAACATATGTCCCAAATAAGGGATAATTAAATACATTTCACACATTGCTATTTAATGGACGATAAGATAAGGATGAAGTGAAATATTCTTTCAGAAATGCAAGCACACAACCTGCCTCTTTTAATTAATCTGTGATCTCGATGGCTTTAAAGCCTCAGCAGAAATTGATTTCATTCTATGAATTCTGCCCCAGAGGAGACGGAGCTCGACGATAATTATTGACTTCTTTTAAACTCCAGACAAAAACAGCTCAGACTCACTGGTTTGGTTTCTCTGTTCTTTTTCGTCGTTTGTGTTCTTGTAGTCTGAAAGTAGTGACATCAGAAATAATCTCGCCTTCACAGGTCTGACTTACAGATATGTTTCATTCCGATTCATTCCTATTTCGGTTTTAATTTGTAACAATGTTGCAAATAACCTTGGTTGGATTCATGTTCACACCACTCATCATTCTTGGATCAATACGAGCTTATAAATGGATTATCGGGTGTGTGTGTAGCGTTTATTGCCGTTTTCTTGATGGTCAATTATCACATTTCCAGTTTGAACGTACCAGGCTACGTTGAGAAAAAGATGCCTTCTAATCTGATGGTGATAAGAAGACACTGCTGCTGCTGCATGAAGACAACTGTGAAGGAGGAGACGCACTCTGGAGGCAGATAATGACCAACAGCCAATTTATCTACTAAATCTGCTAAATCTACTATTCAGCTACTGTATATATGATATATATTTTCCTGCTTAATGGCAATATCTGTAACAGGGTGGGGCAGTCGAGCCAGTTCGTGGGAAAGTTGTGTCCACACTGCAAACGAACTGCTGATTGATTTGTGGCGGAACGGCGAGCGACTGCAGCAAATTAGAACCGATACAGGAGAGAAATGCTCCCGGTCTGAAAATCACCCTTAAGAGCTTTTTTGGAAACAAATGGTTGCACAGTACACGAAGGGCAGGAAGCTAAATTCTGCCGCGTTTCTATGGTACGGCTCGGTTTGGTACAGTAATGGTACATTATGTATGAGATGTAACGGACCATTTTACTCTGGTACCCAAACGGAAGAATGCTGGTTGCTTTGGTACCGTTTTTAATGAAAAGAGAAAAAAAGCATGTACTGTACCGAACTTGGTGGGAACACAGCTTTAGACTTCAGAAAAACTAGACAATGCACTCAGACACTGCAAATCTGCACCAAGGCTGCTCAGATTTCCAAAGTATCAGTACACCACCTGCGTATTTCTTCAAATTTGTCAGTAACGTACTTTAACGTACTTTCACAGGTAATTTCATCTAAATCTGTGTGTTATTATGCTGCTCATAAACACAAGGAAGACACACACAGACAAAAACCTGCTTTGAAAAGGCAGCAGCTGTTTAGCCGACCCTACGGCTATGAGTAACACGAAGCTAGAAGAGAGTACGAGCTTCTGTTCTTATATGTGCTGATTGTCCATCAGCTCTGACTTCAAGCCCACTGAAGGTGAAAACCCAAGGGAAAGATTGCCGAGTTCTTGAGGAAAGGTGGAGGTTCAGAGGGTGAGAATGAAAGAAAAAAGAATAATAAGCTCATAACCACAGAAAGAAAGAAAGGGGCAGAGAGCAGCTTGTGAGAGCACTGCATCGTGGAATAGATCCTGACAGGCCTAAATGAATGTTAGCCATGGACAATGTCTCAGAGCCGAAGGTTTACATCTCATCACCTGAATAATTCACCTGCTGGACTCTTGATTCGCCCTCAGATAAAACCCGACTCTTCTGCTGCTGCCGCTGCTCTCGTCTCGTCTCATCTCCACAGCTGCACTTGTTGGTCAGAGAAAGTGAGAACGGCTGGAAGGAAAATCTAAGAAATGACTTGTTGGCTGAGCCTTGTGAAAGGAGAGTAAATCTCATAATTATGAGGGAAACCCTCCTTTATTTATGTTGTGACTGTTTACATTTTTACCACATGTACCACATGTAAATGTTCCAGTCGACTGCAGTAAATGAAGAATTTTGATTTCTGAAATATTCCCAGCACCGTTCATCATGACACGTGGATTGAGCTTTTTCCTGTCAGCTTGGATAAAATGATGGATATCAAAACCTGAATAATCTAATTAGTTAAATGGCTGACGATTGATAACAAGCCTAGACTTCAGCTCAATATTCAATTGCCATCACAAACCTCACATACTAGACGGTTTATGAGCTCTTGTATGTGACACAGTGTAGTTGATCAATGGAACTGATGACGAGATATCTTTTCTGAGTTGCATCTTGTTTGAATATCGGATAAGGGTTTTAGACATTTAAGAAAAATCGAATTATTTAATTTGTACCAAAGGTCAAACAATAGTAGATTTTTCAAATGCTGATATAAAAAAAACAAGTAGTTATAACTTTAATTGGTTCTTTAATTTGAATTATTACCCAGACTCTCAGTACAATAATGTTTCTAATTTAAAACTATAGTTGCTTCACACAAACATTTATTTATTAAATGACTATGGATGTGTCTGTAACTGATCAACCAACACATATTCTAAACATAAATTTGGCTCTTGATCAACTGAACGGTTGTGGGTTCAATTCCTGGCTCCACTAGTCTACATGCTGACGTGTCCTTGGTAGCGTTGGGTCAAAATATCAGTTTGGTGATATATCAACGTTCTTTCTCGTGCAATATGTGAACCCAGATAAAATATTGATATTTTAACAAAGGAAGGCGCTCTAAAGTGAACAGTCCCTGCCAGTTTCACTCGCAAGGTGCTGCTACTTAGTGTCGCCTCATGGTGGCGCTGCTCAAAGGAATGAAGGAAAGAAGAGGGAGTTTTCACACTGCACTTTTAACTTTTCACAGAAGTTTCGTTTTCCTCAGTTAGACAGATATTGTCTCGCAGTATATTCATTATCACAGAATCGCTGTATCGTAATATAACTGGTATCGTGGACCACGTATCGCGTATCGCGAGGTGTCCTGTGATTCACCCCTTGTCCTTGGGCAAGACGTTGCTCCTGACGACTGTTCCAACAACATGTGATAAAAAATGTGCTGCTTTTATCTTAACTTTGCTTATTTGCTCGGTGTCACAAAGAGTGGAATGTTCAGTGTCAGTGAGGAAGAGGAGAAACACTTACTTCAGCCTTCACAGTGGTGAATATAATCTACTTAAGACAGCATTTACTGCTTAACTGTCACATTAGCCTCTAATAACAATTAATTTTGCGTTGGTCCACTTACATCACAGAGTATACAGTCTGAAATAAAACCTCTGTTAAAAGACAGACTGTTCTCTCGGTTGTAGTTCCTGAGTAAAACCTGAGAAGACAAAGAATAAAGAGTCTCCACAGACTCTTTTCCTCTCCATTAACTCTCACTCTTCCATCCATCAGGCCCCCGAGTTTAAAATGGATAAAAGCCAAAATTTCAAGTTTAACTAACATCACAATTCCTTTTCCCTGTTTACAAAATCATCTTTGTCTTCTTCAAACCACCAGCAAACGTTAAAAGCTGCATGAGCTGAAGCAATTAGGTTGTTTGCAGATGCGTCACTCACTACAGTGTTGATCAAACGAGCCGATGAAAGAGTCTTTTAGAGGGAACGACAAACGAGGACCAAGCACGTTTGATCAAAGTTACAGATGTCACGTCTACCTCAAATTAATTTTAAGACCAAAAAAAAAAAAAATGAGAGTAAGAAGTTAGTTGGACTCATTTGTGTCTTTTAATGTGGCTTGATAGAGTTTTTTATCTCACCCTAACCCTGGTGAAATACAGGTTAAATGTAACAGTGATGTTGATGGACACCAAACTAAATGTCATCCAAAAATAAGAAAAATAAGAATTTTCTTCACAGCAGTGATAGGGATGAAAAGTGTTTTAACGGCCAGAAAAGAAAGTGGAGTTTCTGTTGCTAATGGATAAAAATATGGCAACAAAATGACAATGTTTGTTTAGCTTCAACCCTAAAAGGAACATAACAATTTAAGAAGGAACACTGTCAATCTCCTGATCAATCAAACTGATCAGTCGTGCTGGTAAATTAAAAATATAATCAATTTTTCAGAGTGCTACTTCATTATTTGTACAGTTGGTCACATGTTACACATTACAGTGCAGTAATAACATTGTAATAGAATGTGATCATGTTCTAACTGTATTGTTTTTCAAGGTAATGTTGTTAATAGCAATTGCTTTTAACTGCCATCAGTTTAACAGCTTATTATGAATCAAAATTGATAAATATGGCGAATTCTCGTTGTTTCACCTGGAAAATCCCGAGTGAGAAAGTAGAAGGAACCTCACCAACCCTGACACAAGACTCTGAGAAGGCTGACACTCATATCAGGGGTAAAAAGTGTTTATTGCACCTCTGTCTTGCTGGTTTCACATTAAGTGACTCTTAAGTGATAAAAATAGTCTCACTGTGGAGCGTATAGTTGTTCATAAATTGTCTATATTCCGAGAGAGTGAGAACAACAAATGCTTTCCTGCAAACATCTACATTTTATTTCCAACTTCCCAAATGGAACACGATCAACTCTGAAGTGAGGTCGCTCCCATCGCCGACTGCTGATGTTAATTACTAATTTGAAACATGTCTCTCTAATGAACCACACACATTTTTCTATTACCAAACTATTACTTGGTGATTATTACAGAAATAAGCCTGTATTACCCTAATATTGCAAACATATTATTAAGTGTTAGTGGACAATTTGACTGGGATTACGTTAAGTACACGACTGCACTGCTTCCGTAATTTGGCCTTTATTAGACTCCGACCTTTTACCACAAGTCCTGACAAATTAAATGATGGAAAAAGGAGGAAGCGACTCAGAGGATTTAAAATGAGAGAGATGAGCATCCTCATACTTTCTATTCATTTTATATGGAAAATCCTGGATAGCAATAAGAAAATATAATTCAAACTCAAGAGTTATTTGTTTTTTTCCTGGGCTGCTGATTAGTAATCTGCCAATTATTTTCTCGATAATGAGTTCTTCTATACACGATGGCAAACAGAGAATGTCCATTGTTATGATTTCCCAACAGAAAAGAATCCGTCTATCTGTCATCAACGGCTTATTCTGAAAGGGGGGGGGGGGGGGGGGGGAATGGTGCCAATCCCACGTGACATTCAGGGGGAGGCGGAAAAAAGAAATCACTACTCCATTATTGGCCAACATACAGAGACAACCAGTCACACTCAAATTCACATCGATGGTCAATTTAGAATCTCCAATTAACGTCACCTCTAATCCACATGTCTAATCTTCACTTATTGGTCACTTTTTCTTAAAAAGTTACCAACATTGTTTATCAATTAGAGAAAATTGCAACCAGTTCATTTACTTATCGATCGACCAAATCAATTTCGGAGTTTCTCTCTAGTTTCTGGCCGTGGAGCTCGTTGACTGGAATCAATGCAACATTAAGGAAAAGGTTACAGTGAAATTTCTTCTGCTGGCTCTTACACATGTATCAATGGCATTTCCATTTACAATTCAGTTAACAACACAATTAAAGTGGATTTTCAGGCAGATTTCAGCAGCCCCAGAAACATTACTGACCAACAGAGTGGTGGTGGTGGTTGTTGTATCAGAACCACTGGTTGGGTGGTCAAACACTGGTCTTCCTATTGGCTGTTTTACAATGTGAACAATTAATAAAAATCATTAGATTTAAACCTAAAGCCGAGCAGTACAAAGGGTTTATGGAACAGTAAGTCAAAGTAGTTTTGTTCATCCGGTTTGTTTAATCCCTCTGTAAATTGTAACACTGATATTTGACAGTATAACATTTATGAGCGCAAAAGCTGATTCATGTAGAACCTCCTCCTCCTCCAGATCTTTTTTATATTTTCCCTCCATTTACGATGCAAACTCTTCAGAAACGCTGCTGTTTTTCAAAAATCAGCTCATTCTGGAAGTTTACAGAGCCTGTTCTGTTCCGTTCTGCTGCTGTCACTGGCAAAGCAGCAGAAAAGGAAAGTGAGCGTGAGTCAGAAAGTGTTTGAGAGTAGTAGATTCAGTTGTCAAGAGAAATAACCAAAACCTCTGCCAAGGCTGTATTCGGCGGAGAAGAGCCTTGACGTACATTTTTCAGGGAAGCTAAACTACTTGACATTTGGATGGACCTTTCTTCCTCCCTGCTCCTTTTCACTCGGCAGAGAAGGAAAGAGAGCAGAGCAAGAGAGCACATCAGTGTTGTAGTGTGGGGATGGAGGGCAGAGGCAGGAAATGGAAGCTCAGGCGCTCAGTGTCAAATGTTCTCCATTTATCAACATTTCGCATGAAAAAACTAATCTTGCGTCAAAGTGTTATGAACCAATTTTCAAACACCTTGTTTGGTTTTTGAATGCAAGAGTTCAGCCTTCAGCTAAATCAAATATCTGAGTGTCTGACTTTAAATGGATTCAGACGGGGCAGGTGTAAAGGGTGCAACATTACATTCATCTCTGTCTTTCACGCTCATTCTGATTCCCCTCTTTCTCCTTCAGTCCCTTTTAGTTCTCTCATTCTCACTTCTCTCTCCGTGCTGATGGAAATATTCAGATGCTGGGTCGCACGGTGCTTGTAAGAACTTCACAAGCCTTTTCATCACAATGGATTTTGCTCGGCAAAGCACTGACTCGACTCGAGAAAAGATGGCTCTGCTCCATCACATGTAAATCACAGCAAAGAGTTTTGGACTCAGTCAAAGTCAAGATGACAGAATTTTCGGTCCCTGAATGTCAATTAATGAAACAACAAAGTAAAGTGATATTTCTATTTTAAAACAGTGATAATTAATCAAACTGTTACCACAGAATTAATACACTCTGTGGTGCCTACGACTCAAAGAGACATTCAACATACATGAGGAAACTGTGGCGGGATAAGTTGATGAACTTGTGATGCCACATTTTACATAATTAATGAGAAATGCTGAATAAACAGACCATGGAAATATTTTTTTCATTTCAAAAATATAATAATGTGGCAGTGTTTTTAATTGAAAACACATCTAATTTTCAAATATTATAAGAATGTCTTTGGAAGGCTGTGCTTTTCATGTAACTCTTTTTTAAATTTAAAAAGATTTCTCTAAATTAAACATGACATTTTAAAGGTTTTTGCAGTCAAACGTTCTGGGACAGAAATCTTGTGGAAATCAAATCTGCTTGCTGCCGTCCCTCTCCTTATATTTGAACCACAGGAGGGGAAAAAGCATAATCAGATTGTTTAGATGGAGTTAAAGTAGAGCGAACATGACATGCCCGAAAACACTGTAAATCAAGCAAACATATCTATGAATACACATCTTCGGTTAGCCATATTATCTTCCTTCGAGGCAGACTTTTTTGAACGTCCTTGTTTCACCTCTGGATCCGAGCTTTTCAAAGTCCCCATGTCTCTCTCTCTCTCTCTCTCTCTCTCCTGTTATCACTCTTCTGTTGATGTTCTAATAAAAGGCTTAAAATGTTACCCAGACTCTAATCTTATCCACACCTCAAGTGAAATTCTGCTCTCAGCTTTGTCTTCCACACAGTGACTTGATCTGGATTCTGTCTGTTGCTGTTAATCCTCTACCTTTTATCTGAGTCAATCAGAGGAACAATGATTTTATAGTATAAAACGTCTAGACGTCGTTCCTCACACTCTTCCTTGTTGCATAGGCTTTCAGAACAAGGGATGGGTATTGATCTTTAATTGATACTGGCCCCTCCCTGATCAATACCAAAGTATCAATAAGCATCTGGACAAATGATACTGCTATCAATATTTATGATACGTCACTCATTGTAGCTTTGCTTTAGAGTGACAGGTCCATTAAATTTGTTGTCTTCAGCCCCTTTTCCACCAAAATTACCAGGAATTCATTTACCCAGTTAAATAAGTTCCTGTTAATCTGTGTGGTTTGTGTTTCCACCTCAAAGTCGAAACATTTAACACGTCAGTGAATCACTTGATTGTGTTTGTTTCCCAAAACCCGTTTCATGTTAATAAAGAAGAATAAAGTATAAAACAGTTACAGATGTGTTGCAAAGGTGCTTCAGTGAGATGGTGGGAGTGAAAATCAAGCTTCAGAATAGTTTTTACTGACATCACTGTGAGCTGCATCAGCCAGAGAACAGCAGCAGCAGCATGTGTGTGTGTGTGTGTGTGTGACACCCACTCTGCTCACAGACAGACGTGATTTCTTTTTTCCTCATCCTCATAATTTATTAGTTTCTTCTCATCGTTCTTGATGTTCATGAGAGGCTGTGTTGCATCAAAATCCTTCCCCGTTGGTTCCGTCGGGTGTGCAAAGACCTTTACAACGATACGTGATTTCACAACAGTCTCCAAAAGCCTCTAATAACAAGAAAAAGACACTAGAGTTGTCACTAGTCGCTTTTTTGAAAAAGAGTCTCTAGAGGGTCTAAATATAGAGACAAAGTCGCTACGTTCGTAACATGGAAACAGCTGCACACAGGCCCCGCCCCTCCAATGTCCCTGCTAATCGGAAAAGTCCCTCGTCGTGAGTAGGTACTAAATTTACCTGGGTAAAGTGTTTACAATTTTGGTGGAAATCTGCCAAGGATTTTTAATTACCCGGGTACATGAGAAAAGTTCCTATGGTGAAAAAGCGCCTAATGCACACATGCGTTGTGTGTCAGAAAGTGTGATGATGTATCAGATACTTAGCATCCAGTGTCAAAATGGCTGGCTGCACTGGTGCAATGACCAATTAGCATCAAGATTTCACCAGTCATTGGCTTCCCGACGTCATTATGGTATGTGGTCACCTGTAGCTCTATTCTTTTTCTATTCTTTGAATGATGACACCAATGGCGTTTTTCCATTCTAGCCCACATCAGCATGGCACGGCTCAAACCTACAGTACCTTTATTTATTTTTTTGCTTTTCCATTAGGGATGGTACCTGGTGAGATTCAAAAAAAAAAGCTGAGCCGACGTCTTGGCGTGTCGTCACTGGAAGAGTCACAAGCGCGAACAATGTTGAACTGTAGATGAGTTAAAAAGACTTGAAAATCCTGAAAACACGCGTTAATCTGCAACATTTAACACGGACATTTGTAAAATGTCCATATTTAACAGAGGAGTCTGGTGTATTTAGCGACAGCACTGCTGAAAGACGGAGATGGTGAGCCCAATCACAAGCCGTTCAGCCGTATTTCACTTCAGTGACTGTGTCAGACGGAGTCAGGAAGTACTGAACCATTCAGTGAACTCATCTGTTTAGAAAACTGAGGAAAAAGAAAACTACTGCTTTGACCGTCACGTGTTTGCGTCCCGTATAAACCTACGTCCCAGCAGTTCCGTGAAGTAATGAGTTACTATGGAAACGGAAGAGGACATTCGTGATACCAAAGAGAGTGTTGTCGAGCTGTTACAAATTAAAGAAAAGTATTGACATGTACTGTTATTGGTAAAAACCTAACAATATGTCGTTCCTTTCTCAGTCCACTAATTCCATTCCAGCAACATGCATTATGTATTTGCATGTATTATATTTGATATGCAGCACTACAAAACTCTAATAGCTGCTTCAGTAGATGCAAGGCACACTTTTAAATTTGGCTCTGCACGAACTGCAGGTAAAAGAGCCTTAAATAAAACATAAAGCATCAAGGCTTAGCCTCTAACTCTGGCTCCCCTGCAACCGATACTCTAAATGTTTAGTTTATATTTCTGGCCCTCTCTTTCTCCCACTTTTAGCTCCTAAAAGCACGTTCCTTCCCCTTCATCTGCGTCTTCAATGGATGGCCAGCGTTTTACTTTCCCTCTGTGGCCAACTAAGCTGCCTCCTCACTCACTTCATTTGCCATCCACTTTCTCCCGTGTTGCTTTTCCAGCTTGATTCAGCTCCTCTTCAGCTTGATTCAGCTTCTCTCACACGTCTCCTCTCACTTTTTTCTCTCTGCTTTGACACAAACACATGCACTCACTCTCTCGTACACTATTCTCAGCTGTCCACTGAGTTAGAGAGACATTCAGGAGAGGTGAGGACACCGGGATCTGCACGTATGATCAAGCACGAATGGGAAACACTGAAGCTACTCGACTTGATCATGTTTGTGTTTACAAAGCCATTGTTTGTGGAAAATGATCAAATAACAAGCACAACCACGAGGTTCACAGAGAAACATTATACCGTTTTTTTATTATGAAGCAAATCCTTCATATTTTCAGGGGTGTTTAATGTAAATCTATTCCATGTGTTGCACCTACAGTATTTCTTTCTCACAACAAAAGCACTAACAATGATTACATCTAAATAATAACCTGATTCTGCAAAAGACATAATTCAGATTATGATGTTTACCTTCCATTATACAGCATTTACATGCTACATGTTATGCAGACGTGATCTGATTAAATCATCAACAATTACAAACAGTGCTGTGAATAATAGCAGGTGATGATCTGGTTCAGATGTAGATATGTTATTGCATTTGCTCATTTTAAGTCAGACGTGATTAAGCAATACATCACCCTCTCGTGACTGTTGCCTAGCAACACAAACAATGAGCATATCCCTGCACACTACTTTACTTAAAACGTTACAGCAGATCAAGACCCACTAATTTAATTTCTGTACATTTATGCGAGTATGTTTCCTTTTAATGTGTCTGTTGTTGTGTATAACACCGTGATCTGAATGTTTACATATAAATTCAGCAATTCAAATTTTAGCTAAATTCAGCTAAGCCATCATATATCTGATTAGTTACGCATGTATTTTTGATATTGTTGGTCATGAAATAGGCTGAAATTAAAAAATAGAATAGAATAGAATAGAATAGAATAGAATAGAATAGAATAGAATAGAATAGAATAGAATGGCTCTGTTGTAATTGAATGAAACGAATAAAATATAAATCTTGCAAAATGCAAGATAAAAAACAGATATACAGATATAGAAATGGAAATGTTGTCCTTTATAAAATGCCTCACCTCTTGCCTGTTTATGTTAAATATATCACATCCTCTCCTGTTTTCTTTGGCACGATATGGTCAAAAGAAAAAAAAAAAATCATACTGGGACCATATTTGATAAAGTGTGAAATGATTTATAAAAGGTCTGACTTATCTGCCATTTTCATTAAAAATATTTCACTTCTGTCAACAAACTAAAGATTTTTCTCATCTAAAGAGTAAGAAGTTTTGGTGGATTAAAATTCTGCAGCACTGCAGTAATTCATCATAATGCTGTTCTGACATACTTTGAATCCTAGGTTCAATTTGGATACTGGGATTTTGGTGATTTTGATTTGGTGATTAATTACGCAGCCCTAAACATAAGTTTAGGTTTGTATATAAATATTTATGGACAAAAGCACAGACACTGCTTTGTCTGAGCGCAGCACTAATGCTCACATACATCTTGAGCAGCAGCAGCTTATTGGCCTCTGAACCTCGACAGGGAATTGTGATGGCGTTCTCGTCTCTGTTCTGTTTGTCCCTTAACGCAGACACTATTGTACACAAACATCAGCTGACCTTGTAAGGAACCAACCTGGACCTCGAACAAATGAGCCTGAATTTGTAGTGGGAGCTGCTATGAAACAGGTCTGTTTAGCAGGTGTGGAGGGTTGCACACCAGCCATGTGTCTTTGTCTTTGCAGGACTGGAGCACATGTCCACGTTGCACTTTGCTCCCTCGGACATTTGAATCCCACGATGAGCTACAGTAAGAAAGCGAAGGTTTTACGAAACAGATTTTAAATTAAAGCCAGATTTAATAAAACTCCTGCAGCAACAGCATCAGGACGATCACGTTCATAGTCATCGCAGAGGCGCCCGTTTACGCCGCTGCGCCAACCTTGACAGTCATTGAAAGAAGTCTGGAGGCCTCTGAGCAGAATGCCTAATGACTTGAGGAAGCAAAACAACAGTGAAGCCCAATCTTCCATCTCCGTTATTACATGCTCTAACAGCCCACCGCCGCTGCTCGCCTCTTTCCTCGAGTGGCTTTCAAGCACAACACAGACATGAGGTGAACAGCGACAAGGACTCAGCCCCGAAAGCCCTTTTTAACTGGGCCACAGCTGCACACGCAAACAAAAAGCTCTTTTCATATGGAAGCTTTAGACCGCAGTTATTTCTATATCCCTTCAAAACAACAACAAACCCCCATTTGAACATTTGAAGGAATGAACTGGTGCAGATTTACCCGATCCTAACATACAATCCCTTTTTGAAGTTGGCCATGAAAGTTGGTGTTAAAGGTTAGCATTTATTGTCACAAATTGAATATATTACCTAAAAGAATGTTTGTATGAAGGTATAATTGCTTTAAAACAAACCTTGACACTTTCAGAGGCCACCATTTTAAACCAACACGTTTCTATAGTCGCCTGAATGGATGAGGGAGTTTACAAGATAGACAATGGTGAAGGGCTCAGTCCTGTTGTTCTGCCAAAACTGGACGTAGTCTAACAATTCACTGCCCGAGGCCAGTTCTTCCACTTACAGGAAGTAAAAATACGTTGAAAAGCCAACAGGGGGCGACTGCACTGCAAAGAGAAGTCAATTTGAAAGGGAGGTTTATAGAAACATGACCCTGGTTCTCACTTGATTTGAAAAGTCAGTAAACATTTGAGTGATAATGTTACGGTGTCAGTCACTAGTTTCAGGTGTTTAAAGGACAATAGATGATAAAGAAAAGTACTGACAGTTGGTTTCATCCAACAGGTTCAAATACTGGTCAAACTGTGAATCTTAAAGTCTTACAATCACAGTTTATTTTGTAACCAGAAGAACATGACAATTTTTTTGGCACAGTGTGTGGCTGCAATATGCAGCTTCACCCATAGATGTCACTAAAGTCTTCACACTGGTCACTCCATAAGGACGTGCTGATGAATGCCGCTTTTAAGTTATTGTAAAACATGACGATATTTGTGTTTGCCGACAGTTAGTAGAATTGTGTTTGAATCAACTGACTCTAAAGAGGTTTTTTTTTTAGCTCTCAGGACTTTTAACAATATTACAAGATAGTGACATTTTAAAAGGCACAAACTTACATGGAAATATGTAATAAAGAGAAAACCTATACTTGCATTTGCAAAATACCGCATCACCCACACTCCAAGTTTTCTACACAAACTAGATTTTGGTTTTGATGGAACAGTTTGTCATTTTTCCTGTGGTGAATAATTCATTCCATGAATAAAAATCCCTTTTCCACACTAGGACTGGAGGATTTTGCGTTCACTGGCAGGTGAGGATTAGCAGGTGTGTTTGCCTTTGAGTTTTCTCAGTATTTCTTTGAAGCCTACTGAGGTTTTGCTCTCAACAGTGAACACACTAATGGGAGTATTTTTCTGCTGTTGGATTTGTCTCTTCCTTCAGGGTTCGCCTGCACATTTCGGATGGGAAAACAAAAACACAGCACAGTGTATGGCGGCAGCTGTGATGAGACAGTGGTGCCTCAGTGCCTGCATTTTTATTCACATCATTTGGGTTTGCTCCCTGTTCCAAAATGACTGTTTCCTATTATTTAGTTCATGTGAAGCAGTGGGGGATATAATGACAATTTATGTTTTTGGGCACGCAGTTTTATTTTTGTTAAATGTATTTTCGGATACTCACAGTTTACATCAATATTAGGCTGCATTCTAAACAAGTATGAACTATATTCCCTAATACCTCAATTAATCTTAAAAACAGCTCACAGCACCAGTATGCTAACATTTGTTTTGTCCATAGATTCTAAATATTGATGAGTGATTTGTTTCCTCTTTCTCCCTTGTTCAAAAATAATCGGACACCTTTTGTAAACACAGTGATGCCGTTTGCAGTCAGTGATGTTTTGAAAGGCAACACTTGAACTTGACATATTTCTTGCATCGACAGACTGCGGTGAACACATCAGCCTTGGTTCCATTTAGACTAAAACGGGACTTCACATCAGTGTGGTGGACTATAGACCTATGCAGAACAAATGTCAAGTTGTGATGACTAGCGGTGTTGCAGACACTGTCCCCACTGTGTCTCTCTCTGCTGTTGACGTGAGATTCTGTGCACAAAAATGTGTGAGTAACGTTAAGAGAAAGACAGCAAAGTATGTGATGCCTGGGAAATGAAAATTCCAAGATAATCCAAGATAATTCCAAATGACAAAGACTGTCCTTGGGATCTTGGTCAAGCCAAATGCTTGTCCAGATGCAGAGCGCGCTGTAAATTCATAAAAGTGGACGCGATGGGCCAAGTGGCTCCTGAAAGTTGTCCCCGTATCTTAAACAGTGTCAGTACATTCGGTCCTTGAATTTGAGGAAAGTTTTCTATCTCTAAAATCTCCTTAAACTAAACGCTAAGCTACAATACCACCGTGTGTGAATTTGGCAGTGGCTCGCCGTCTTCTTCGGTGGTCGTCTTCTTAACGTGGTGTTTCTTTTTGTCATTACTGTCACAGCTCTGGGCTGCATTCAGTCATCTGCACTGGGTCCACGCACACAATCACAAACACGGCTGGATGACAAGTTTCATGTAGTCCGGACCATAACAGACCTTAGTGGCACAGTGGCAAATGTGGAAACTACATACTGGCCTTTTCTGCGTATCTTCTGACTTTCTAGTTTTGATTCAAAAACATGGAGTAGGTTTTATAAGTAGGGTTTATAATGTGGATCAAGCCACTGGGGGCGACATGATTGTTTGGTTTCACTAAAGGGGAGCAGTCATGGCATTGGGGCATCGGCTATAACAGGACTTGGGTGTCATTTGGTGTAAAAGCCATATTAACTTAAAGAAAATGTATCCATGTCATAAAACTGTGACATAAAAAATGTATCTAGTGTAAACAGCTCTAGGAGAGTCAACTCAAACAGAATATCAAATGACGCTAATCATAATTCAAAATGAACAGCCCTGTGGTCAGTATTTCCAAACTGTTTTCAAATGTAGAGCACACGTACTGGGGCTAACATGGGAAGTAGATATGCAGCTTCCTTCATTCATAAATATTGGAAGAGGCAGTGAGTGTTGGTTGACAGACAGATCTCTGTTGGCAGCGATGCTGTGTCTTGGCAGGAAAACAGGCTCTCACACACAAGCATGACTATTGAAATGATGCTCAGACTTGACCAGCAGCTCTGCAAACGGCACATATACTCCCACAGACAGGTGAGAACACGAGAGGCCTCTGTGTGAGAGGGAGGCGCTGCTTATGTGGACTTATGAGGACACACTGGAAGTGGAGCTCCCTGACAGTGAGACAAGGACAGCAAACCTGAGCAAAGACATTCAGGATCACCAAATCAAAACTCTCCTTTAGGTCTGTGATACTTTGGGAGTTGCCAAACACTTGAAGAGCTCCGTGAAGAACTGCTGAGCAGAGTTTACTGATCATTTCAGTGTTGCTTTCTGTTCAAAATATTGATTTCCTTCACTAAGAAGTGGATATAGATCCGTGTCAAAGACCCTGTTCAGACCTGGTATTAATAACCATCCTGAGTGATCCAATTACAGCCTAAAGAACAGGTCTGAATGGACCCAATCTTATCATTTGGAGGTGGTGAGGGGACACAAGTGGCCACATTCTTGAACTTGCCACTGCAGTTTCTCTGTATTTTTACACTTCTGCATCCGTGCACTGATTTAATTGTAGCCACTGCTACATTAACACTGATCATTGCATTGTTTCTTTTCTTTTAATGGTTAAAATCATATTTCATGCTACAGCAGTCTAAGAAGTGCCTCACTTCCTGCACACAAACACTTCTTGGTAAAAACACTTTGTTCTCACTAACAGAAATTTACATTCAGCCTGCAGATATCAGATCCAGTGATGTGGTCACAGGAGATTTCATAAAAAGTGTGGAAAGAATGTTCATGCCTGATTTAAAGAGGGTTCAGAGAGCCAAAAATGAGGGTCCACCATCAAAACCATATTCACTGAAGGTACATATTAGGGATGTCTTATAATATGTTAATGTGGATCCAGGTTAAAACCATTTATACACCAATTATTACCACAAAAAATCATCAGATTACAACAACAAAAGCAATTCAGTTAAAAGAGACAGGGGAAAAAGAAAAGATATTCCAAATCAGGCAACTGAGTTTGTGATAAAGAAATCAACATTCAGAATAAGTGCATTATATGTAGAGATACTAAAAAACGTGCCACAAAAATACCAGACAAGAATTAAGTTGACTTTGCATCAGAGACATTTGTATCTTAGAGTCATGACCATCCATGATAAAGCATGACATGTGCCCCTGTAATCATATCAGACTATGTGCATGGAGCTCCACTACTTCTATATTGTATTACATAATGTCCACACTGTTACTCAACCTCTCCATTAGTGTGGAGATAGCCCAGTTTTTAATTGGAGACTGAATTAAGAACCATCCCAACCATAAATAGGTTAGACTCTGCAAAGGAAAGCACAGGGAGACTGAATGAGCTCTAATGGAACAGGGGAACTTCAGTGCATGAACTCAGTCACACTATCATAATGGAAACTGTGCCAAATTCTTTTTTTTTAATCTTAAAGATGAAATTACTGTGATCAGTCATCTTTCACAGTCTGACAATGGCAATAAAATGTCAAGATATTACACTAGTTCCCACAGAAAGACGTGTTCATCTTCTTTTCTACCAAACCCTTCGTTCATTAACAAGGTGGATGGGTTGGTGGACAAAAAAATAGCTTTTTTCTCCTCAGTTGGAGAAAAAAGCTATTTGCTTTGAGTTAATGTGCTCCTGCTGCTTTGGTGAAACCATTGGGAACCACGGTCGTGTTTGTTTTAGAGGATCTAACAGCAACGAGAAAACAGAACATTTGTTCTGCTCTAACTGATTGGTGACAATGGATGTAAAGAAACTGTAACATGTATAACAACAACTATGACATTCACTGATACTGATCAAGGATGTCACGGTTTGTTTTCCATGATATGAAATGATTATAGGAGAAGAAAACATTAACTGTAATAAGTACCTGTTAACTTCTTAATCTAGACTGATTAAAGCGATCACCTCCATCATTTATGTCTGCACACTTGTTTTTACAACAGCACAAATAGAAAAGATGTCACATGATAATCATCTCCAGGTTATTAAAAGAAGGTACATAGTTTTTCATTAGCAGCTTTGCTGAATATTAGTTTTAATGAACGATAAATTGGCTAAACTTGAGCTTTGCTAAACATGAACTTGACTTAATGCTAGCTTTGCTAAAAATAAACTTGACTTTATATTAGCTTTGCTAAACATAAAGTTGGCTTTATGTTACCTTTGCTGAACTTAACTTAGCTTAATGTTAGCATGGCTGAACTTAACTTAGCTTAATGTTAGCTTTGCTAAATGGTAAAATGACTTAATATTAGCTTTGCTGAAATTGACTTGGCTTAATGTTAGCTTTGCTAAACATGAACTTGTCTTAATGCTAGCTTTGCTAAAAATAAACTTAACTTTATATTAGCTTTACTAAACATAGATTTGGCTTTATGTTACCTTTGCTGAACTTAACTTATCTTAATGTTAGCATGGCTGAACTTAACGTGGCTTAATGTTACCTTTGCTGAACTTAACTTAGCTTAATGTTAGCATGGCTGAACTTAACTTATCTTAATGTTAGCATGACTGAACTTAATGTGGCTTAATGTTAGCTTTGCTAAACATGAACTTGTCTTAATGCTAGCTTTACCTTTGCTGAACTTAACTTAGCTTAATGTTAGCATGGCCGAACTTAACTTGGCTTAATGTTAGCTTTGCCAAATGGTAACCTGATTTGATATTAGCATTGCTGAAATCAACATGGCTTAATGTTAGCTTTGCTAAACATGAACTTGGCTTAATGTTAACTGTGCTGAACTTAACTTAGCTTAATGTTAGCTTAACGATAAAGACACTGGAATATTCATAACCTTTAGTTTGTCTTTAAGCGTTAATAGTCCTGAACATGCAGTGATCATGTCTAAAATAACGTCATGCCTGTGAGAGACAGAATCAAACGGTGTGGTTTCATCAGAGAAAAGCAGCAGGTGGAATCAACTGAAACTCTTCCTTTATTTTCATCATTAACTTCTCACCTGGAAAACGTCAGACACGACACATCAGACAGTAAATGCAGCACCTTCCTGCCTCCACCTTCAACCCACACAGCCATCGGTGAAACCGCCTGATAACAGTAATTCACTCAGACCACAAAGTCCATCAACGGGCTACATCGCTATGGCAATGGCCTGAATTCCTCCTCAGTGCATCTGCATGTATACATGTGTAAATTAACTGTGTCTAAATGTGACATCAGCACATCTTCATGTCCAAAGGAAACATTGAGCCAATGCTATAATTGGTGGTAATAGGAAGAACATATTGTGCCTAACAGGATATCAAGAAAGACATAATATCCAGGATAAATAGTCAAACAGTGATGTCTTGCCCAGAGAGTGACTTTCCACTCGCTCCAGCAGTTGCATTTGAGTGCCATTGGAAAAGGCAGACTCGGTATGGTGCATTTAAAGGGGTCATTTACTGTTTTCATGAGAAGACCACATTTGGACACTCCCTTGTCACATTTGCAACCTACTAGATCTAAGTTTTCTAAAAGCTCCAAGTCCAGGATGTCCAGTATATGATGGCAATGTCATCACGACTTCCATATAAGGCAACAACCAACACGCTGAGTAATTATTTGCTGTGGACCCTGAGAAGGTAACGCTCCAAAGAAAGGCTTGTTCTTTGGATAAAAGGCTTCAGACAGAGATACGGTCAGGGGTGATATTGGTCTGATATTTCCTCGATGCAGAACTCTCCGTGCCACAAAACGTCTCCAAAATGATTCAGTCCCAGCTATTCTCTCCACGATTTATAACTTAAAGCAGATTTAGATTGACTTTGAGAGAAGATTTGGTTTTACATGCCTGCTCACGTATCACATATTGTACTATTAAGATTAACATTTAGGCGAGATCATCTCTCACAGCTGAAAATGAATTGATGTAAAAGCTGAAGGACAAACCTTTGGACGCTTATTGAACCTCTTCCCATGACCTTCTGTTTTTTTTAGTTATATAACTAAATACATTCCGTGTTTTACCATTAAATTCGAGTTGTAGAGCTAAGATGTTTATTATCTGGAAGAGAAACACCCTGGAAGCACAGAAGGTCGTTTAACTTTACTTAGGACACTTCCACGAACCCTCAAGGATTCTTCAACCATAAAACACACAAACAAAAAGAAAATATTTAAACAAGATGATAAATCATAATGTAGCAACAAACATTTCAGTAAATACCAGAAAATAAAAGTTCATATTTTTAAATTCCATTATTCAAATCCAGCAGGGATTTGTCATTTAGAGGTTGCTTGAGTTAAATCTCTCTCTCAGGGACGAGTCTTTTGAAAACACCTTCAGAGGCGTCGCTCTGTGATTTGCATGTATCAGTGATAGATGAGAGGCGGCACCGACTCCAGCTCTGCTTCTGAATGGTCATTTGAACAAGCTACCAAAGTTCTCTCCATATAGGGAACCGTCTTAGTCCATTATATAGATGCACAACATGTTTAGACTCTGCACATATCGTGTTTAAGGTCTTGTTCAGTTAACAATGCGACTGCTGTCGTGAACCCAGTAAACACACACGTCATGGTTAGATTACACTGTATGCGCACGGTAGCTGCATTAACACTGATTGCAGCTATAGCTTTAGTAATTATGCAAAAGGCTTCCTGCGTTGGGGGGGATATTCACAATTTCAGTTTGCATTCTTATGCAGTGTAAATACCACTTGCTGTCTAATTAATTTAGCTCAGAAATGTTTACACGCGACCCTGAAAGGTTGTGAGGAGCTTGATCTAAAAGCTCTCTGACACAAAGCAGACTGAGAACAATTTCACACCACGCACGGCTTTTATCAGTCTGAATGCAGGCAGGCGAGCGGAGGATAAATATTGTGTTAGTGAGCTATGCACAGATCAAAATAAGGCAGTTGAGAAATTGTTCTGTTCAGCTCAGGCGAATGTATTAAAGTCATTAGAAGAAGCATTAAACCATTAAATTAAAAAAAAAAATAAGAAGGTGCCGTTTCTCCAGGCTGTCATTGCTCAGCATTTTAAACTTGCTTTTCTATCTTTGGCAGTAAAACTGCACATTTTTGAGGGCACTGCCTCTAATTTTCGATTGAAGGACCGTCTTCACCTCCACACTTGAGTGTGCAATTGACTTCTCTGCAGTTCAGAGACATTAGTTGACATTTTGGCAGATTATATCCAGGATCTGTTCATCGTGGCTAATTTTCAAACATCAGCCAGAACACAGTTGGTGTTTGAGGGAAAATATGTGGATGATTTTCAGGTGTGTGCATCGTTTACACTCATTGATTTTACAACTTACGACCACCTCGGAGGCTTTGATGGATGCTGGATCATTCGGTTTGAATAGGGCAGCATCACTGTACTGTGGTGTTAAGAACACCTTCACCTGGACTGTTGAGAGAGGAAACAGTGGGAGTCTCTAAGTTTCCTATGAAAGAGCCATGAACATCAAAAGTCCAGGTAGACTATTCAGTCGCTGACTATTTTCCAAAGCAAGAAATTGTGACTTTCTGTGATGACCGAGCTTAAACCACATCAGTAAGTTTGAATACTCAGTGAAAGCTGACACGTGGGCTGTGTCATTTTGTTTTGGTTTATTCACAAAAAATAGGGAGTAATTATTTTAACTGACATGGTTGAAAACAGACTTTTGCTTTTGTGTTTGTTCAGTGATTCCATCTGTTATGCCAAAGACATATTATGTAGATCTGCTACGCTGCACATGAAGTAGATTTCATTGACTTCTGTCAGCACAGCGGTTTATGTGCTCTTATTTTGGTCAAAAGAGACCACAAAGAAGACGGTAGCTTGCTCGAGGTTATGTCAGGCAGCCTGTGGGCACCCACACATGTAAAACTCAAAGAATACATATATCAAACATATATCTAGTACGTTTCAGTTTCAGTTTCAGTATAAATAGGACATGTTGGCAGATGTGGAAATGCTAACGTGTATGAACCGGCCTAAATGAACCAGGAACCAAACTTTGTCCTTTGTCCTTCAGACTCAGTGGAAACGGAATGATTTTAGCTGAACCACATTATAACGTCCCATCAGACATTGAAGTTAAGAAGAAGTAGGAAGTAGTGCATTAAAGCGGGTGTAATGTTTCCATTAGAGCTGGAGCTGATAAAACCGTCCTCATGCAAAGTCCTTTGACCAAGCAGTGAATAGTGGCATCAATTTCTGCTGCAGACAAAAGCCAAATGTTCATGAGCAGTGGAAAATGAGGCGATAGACAGACAGACAGACAGACAGAGAAAATGAGAATGAAAACCCTTCTTAAATTAGCGTTGGCTTAATTATATTACGAATCCTGTGTAGGAGCAACAGTGAACACAAAAAAACAAAAATGATCTTTTTGTGTCTGGAATTTCGTGGATGAAATAGATTATAATTTAACCATGACATTTTTGCACTGAAAACTGTGTCTTGAGATCATTCAACAAAAATTGGAGGGGTGGGAAAAAAAAATGCAGTGTTGTTTTTTTAAGTTCAGTTTTACAGCAGCAGAATGAAAAAGGGAGAATAAAAAAGCAGCCTGTTCAGCTTCTTCTGCCTTCTGTTCCCTCTGAATTGAACATAACAACACTCTGCCACCTGTGCTTGTTGCAAATCACCCTTTCCCACTACATTTCTAAATAACAAGTGACCAGTGGCTTCTCCACAAGCTGCTAAAGAGAGCCACATAAGATGCCGCGTTCCATCTGGGAGTTTATCGATTACTGGTCCGGGAGAAAACATTTGATTTTTTTGCACCAGGTGCTCCAGACAGGTAATGTGCTCTTTAATAATCCTTAAGGTGACGCTGATTACAGAGGTGGAATGAGTTTATAGTCTGAAAATTCTCCGCAGACCAGCGCTGACATCACGTCTGTCTCCATGGCAATGTGGAAGAAACGTAGGCTGCTGGTGTCTGGAAGCGGGCCGTGCGAGAAGAGGAAGAGAGAGACGGAGATAGAGCGAGAAAGAGAGTGTCGGAAATCCTCTAGGAGAGGCATGAAGGAACGTTGTGTCAGGAAGCTACCGGCTCTGAATACTAATATCTGTGATGAACACGCACACACACACAGTGTCAGTGCTTACTGCCACAGTGTCGCTCTCAGTTTTGTCAACAGTCAAGTGAAAAAACAGCCTTTGAGCACAAATGTCACCCGAGCCTATGGTGACATTAAAGCCTATTGGACTAAAGCATCACACTGCTGCCTCCACAGAGGACAGGAGGGGGGGGGGGGGGGGGGGGGGGGGGGGTCAGAGGTCACATGGATGAATATGATAACCTCGCCTCAGGTCTGACAGAGTTTGAAATGTCCCACGCCTCAGAAACAACAGCAGACGCAACAACTGGTGTCACTTTATTTGTCTCCTTCACTTCTCATATTCAGCAGCTGGTTTAAAAAAAAGAAAACTAAAAGTGAAGCTGGGTTTTCACTTTGACATGAAGTCCTCCACCTTCATGACTGTTCTCGACTATGGTGATGTTATTTACAGGCACGCTCCATCACAGCGTCCACGCTCGACTCTCGCCATCACTGCACTAAAGTTACTCATCATTGCCTCTTACAGAGACGTGTTGGTTGGTCTGATTTGTCCTGGTGCACATGTCAACAGCAGCTAAGCTCTCATGGTCTTAGCTCACAGGACTTGTTTTCATTGTCAGTTCCATCAGTGAGAACTGAACGTGGAAAAGATGCTTTTAAGTTCGCTGCTGCCTGTGACTGGAACACT
This sequence comes from Brachirus orientalis, assembly GCA_016785285.1. Lineage (NCBI taxonomy): Eukaryota > Metazoa > Chordata > Actinopteri > Pleuronectiformes > Soleidae > Brachirus > Brachirus orientalis. Next base: position 331,870 of record JAFBJR010000246.1, read on the forward strand.
CTGCAAAACGAGCTAAAAGTGAAGGAGCTGCTCTGACTGAACACTTTTGAAGGGCGACTGAACGACTTGGAGGCACAAACTTCTGTCTGTAGATGTTTTTAACTAATTGTAACCAGTTTTAATGTCACTAAACCTACATTTGTTGAGGTCTTGCACTTTTTTCTTTTGCACTTTCTTTTGATTTCTTGCATACGCGATGATTGTGGTGCTGTTTTAATGTTGATGTTAAGGTCTACTGACTTGTAAATTGTGCCGCAGCCTTTCTTGGCCTTGGCCACGACACTCTTGTAAAAGAGATTCTTAAACTCACTGGGTTTTGTCTTAAATATGTGAAATATGTGAGCAATGTGACTGAAAATGTAACCAGAAACGGCATCAAGTTTTTTGTTACACAAAAGCTATAATCTTGCTCCTCTTTGATGATTCTGTGTTTTGGATGATTCTTTGTTGTGTTTGTCAGTTTCATCACCTGGGTCTCATGATGCACTCAGTGATTTTTTCCTCTCTCTCTCTCTCTCTCTCTCTCTCTCTGTGCTGAATCATCCCGCCCACCCTGGGTTTGGCCAAGAACTTTGAGTATATATTTTTCAAATATTTTTTCTTCCCAATAGCTCACTTTACTCTGAGAAAGGAGAGAAAACTGTTAGGAGAGTCATTCCAGTAGAATTTTACATATTGTGCCTACGTTTTCTCCTGCTACATGTTTACAATCCAGGTAGTTGGTATAAAAAGCTTGATTATATTAATCCAATTAATGACATAAATGATACTGAGCGCTGTCCCAAGTTTTACCAAGTAACGACAGACTCAAACATCAATGCTAACAGCTGCACTGAGGGCAGGAAAATGCATACGTGTCATGCACGTATCCAAAATCCTGAATGTATTGTGGAGTCATTTGACCCGAGAGTGAGTGTTGATTAAACACATTCCCACTGGGGAGAAACCCATTCAAACCTGGGATTAAATGGTTTATCTGACCAGTGGGAATGGGGGATTATACAGTACAACACATCCATGGTTGGAATTAGTCCAGGCAGCTCGCAAGAGAAGTTTCGTAAAATATAGAGTGTGGAGTGACTTTTACATGGATTTGTTTCTCAGCGTACGCCGCCTCCAGACAATGTTCATACATCACGTTGTGAAAATTCTGTGTTTTTCTTGACGGCTCTGACCTGCTCAGCAAAGTCACACATCTAAATGTGGGTACTGATGAGAGACGGAGGAGAAATTAGCAACGCCATTCCTGATGGAGTTCAGTTCGACTCAAATCCACGTCAGATGAGAAGAAGGAAGAAAGAAAAGCACACAAAGGAACAGAGGAGCATAATAATCAGCGGAGACGTGGATCATGCTGAGGAGGCCTGCTCTGTGTCATGTACCATTTGACTGCAGCACAATCTGCCTGGTTCAGAAGCTTTTCTTTTCACCTGCACTCGCTCCATTGTCTTCCCTTTTCTTGCTCGGAATATCAGCAGCCTGCGAACAGCGCTGCGTTTTCATTTCTCCCAGGTAACGTAGTAGTCAGCAGATGGAGGCCGCATTGTACCTGTTTACTGCATTTGATTCATCAAAGTTTCCTCCTCTACAAGGAATGAGGTATCGACTCTGCTCTGCTTTGTTAGACTGTCTATAGAAACAAAACATCCTGCTTCACTGTCTGATTCTTACATGCGGTGCCTAAAGAGCACATGCTGTCAATGTTCCCAGACGTAAGTCTGTGTATGTTTTTCCCTCTGAAAGATTTCTTGTACATGAGCGTCTTCTATCAGTGTATCTGCTTCCTGGGGAACAATGCTTGTCCACCTAATCCAGTCCCAGTGCTCTAATTGGCAAACCGCAGACATTTTCTCTGCTTGGGGGAGCGTGGAGATTAGGGGGAGTGTGTGTTCTGAGCTGCCCGGTGCCTAAATGAGTCACGCTGTGGGTACAACGTCTCTCCGAGGGATAGTGTACACCCACGCACGCAAAATGAGACCAGTCAACTGTTCTCCAGACTTGAAAACAAGATTACTGCTTATATATATATATATATATATATATATATACAGTCCTGTGCATAAGTCTTAGTCCACCACCATCTTTGTTGTTTTTATGTCAGTTTTGTGATCGTTGGCGTTCAGATGGAAAAGATGTGACTAAAAGTCAGTCTTCTACTATATGATCAACCTGT